>JAGFMF010012032.1:1580758-1651532 GCA_019455555.1 Galemys pyrenaicus
GGAAGGAAGGAAGGAAGGAAGGAAGGAAGGAAGGAAGGAAGGAAGGAAGGAAGGAAGGAAGGAAGGAAGGAAGGAAGGAAGGAAGGAAGGAAGGGAAGGGAAGGGAGGGAGGGAGGGGAGAAAATTATCAAAGAAATAATACAAGAAAATTTCACAGAAACTAAAGACTCCACTTCTTTAACGAGTGGGCCTGTGGCGTGTCTAACACAACGTGGACACCACATTTGAGAACACCAGGAGTAAAAAGAAAACAAGAAACAAAACAAACGCCAGCACATGGCCACTTACCTCAGGAACTGGGAGTGAGCAGTTGGACCATTCCTTAGTAAAACTAGAAGCCAGTGGAAGACTACCTGGAAGAGAATTCCTTCAAGGTATGACACTCATACTCAGCCAAACTATCAACCCAACGGAAGGGAATAGCAAACGCTTTTATAAAGCTACACAAAGAGCCACAGGTGTCCTATCTCGGGAACATATCATAGGATGTGCTCCCCCAAAACAAGGGCATAAGTCAGGAAAGATGAAGACGTGAGCCCGGGCTCAGGCCTGGCCACAAGGGGAGCCCGTGGCAGCTGTGCTGTCGGCAGCGCGATCATGGGCAGGAGGATGCACGGCTCAGGCAAAAAATGGAGCTGACAGATTAACTGACAGGTGTGGCCGGGTGTAAAATTGGATTGAAGGCCTTTGTACAGAGCTACTGGAGGGTGTGGGAAGAGTCACCCAGACATTCAAAGAAAGCCAAGCCAACGGAGGGAGAGGCCAGGAAGAATGACGTCCTAAGACACGACCGGCAAAGTGCGAATGCCTGTCAGTTCACTATTACGAAAACCCTGAATCTGAATTGAATAAAACACCACAAACCTATGGTAGGAACTTGGAAGGAGAGGGAAAGACATGGGAGAAGCAGTCTAATATTTCTGCATATTCATCTTCGGAAATTAATGATATCCACTTGACCTGTGAGGAAATCAGAGGAGTAGCGTGAACATGCTGTCTGAAAGTATGATGGGAGGTGCACGCAGAAGAAACAGCTATAGGAATATAGGGATCGACTGTGCTGGCCTTGGGGCCTCGCCGTCTTGGTTGGGGGGGGGGGGGGCCAAGGAGCTCACCGTTCGTCAAAAGCGCAATTCAGTTGTGTGTTAAGTTGTGTGCATGTATTATCTTGACGCACAACTTGTTAAATGAATCAGAAACGAATATAACAAGTACCCCTTTGCAGGCCATGCTGGCGTTCAGCTCTATGCCAGAGCTGCTTTGCACTTAAGACAGGTGGTTAAGGACACAGAAGGTCAGGAGCTGGCACCCGTAGGCCCCGCCCAGGCCAGCCATCAGAAAGAAGGCACAGCCGGCTCCGGGCATGTTACCTCCGTGTCGCTGTGGCACAGCTGTTTGTGGTGCCACAGCAAAGGGGAGCACCTTGAGGCGCTTGGCCGAGTCTCAGACAGGGAAGGCCAGGTGAGGATTTTCTAGGCTGGTTTCAGGGGGGACGTTGGGTGCAGGGTTGTGGCTGGGATGGGGTACGGATCACGAGACCACACTTTGCTCTTGACCGGTAGAAATGCAAGGGCGGGATTTCGAGAGGACATGCTTGACGGAATCAGGGCACTGACTGATGCCCTGATGACAGGCACTCCCCTAGCGCATCGGTGGGTCTTTCCAGAAGCTTCTGCAGTGACGAGCTGGATCATTTCCTTGGGTCAAGTCAGGCTCATGAAGACATTACAAGGAGCCAAGTTAACGGGGAGGGGTGGGGGGGACTGGCCCTCAGCATCCACACAGAGTGGAGTGTGCTTTGCCGCTTTGGTTCTTAAAGGATAATGGAGAAAGAACTGACTGATATGGCCAAGCGGCCAGCCCGGCTCACTGTCCCCACCTAAGGTGCTGCAGGCCATGTTTGGGGACAGAAGCGCGCCATGTAGGGCCTCCCTGGTGGCGCAGTGGGTTAAGCAACGCACTATGAAGCAAACAGCAGCCACTGCAGCGCGAGTTCGATCCCTGCAGCCTGCCAGGGAGGGGACCCACATGGGGAGGCAGACCTCTCCTGCTGTGCCCGCTGCTCCCCTCAGCAGTGTGTTTCAGTCAATCTGCCTGTTCTGCTCCCTACGCTGTCTGGTGGGTTCTCTCACCCCCCACACCTCTGGCCTGTACCCCAGCTCTTGTATGCACAAATAAATAGATCTTTAAAAAAACAAAAAACAAAAAACGCACGCCATGTAAACAAGTCACTGCTAAGAGCCGAGGTTCATTCCTCTGGGCCTCTCACGCTTCCCCACGCCAGGCTGGCACCAGGACCCGGCCATCCTTGTCTTCCTGCCGGTGTTCAGAATCCATGAGAAAGAGACCGCTGGCCGCCGGCCGTGACCTCAGGACCCTCCAGGACAAATCAGCGACCTCATCCGGGTGGGCACCCACTGGCGGTTGACTCCCCCGTCTGCTGCAGCACAAGTCGCTGGATGCCGGGTGAGTGCCCGTCCGAGGGTCCAGCGGCAAGGACCCTTTCGCCCATGCACACGCATTATCATAATGCAGGCGGCGCCCAGGCTTCCTGCCTGCCCTGAATGCATGCCCCGCGGCTTCCTCTCCCTCGCCCAGCTCAGCCCAGCGGGGGTCACAGGCGCCCCGGCCCGCGGTGAGCAGACACCCCCACTGGTCTGTGTGCAGGCCGGTTCCCAGGTGCAGCCTGCCTCCTGCTCTCCGCCTGCTTCTCACAGGCCCCTCCTGGAGACGGGGTGCAGAGAGGGGATGTTCTCCCCTACACGCAGTTCGCGTTCCCATGAACACAAGACTGGACCAGGTTACTTATTGTCTGAGATGAGGTGGGAACACACACCTTCCGCCTGTGCCTATTGGGACAAGGCCCCAACCCCAGGGCCCTGGGAACCAGCCGCCGAGGCCCCCGCTGGGAGGGGGCAGAGCGGTGAGCTGCATCTTGGTAATGTTCTCAGGTTTTTAGATGCACTATTTGTGGGGGGCTTCTAAAGTGAACCCCCAGGGGCCATTTGCCTCAGGGTCCCTGGCCTGTAAATCTGTTCTCAAAGCCAGGGCCACTGCAGGTGCCTCGGCTGGGGGTCTCCCCGAGCAAGGGCTGTTAGCGTCTGGCTGGGAGAGGAAAGGCGGATGTTTTTAACATCCAGTCTATTCACAAAGGTCTTGGGGGAACAGCCTGACTGCCACCAACTTTTGCCCAGAAAAGCAAGAATTAAAACAAAACAGCTAGCAAAATGGGAAACACACACCACCTTATTTAAAATCGTGAGGCTCAATTGAAAGACAAATCCGGCTGGTTTGGGAGGGGGGCTGGGGTCTCAGGGAGCAGCTCTGGGCCGCGGGGTCCCCCGAGAAGCCCCAGCAGGGCCGCACCGCCAGACCCAGAACAGGACAGGAGATTGGTGACCGCTGATGTGTGGCCCGTCCGAATGAAGGGGGCTTTTCATTAACAAAGTAGCCGCGGTGTCATCTTCCCCGAGTCGGAATCATTCACTATTAGCACAATGTGTTATTATTGTATTTTTAATTGAAATGTAAATTCTGGGAACACTCTGACCCAATTTACTCCCAGAGAAAAAAGGGCAAAATTCTCATTTTCAAGGCTCTAGAAATGCAAGTTAGTGTTATTAATGATTAAGCTCTTTCTCCTTCCCCCCTGCGGGGAGGCGGGGGCCGGAATGAGGGCCTCCTTATCCAGGTACAAGGGTAAAGTTACCCCGTCCGTCCCCGGGCACATTTGATCGGCAAGGTAGATGACTGGGTGGGAAGCTTGCACATTTCCTCCAGTCGTCCCGGAGGTTCACACCTGGGCCGGGAAACGGCCGAGTGTGAAGATGCAGGTTTTAAATGACGGCACTGATTGACGCACGATGAAATGGTGGATTTGTCCAAGAGATTGTTGTCCGGTCTATTTTAGAGACTCTCTTTGTAAAATGAGAGCTGAGCCCAGACGTGAGGATGCAGGGTTGGTTCAGACTTTGCCCACAAACATGGCTCAGCACACCCCATTGGCTGGTGTTTCTAGAACTCACACTAGAACTCAAAGGGCAATGAGCATTTGTGCCCCTGGCTCTGCATGGAGAGGAGAACTTTCACTCTCGGACAAATATTTGCCCAGCCAAGAGCGGAGAATGCGCTGTGGGTATATCTCCTGTCGCCGCTTCTGCAAGGCCACCAGCCCAGGGCCCGGCTTGCCTTCATCATGCACATCTGCCCTCCTTCCCGATTCCATGGCCCCCCACAGGTCACTACCTAAGATGGGGTCCCTTCAAGCCAGTCTAATACACCCCAGTCTCATCACTATGCTTCGCGCTTTAAGTACTGTCTTCGTGGAGCTGGCCATTGCCGGCCATTACCCTACTCAGTGTCCACCTATTTGCCCCTCCTGGCCAGCCTGCCCCCACTGGCGTGGACCTTCCGTGGGCACCGTCTGACCGCCACCTTCTCCAGCCTCTCGGCCCCCAGGCAGAAGCACCCGATGCCTCCAGAGACTGGCGTGTTCGCGAGAGCATGACTGAAGCACAGGGAGCCTCTCTGGCCCAGAGATCTCCTGCCAGCGTTCTCAGCTCGACCCACCGACCGTGTGTGGCCCAGGAATAAACACAGCTCGTGCCAAGGACAAACCATGCAGCCCCGTGCGATCATCTTGTCGACTGTGTTCTCAGCTGGGGGTGATCTGACACCCAGGGACGCTGGACAAGGTCTAGAGGTCTTGTTGGTTGTTGGCACAACCGAAGGGACAGCTGGCCTCGAGTGGGCAGAGACAGCTGCGTGCACCCTGCAGCCGCGGGAATGGAGGTGAAGGATCAGGATGGTGGGTGCACGGTCCCAGCAGGGCCTGGTGGAGGCGCTCTGGGCGGGCAGGGACGGTGTCCACTGCGGGACGGAGGCCAGGCTGGGCCCTCGGCTAGCGGACCTGCAGAAGAGGGAGACAGGAGCATGACACCTTTGGGGCTGAGCTCCGGGTGTCCCCGAAAGAAAGTATGAGATCTAGAAACCTGCTGGCCCTCCCCCGTGCCTCAGACACACAATGCACGCGCTGGGAACCTTACCCTCTGGTTTCTAGAAGAAAGTCTGGCCCCGACAAGACTGTCATTTTATCTAGTGACTCTTCGGCTTGTGAAGGAAGTGACAGTCCCTGCTTAGAAAGGGACAGGCAGACTAGGATGGGGGGGAAGTCCAGAGTCCCTCTGACCTCACCTTGGCCCGCAGTAGAGGAACAGACTTGCCCAGCCTCCCTGGGGGGCTGGGGGACACAGGAGTCCGAGGAGGGTCCCCTCCAAACCCAGACACATTGCTCAACTGAGGAAGCAGTCACTAGGGGAGACGAGAGAGCCTTTGGCCCATGCTGCTGACACTGCTCTGGAACCATACACCAACGGGCGTAAGCACGGGGCCAGGGAGAAGCAAGTGGCAAAGCCAGCACGAGGCAGAGATCTGGGCCCCGGGCAGGAACATGTCCAGCAACGCGAGCGGGGTGTGACGGTCTTACTGGATGACCCCCGGGTTGGGTCTTCGGGGTGGGGGGGTGTGGTTTTCTTTTAAAAGAAACTTGGCATTTCCTTATGCCTACTCGTAGGCCACAGACCAACTGCTTCGGATGAGAACGTGTGTGGAGGGGCAGGCAGGGAAGCGGCATGATGAACGGAAGCGGGGGCAGAACGAAGCTATAGAAAGCGCCAATACCTTTGAACTCCTTCTCAGAGTCCGGGACGCTGGTGCTGAGCTTGCAAGCCAGGCGGACGAGGGCTGAGCCAAAAACGCACCTGCTTCTCGGAGCCCCTTGGGAGTCCAAAGAGCCAGCCTCCACCTCCGTGTCCTCAAGGCTAGCGCTGCGAGCTCACCACAGAGGCCTCTTAAGAGCCTGGTGGCACCGCCCTGGCCAGACGTCTCCTCCCATGGCCTGAGCACGGATCCGTGGGTGCAGACGCCGAGATGAACGAGCCCTGACTTCCTCTCACCCCTCGGTGAATCTGCGGCAGAGCCTGGCCTGCACCGGCCAGGGGGGTCCCGAAAGGCAAGGCCCTCCCCCACAGGTGTGTGATGTAGTTAAGGCAAGGGGCCGTATGGATGATAAGGCAGCGACTGCTAAATGACCCCCACGAAGAACCCCCACATGTTGTAAGACGGAGCGCTCCGGCCTGGGGTAGCCAGAGAACGGGCCTTGGCAGCAGCAGCCTCCTGTTCTGCAGCCACCTCTGGAGGTGAGGCCTATGCTATGAAATGTCCCCCAAGGGAGGATCTTCTAGAAGATGCAAAAGCTGCACGGATTATCACCCAGGCCGTGGGAGCTCAGTGCCCTGGGGGGACAACATTGTCCGCGTCAGGCGATGCCAGGCAGGTGATTCCCTCTGAGTAACTTCCAGGCGACCAAACGCACCTCACAGCCAGCACCTCCCAGTCTCGGCTCTCCATGTCCTGCCAGCGTGTCTTCCTAGGTGAGCCTCCGGGGTGGCCACGGTCCTCCAGTCACCCAAGCAGAAGTCAGGACTTCCTCCGAGACTCCTCATCTCCTGCGTCTGCCTCTCGTTGCTGACTGCAGTTCCGCCCTCAGCACCCCAGTGCCTTGGCGTCTCCCTCCAGCAGCGTTAGGGTCACCCCACCAGTGCCCTGATTTATCTCCAACATTCCAAGCTGCGTTTCTTCACACAGATGCCTGCCTGGTGGGGCTTTCTAGAAAGCAGCTCTGATGCTGAAAGCCCCTGGTGTTCACCTAGCACTTAGGTGCCTGGCGTTCCCACTGAGCTTTCCTTCTCCCCTTGCCGCTACCCCCGAGACGGTGTACCCTTGAGAACCACTTCTGGGCTTTACCCGAGGCCACCAGCTCTTGAGTGCAGAACAGGCTAGTGCCTGGGGTCACACTCTCAGCGACAAATTACGTGCCCCTCTCACCCCGATGCGGACCAGCCTGGTTTCCCAGTGCCCCCGCTCCCTTCCCTGCCATCACCTCTGGCCACCATGCACCCACCAACCTAAACGCCCAGCCCTGCTTCCAAAGACTCGGGTCACCCGTGAACACAAACCCTCCTCCAGCTGTTGACGCTTGTTCTTCGGGGCTTGTGCAAACACCACTTCCTGCAGGAAGCCTCCCGGGAGGAACAGGCCAGTGCTCAGGGAGCACCACAGAACTCACACCGCGGCACTCACCAATGCGTTTGTGCTCTGTCTCTGCACTCAGACGCCCGTGTTTGCCCGACACGGCACCTGGCACGCGGCAGGTGCTCGGCGAGGAACTGTCGGGGGACATAGGAAGCAGGTCTTTGGAAATTTGATCGTTATGTGTGTTCAGCTGAAGGTTCCAGATTCTCAACTGCAGAGAGATGGGGGGACATGCAGAGAAGCAGTAGGACAGAGACACTGAAATAAATGATCGAGTGAGTTTCTACAACGTGGCTGGTAGACGCTGCCTAGAATCAGGCGTCTTGGGGACTCCACGTGCTCAGAGCGGCAAAGAGAGCGGAAGCTCGGGGATGAAGGAGACCAGGGGGCGTGTTTTCAGCCTGGCGTCGGAGCCAAGCATCGTCCAGCGCATGCGGTCACACTCAGCGTGCAGCAGCACGTCTAGTTTTATTACCACGCGGTAAGAAGCCGCTCGAAATGTGCAGCCTCATGGCTCGGCTGCCTCCTGGCCCTGCCGGGGCTCGCCGTGTACCCCACAAATGTTCCTGTGCAGCTGTGTCCGCATCACAAAATAGAGAAATTAAAACGCCAACCTTTTGGGGTTTCAATAAATATAAAATCAAACAAAATGTGTAGACGGAAGACTCGAAAGCCGGTACCTAAAATATCATCACACACAGAATGTCATTGCAGATAGAGACAAATTGAACTAGAGAATTCTTTTTGGAAAGAATTTCCTGGCGCCTCCTCGGCCTGGCAGAGCCTCCCCCCGCCCCCCGAAACGACAGAGGTGGGGCAGGAAGATGGGAACTGTTTGTGTCACAAGCGGCATCTGCTGAGAAACCCATAAGCCGGAGCACAACCCGATCCGCCGCCAATGAGGGAGGGCTGCTGGCACCTCGTCTTCTTGCAGAGCTGGCTCAGGGGTCACCCGAGACTGGCCATCTTGGGGAGCAAGAAGCCCATCCTGCAGTAACTCGGGATTACAAGACTGTCGATAGCTTGTGACAGGCGCTTCCCGAGAAACTCCTCCTGGTCAAATAGCAGCAATCATTAAATATATGAGGATCAGTCAATTTAATCTGTGCTTTTCATATGGATTGATCGGGTCTGCAAAGTAACCCAGCCAGGAGACAATTGATGTTTCCGCATCCCTTTCAGTCCAGCTGGGGAGGAGGGGAGCGGGAGGGTTGCCAGGGAACGCCACCCCCCAACCCCTGCAGTGCCCACCTGTGCCCCATTGCACTAAAATGCGGCTCTCGGCTCCTGGTCTGAGGGAGGGTAAAAGGCATAGGCCTCTCCTGCAGAGGAAGGTCCTAAGGTAAGTCTCCCTCCTCCCGGACATCCTTGCTCAAGTCACAAACTAGCAGCAAAGAGGCCACTGAGCCCAGAAAGTCAGTGACCCTGAAAAGTCACCTCTGCCAGCTGTGCAGCAAGAGAACAAGAAACGGAGTGCAGCTTGAGAAAAGAGGTGGCTCTCTAGGGTGTCAGTGGGAGTAGGCACTTCTCTGCGAGTTTGGTGAGTGGTGGAGAGAGGGGAGAGAACTCCACTTCTTGGGGTGCAACCCTTGTCTGACTCCCACTCTGTCCTGGCTGGAGAGGACCCATGTGGTGAGGGCTGTGGCCCAGCTGACTTCAGCACAGGAATGGGAGACAGTTCCTTACCCAAGGCCTGTGTGCCTGTGCCACCTCATTACTCGCCAACCTCGTGCATCCTGGGAAGCTCGAGAAGCTGCAGGCACAGCCCTGGAGTCCAGGGAAACCCTCCGTCAGTGTTTCCCTGAGTACCTGAGGGAGGTACCTGGGAGGCAGGGTTAGCCCAGCCCCATTCTGTGGGAGGACGAAGTGGAGATGAGTAACGCACAAGGTTCCCGCCAGTCCTGGCGGGATGGAGCCCTCGGCCCACAGCGTCACCAGTTCAACCCCTTCCTCAGGCCTTCCTCCCTTCCCTCTCTCACTCTCCCTGCACCTTCAACGCTTGTTTCCTGGAACCGATTTTCAAATGAACTGCAGGCAGTGAGCCCATTCGTGGGGCTCTGCTTCTGGGGGGCCCAAACTGAAGACGCCCAGGTACGAAAAGATCAGGAGCCCTTCCAGGGAAGGTGCGTGAGCACCAGCAGGGAGCTGCTTTGCCCCACACTGCACTGAGCTTGGAGGCACGCAGCACACCCCGCACAAAAAGATTGGGACAGACACCTCAGAAAGTGTTATGTCCCAGGTCCCTCCCGAAGTGTGGGTGGCCTGGAGGAACGACCCGACAGGCACGGGGCCAGCTCACAGGCAGAAGCACAGCTCTTGGCTGCACCACCACCTTGGGCCTATGACACCCAGGAGGCGGGCGGGAGTTATCCTTTAGTCAAATGGCGAAACCACGCTCAGGGAGAGCTCTCTGGAAAGGTCTAACAGTTTGAGACGGGCTTTGCTCCTCCGAGCTCTGCCTCACACTGGCTTTGGAGTTTCCTCACACTGGCTTTGGAGTTTCCTCACACTGGCTTCGGAGTTTCTTACACTGGCTTTGGAGTTTCCTCACACTGGCTTCCGAGTTTCCTCACACTGGCTTCGGAGTTTCCTCACACTGGCTTCCGAGTTTGCCCATGGCACACAGCTACCATGGCAGAGTCTGTGTCCTCACCTGAGTGCCAGCTTCTTCCTGTGCCAGGTGCCCATCACTGGGACTGGCACGCAGGAAGATACTCAGTTAATATGATACAAAATTAACTCCTCTCATCATCTTATAGGTCTCCCGCTCTTCTCCCAGGGCCCTTTCAATGACTCCGTGGCCGTCCTCCTCATACCCTGACTTTTCCTTAATCACCCCAAGCGGCCAAGGCTCATTTCTCCTCCACATCAATATTGTCACTTCCAGGGGACTCTGAGCTTCTGAGACAGGGATTGTCCCTGGTCCAGCTTCACGCCCGTGCTAGGAAGCCTCCAGAGAGATTCCAACTCTTCATGAGCACTAATAGGACATCCTACTGCTTCTAAGTCAGGCTCCTTGGCCTCTCCCAAGCCGACGTCCCCATCAGCATATCACACGTAGCCCCAGATACAATTATACATGAAGAAAAGAAATTTCTATTTTGGTCTCAAGGACATTATGTGATTTTGCTTAAGTTCGATTTTAAAACATGGAATATGACTGAACTTAATGTTAGTACTTAAGGAAAATGTTCACAGTAATTACAGATGAGGATACATATATGCAATTTATTTCAAATTTAGTAATACAAAAAAATTCTGGATCCTAACATAACTATTTATAACTTGGCCAGAACTCTGAGAATCCCAGTTATTTCGCCAGAATAGGTTATTCTTCATGTATCTTATTTAAGCAGTAATGCATGACAGAGCATGAATTATGGCATATTAATTCTCACCTAGTGTGCTATTAGGCTAGCATGGACGGCCGAGAGCTGTCAGTGCAACTAGGCATGAATTAATATCTAATAATTCCCCTGCTGAAATGTCTTATTGAGATTATAGCATTTTATTAGTAAAGGTTATTCCTTTAAAAATGTTTTTGTATGCTAGTGGGGAGAGGGGCTCAGCACGGGGAAGGGTCCTACCCTTCCCAGCAGCCATTTCAGAAACTTCCCTTTGGCACCCCCAACTCTTTCTCCTTCTTGAAGCACAAGTACCCATACTGGGGAGTTTTCTCAGAAGCCTGACTTACAGAAGCTTCTGTGACCTTTGCCTGGAAAGTCCACGCAGTAAAACTTAAGTGAGCGGTGCCAACGCCAGTACTGCCCAGTCAGGGCTGAGGGAGGGGGTCAGGTGCAGACTTCCAACATGGGGGAGGAGGGGGCCGTTTGTGGGCAGTGGAGATCAGGTGGGGCCCGGGCCTGAGAAAAGGGCGTTGACTCCCAGCTGTAGCATTTTCTCGCCTGGCCTAGGGATTCATCTCTTCCACCCAGCTTCCTTCCAAAAGTGCGCCTTCTCCCCACTTCTACGTGTGTTGTGATGCAGAAGTGTCTCCCCCACACCCCAAGGCCCTCTGCTGCCCACTTACCCCTCACTGCAAAGACCAAGTGAACACTGCCTGGCCACTCTGCTCCCTCTTGTTATGGCTTCTGCATCCCCACGTGTCCTGTTGCCTCGTGGCCTGGCTTCCCATCATCCTGGCCTTGTTTTCTGCTCCTCCAGCTGGTCGTCATGTTTTCCTACTTCGGGGTCTGCACACTTGCTGCTGTCCTTTCCCAGCTGCCCCTGCCCCTTGCTGTTAGGTTAACCTTTTCCTGGTTAACTCCGTGTGCAATTCATCCCCCTGCTATCCTGGACAGGCCCTTCCCCGCCCTGTGTGCTCGGCATTCTGGGCACAGGGAGAAGGCCCCAGCGCCCTCCTCAAGTGGGGTCTGGCTCTGTGGCTCAGACACCTGATGAAATGTGGGGAAAAACACCAACGTGCATCTTTCTCTCCAGCGATCGTGGACTCTGGGTGAGCTGGTGCCTCTATTGGTGGGTTCTGAGATAATAGTGAAAAAAATAGGTTAATCTCTGAGTTTCGGGGGCACAGCAAAACATAACTTGACCTGCTGGTACATCAGCTTCTCCCCAGCCCCTGTCCCGTCTCTGCACCACCATAAACTCGCTGTCAGATCACTTGCCGTGCCTATGA
Organism: Galemys pyrenaicus; assembly: GCA_019455555.1. Taxonomy (NCBI): domain Eukaryota; kingdom Metazoa; phylum Chordata; class Mammalia; order Eulipotyphla; family Talpidae; genus Galemys; species Galemys pyrenaicus. The sequence continues at coordinate 1,592,487 of JAGFMF010012032.1, forward strand.
TTACTGGTTACTGACACGCGATTGTTTGATGCCTGTTTTCCTGAGAGCACTGGCTGGCTCTGCTCTGCTCACCATCGTCTGCCGGCTCCGGGTGAATGTGCCATAATATTTGTTGAATGGTTGATGGCAAAAGTAAGTGACTCAAGTAAGTGAGTGGCAATGCACTCACAAGCACGTAGGAAAACAAGCACCACAAAACAGAGCAGCGTGATCATCTCCTGCATGAGAATTTCATAGTTTCACAGAGTAAACGCTCTGGAAGGCGCATCAGAAGGTGACTGTGCCCCATGAAGCAATATGCCTTGTCTGGAACTTTCTGGAACTTGCTGGACCAAGAGTCTGCCCTTCTCAGGGCCACAGTCCCCTCATCTGTCCTATGAATATCATCTTTTCTGGGCCCCTCCCGCCCTGGGGCTCTAATGAAATAAAGTACGCACGGATGTATTTGTGAACTACGTGAGTAAGTAACAGGAAGCAGGCACTGCGCTAATAACATCACCCCAATTACACCTCCTTGGACGCACCGCCCCTCCAGAGGTCAGCCCCTACATGTGCCAGCTCCCTCCCACCCAGGCCGCAGCTTCCGGCTGCGTGTTCAGAATGCCCCGTGTCCACACACCGCCCCACAGAGACGAAGGGAAAAGCATCTTCCTTACGGCGCTGGTGAGCACTTTCTCCCATTTGGGAGATATGCGGGTGCCTTGCAGGACCCAGAAATGAGAGGGCAAATAGGATTTCTCTCTGCAGCTCCCTGGCAGGTGTGGCTGGGGCCACCTCCTTGGGGTCCAAGGACCTCTCCTCTCCTACCCCTTCGGTCGAGGCCCATGTGAGACGAGGACAAAAACTCACTCGTGTAGCATAGAGTCAATGTTCATCAGGCTCAGAACAGCCCAGCACCCCCGTGTGGGCAGGAATCAGGGGACACGTGCAGCCAGCAGTGTTCACAGCCGCGGGGCCACTCTGAACAGACCCCGCAACCTTCCCAAGGGAACCCCAAATTCAAAGGCTAAGGAGCAATGGTCTCCCCGATGGTTGCAAGCACGTCCTGACCCCCACATGGCCATCTTCCACAGAGGCTCAGCGCCAGCCACACAGTCGCCATAAACCCTCGACCCTCCGGTGTCGTCATTCCCCATCGTCACTCTGGACTCTCGCGAGACTTCCGCCGAGACTCCAGGGCCTGTCCCAGCGGCCAGCGCTTCCTGGAGGCCCGCAGGCGTGTTCCCCGTAGGTCCAGGTGGCCAAGCCTGAGCATCACCTGCGCTCCTTCCAGGCCCCTCGCGAAGGCTGACTCCGCGGCTGGGGGAAGCCTGAGGCCTGCAACACCCGGACGTCCCGACCCGCTCCTGTTGCGAGCACTGCCTTCAGTTCCAGCCTTGGGGCGAAGCGCCCGTCACCGCCTCCTCCTCTCAGCTAGGCCGGAAGAAGTAAACAAGCTGTAGGCATCACCTACAGGAAAGACCAAGAACGACCGACTGCAGAGGCTCGCTCTGGAAGGAAACCACCCCTTCCCAGGTGCACCTGCTTGGAGATGGAGCCGGGAGAATCCCGCTGGGAGCCATGTGAGGGAGGAGACCGAAGGGGGGTCCCCATTGCAGAGATGGGGTTACTGAGGCCAGCGGAGCGGCGAACTGTGAGCGAGGCATTCGGGGCCCCTCAGCATCAGAACCTGGGGGCTTGTTAAGTGCATGGGCCCAGGCCCCAAAGTGGCCCCGGCAGCAGATTTCTGGGGCAGCTATGGTCTTGGTGACCTAGACTCGGAGATTGGGCTCTCGCTTCCTCACACGTACCCAGCTTGATTCTGATGAACCACCAAGTCCAAGAATCTTCGCAACAAACCTTAACTCTTCTCCTCTTCTCTAGAATGACCCTAAAAGGAGGCAGATTTGAAAGCGGACAAAGCATGCTAGCCCGGGCTCTTCGGCTGGCCCAGGCGGACAAGGCAAGCTCTCCAAACCCTTCCCGCAGTTTTCCTGCTTGTTGCTGCTTAAACTAAGCCTCTCCGCTCACTGCGCCACAGCATAGTCCTCCCCAACGGGCCTGAGCGATTGACCAGATACTCCAACTTGAGGTGTTGGGGTTCCTCCTTGGCTGCGCCCTCTCTCCAGGACATGAGCTTCCTCCTGCCGGTGGTCCAGAGGTGAGTCGCCCCCCCTTCCCCCCACCTTCCCTTCCGGGAGGTGCCTGCACCTCCCTGCTAAGCAGCTGGGCCCTTGTTGGCAGCTGCTGCAGATTAGTAAATTATAAGTTCAAGATTAAAAAAGAAATGACTAAAGAATAAAACCCCCAAGTCTGGCAATTTGAAGTCAGTCTGCCACAATGAACACCTGTTGGGCAAGAGCATTATTAGAAGCTGGAGGTTCTGGGTGAAAAGATCATTGTGAATTAATTTTCATGGCCTCACAAAACTCTGCATAACAAATGCTCTCCGATGGGGGTGTCAGGGGACTTACATTTGGGGGGGGGGGTGAAGATTTTGTTTCCAGCAAGGTAATATAAGCCCCACCAAGATATTAAACCCACCGTGGGCTGCTCCTGTCTGTATTTCTCTGTTGAAACAGATTGCGAGTGCTAAGGTTACCACGTATTATGCTTCTGGGGGAAAAAGAGAAACAAGTGATATCAAAATCTTTTTCTAAAGGTTCGTTGAGAAAGCATGAGGTCAGAGACTCATGACTCTAGAATTGTTCAATCATTTATTTGCGTCTGTGTCTGTGTAAATTGAGCTCTGGGTGTGCTCCATGGAAGCAGCTTTTGTTTTATTTTTCAAACACACACACACGCGTAACTTCTTGCAAGGCAAGAACAGAGCAAAAGATGTGTTCATGGACGGGTGCCCTGGTAGCGAGATGACCTTGGCACTTTGTAATGCCACCAGAAGTAAGGAAAAGTTAGGCATTGGGGACCACGAGGCTCGTGGGATAGGAGAGGAGGGGCGACCCACTGAATATTAAGTAGTTTCATTCTTTCCTGAAAAGAAAGAGACTCCAACTAAAATATGCCGGCGTCCTACCTGTCTGTCAGCCCCTGATTAAATCTAAAAGCAGGCATCCCATCTGTTTTGCCCAAATGAAAAGTGTAATATTCTACTAACTACTTTCTATTATCGCTCAACTTAAGAGTTTCCTGCAAAATGATCCTTGGTTCATTTGAAGTTTACTTGGCACACAAAAGGAAGCTCCAGCAAGCTTTATGCTTTTAAGCTAATAAGCAATATACCCAGCTGACTCTGTGGCTGGATTTTCAACACTTGGTCATTAATAGAACATGAATTTTCATAGTGCTGGGCTTCCATTTGTCATGAGACATAAAGCCTAAAAATACCCTGAGAATAATGGACAATTAAGAAAATAAACAAAACTTCGTCCTTTGTGCCCAGTTGGGAATCTTCGTAAATGCGAGCGTGTGGACGATCTATAGAATCGTGTTGGATCCTCTGACAGTCTTTGCCTCGCCAAGCCTATCATTTCACCCAAACCAAAATGTGTCCTTCTGCATGTGCCGGGGCTCAGCCTCCAGTGTCTGAACACAACACACCACAGACCCCCACCCCAAAACCTCCAAAGAGAATCAATCACTCTTGCAAAGTTGGAAGATGCTTCTGGTTTTTGCCTTTGTTTCCAAGCCAATCAAAAAGATTCGAGAAACCTTGCTGTGAGCTAAACCTGCTTGGGTTCTTGCAAATGCTCTCTCCCCAGGAGCAAACACTTCTAAAAAGAATTCCAATTTCTGCACAATTTGAAAAGTCTTTGGGGGTTCCTCTGAGATATTAGATAATTGAATATAGTTTTCTCCCATTGAAAAAAAAATTCACACATCCAAGGACAGCTCCCAAACTCCCAAGATCCCTTAGCACACTAGTCAATTTTATGACAAAATTAATCTAGAGCGAGACTTATGGCGCCCCAGAGGGAGGTCACCGGGGCCGGTAAATATGTAAACATGGCTTTTTCGGTTTCCGTTTCGCATGAATACAAAATAAACTACGGCCCTCCGCACGCTGGAAAGTTCTTCCTTAAAGTTAATAAAATCTGTCAACTTCCATAAAGGCTGAGAGAAAGGGGGTCCACAGGTGCAGGCGCTCCGCCTCAGTCTGGAGAAATCGGGGCAGCTAATAAAAAGCCCTGGGCACCGCTCGCCCCCTTCCCCATCAATTCCCATCAGGCGTTATTAGATTCATCTGCGCCTCGGAGGTGCGTCCCCCCGCGCTCGCCCTGCAGAAGCGACAATGACATTTGGCCGAGCTGCAGGTGCGACTGTGTGTGGCCGCCTGGCCCGACTGGGGCTGCCTTTGTGGCGCTTGGGTCCTTTGATCTGGGCCACAGAGGGCTGCAGAGCTGCCCCCAGCTTTCTGCAGGCGGCTCCACCCCGACCAGCTGGGGAGGGGCAGGCAGAGGGGGCGCTTGAGGAAGAGGCGGAGGGGCCCCCGGGAGGGGGTGATCCATAATATTTATTTCAACAATAGCTCCAAATCTTTTTAAACATCATAAGAACACGGCTCATTAAGCCCACAACAGCCTTGAAATTGTGTTATAAAACCGCAAAACAGAAATCAATACATTTGCTAGAAAGGAGGTAATGAAATATATTGAGTTGCCTGAGAAGTGGTTTGTATGAATCATAATATTATTATGTGCGCATCAATTCCATTTCCAATACTTAAAGTTAACCAGCTAGCGAAGAGCGCCCTGAACCCTCGTTAAACAAGCTCTCTCTGCTTACTCGCCAAGCTGGGCGCATCCCATAAATAACCCGGGGAGGGCCCAGATCAATGCTGCCCACCCCAGCTTCAGCTGCGCAGCCCTACTGCTTCCTGGCCTGATCAGTAGGGCAGCGGACCGGGAGAAGGCGGGGGCGGGCGGCAGGCCCCGGGGCCCAGCCTCAGCCTCCGCCCAGGGCGACCCCTCTGCTGGCCACCTCCCTCCAGGAGATGGCCGGCTGCTGGCCCCGCTCACCAGGGCCTGCTGCCCCTCCTCCCTCAGCCTCGGCCATGTGGCTGGAGCACCCCTGCCTCTGAACCAGCACCCCAGTAACCAGCCAGTGGCTGATCCACTCTTTGTTTTCTCCTTCCTTTCTGTTTTGATAATCCCCTGGCTTGCTTTCTCCTGGTGCTGTTGGTGGATTTGAACTGGATGTTTTTTGCTCCTGCTTCCTGGTATATGTCTGTGTCTATGGACCAGATTCTGTAACGACCAGATAGTGGCGATACCCAGATTTTGTGGCGCCTGAGGTTCGCATGCAGCTGTGTGTGCTGGGGGGGGGGGGGGGGGGGGGGGGGGGNCCAAAGAAGAAATGATGAATTTTACAAATTTCATAAAGTCCATGAGCATATTGTTGGGGTCCCTTCCAGGCCAAAGTCCCCCTGGTATAATAGTTGGGACTCCCAACCAGGGCCCGGGAGCTTCTGGGAGAGTCTGACCCGGAGAAAGGCCGAGCCGGAGAAGACCAGCTTATGCCTGTATTCCCTTCTGGCTCCACCTTCTAGAATGTAGGCCCCTCCCCATCCCACGGGTACCCCAGCAGACCCCTCTGGCTGGCTGCTGCCCTCCTGTTCCGGGAACCAAAGCCTGTGGCATAGGGGGTGTGCAGTGCATAGGGGTGTGCACCTGCCTTGGGATCCGCCAGGGAGTCACAGGCCCGCATCTCAGGCACAGAAGTTTCTGGGAGGCCTCCAGCGGGCAGTGGCTTTGTCTGGCTCGGCCTGTGGCCTCTGCACTGTGCATGTGGCGTTTGCACTGACCCTTACAACGGGAAGAGCTGACGGACTCCCAAGTGCTCTCAAGCGGTCAGTAGCAGAACAGCTCCGGGCACGCGCATGTGCACACACGAGGCCAGATTCCCCAGACAGTCCAAGTGCAGGGAGTCTTTCTGCCTCAGTAGATACCAGCAAAGTGGTTTCCAAGGGCCCAAAACCCAGGGAATTTTGCCCAGGAATTTTTCTCCCTGGGGACTAGTCGGTGGCTTCTGGAGACTTTTAACAAGAGAGGGCCGGGGTCGCCTTCCCGACATTCGGCGGGGCCGGGGTGCCATTCCAGTCCTGCAACGAACAGGGCATCCCTGAAGAGTTGTCTGGCCCCAGAGACCTAGCGCGGTTCCGGCTGCATCGCAGGCCTTTCTCTGGCCAGAATCAGCGGTGTGCTGGGCAGGTCAGGGGTCAGCCACATTGCCTGGGGCGCTCTTTCCAAGAGAAGGTGGCTCAGGAAGGTGAGACCCTGTGTCCATTCCAGGGCCAGGCAACAGGCCTCATTCCAGCTCCTTCTCATCGCCACCAGCGGCCATTCCCCAGCACAGCACTGCCGCAGCCCTGAGCCCCGGTCCGCGGCCACTTGAGGACCAGCCCCGCTCTGGCGCCGTCCAGCGCACCAGCTCGTCCCCTGCGTGCTGCGTGAAGGTCGGCTGTGCCAGCGTTGTCTGGCTTCAAAGGGACTTGCGTACATAGATCTCCAGTCTTGAATGCAGCGGCCTCGTCTCTGTTCTGCACACCCCCATATGCACCCAACACCCTCCTCATGTCCAGCCCTAACATCCCTTCCACCCACTGCATGCAGGCAGGCACCCCAGCCCTGCCAGGGCCCCACCCACACTCACCCCGAAGCTGCTTGGTTAATCGTGTCAGATAATCGTGGCAGCGCAGATTCAGACAAGAGACCCCCAGTGTGCCTGCGTTTCAGAATCTAAGAGCTGGGTGCTGATAATTTTTCCAGCACTAGACCGTTTCCCTTTGATGTTGTTCTGATTTCGTGGTCCCCTCCCCCCTGCTCTCCCACTGCCTATTGTCTCAGCTTTCCCGGAATTAATGACTCCCACCATCTTGGCCATAGATTCTGCAAGGACCCTAGTTTCTGCTTTCACTGGCCAGGGAAGAGCAGTGGTTACAGGAAGCAGCACAGGCGTGATTTTCTTTGTTTGGAAAGGGGGCACGTCATCCGGGCCACATAATCCCAATTATGCATAATTAGCTGACTCAGGCCCACGCTGGCCACTCATCGACCAGCAGATGGTCATCGGGTTACGATTTTGTCATCGCAGAGCCTAGAAACTAGTTGAATCTGGGCACAGAAAACCAAGAAATAGCCTCCTGTTCCCATGCGGCCTAACACCTACATATAAGCCCCTGAAAATGTTAAGAAGTGAGCTAGAAGGTAATCTAGTCTGTAGTTTTGAGGTTGAAAAGTTTTGTGTTTTTTTCAATGAATGGTTTTCACTTCCAGCATTCACCTGAGGGATGAGACGAAAGAAAAAATTTTCCATGTTGTAGTGCCCAGAAATGCCTAGGAAAAATGAGCCTGATGATTAACTTTAAAGCCTCAGAGGACAAAACTTAGGGAAATGAAAACATTTTCCCAGTCCTGAACATATTAAAATAACTCAAACAAAACTCAGTTACCCTTCAAGTTAGGATTGTCATAATTTAGTCATGGTTTATGGAACCAATATTGAGTAAAAAAGTCAAAATGATTTCTGGCTCTGTAAATTTTGGGGGGTTTGTTTATAAACACAGAGATTCCATCATAAAATATGTTATTTTTTTAACCAAGCATGCAAGCATTAGGAATTCCTCCAAGATGGCAAGCAATTTCTTCTTGTTTACATGTTTATGATCTACAGGCTGTCCACAGAGCCTGCAGACCCCGGCAAATATAAATAAAGTGGCCACGAACATCTTCAATCTTAAAAACTGCAAATGCAATCTATGGACCAATAAGTATCTAATAATATTTATGGACATCTTTCATTATTACTGTTTCATAGGTGGTACAAATAAAAATCCACTTACCATTTCTTATGTTCCACAAATACACACTCGAGAGTAAATATATCTCCCTCTACTTAGTAATGTAGCCAATGTGTTGACATTTTTGGAGGGCAGATCAAAATTTAAATGAAGGACTAGGAAGTGAAGAATCTCTTTGAGAAGGGGAATATACCAGTTTTTGAAGTAGGACTTTGGGTGGACTGGTGTTCTTTAAAAAGCAAGACACAGGGAGCCTCCCTGGTGGCACAAGGGGTTAAGGCACAGCACCATGAAGCATCCACAGCCGCTGCAGCACGAGCTCGATTCCTGCCCAGGGAGCAGACCCACGTGTGCAGCAGACCTCTCCTGCCTCGCCCGCTGCTCCCCTCAGCAGTGGATTTCAGCCGATCTGCCTGTTCTGCTCCCCACTCTGTCTCTGGTGATTCCTCTTACGAAAAAAAGCAAGACACAAAGTGATGGTAGGAAGGAGAAGCTCGTGGAGCAATTACGGTTAGCTCCCTGCACAGAGCTGGGCCAGAGAACAGGCATGCCCGCCCGCTTCACATGGCTTGTCCCAGCAGAATCATCTCCATCCCTCACCTACCTGGCACTGGACGCCTCTTAGGCACAGAGACCTAATACAGCGAAGATCCTTGTTTGCTTGACTCCCAGGCAGACAGGAAGTACACTATCTCTGGAAGAACAAAGACGGAGAATCTGCAACCCCATCTTCTGCCCAGCTCTTTCAAATGATCAGCGTCATGACTTGGTTGGGTCTTTTTCCATTTCTAGCTCTCAGTTTCCTTGAGTGTCAGGCAAAATTGTTCCAGGGCTAAAAACGCTAGAATTGTGGTACTGTCAAGCCCATTGCCAAAGAAGCTCCCTTCGACTGAATCCAACTCGAACACCCCATGTCCCATAGATGAGTAAACTAGTTTCTCTCCCAACCTGGCTCGCCAGGACTTCCAGGAGGCCCAGTGACATCGGCCGGAGCTACTGGCAAGAAACCTCAGGCGCCAATTTCAATGCTCTTGCTTAGAATCAAAAAGTCACTTTGATCTGGGACGTGGTAACTTAACGCTACAACTACCGGTAAAAGTGTCTGCTAGCCCCCACTTAGGTTCTAATTCTTAAGGTCACTGCTGGCTTCAGACTCACTGGCATCACCTTAGTAGCTGGTGAGCAGATAGAAGCTGCCTAAGAATTTGTTCGAGCCAAGGTAAAGCTGATTGAAATCATTAGTCAAAAGTTGGGGCTTCCACGCAAGTCAGGGTCACTGTTTTGAGGCGCTCCACAACAGGACGTGGTCTGTCCATGTTTTGAAGTTTATTCTGTCCACGCCTCCATTCTTGCCACCTGCATCACACGCACTCATTCCAGTGCAAACGATCTGAATCTTGGATTTAGTTGCAAATGAGCAAATCCCATTTGCCACATTGCCTAAATTAATAGCAGCCTCCAGTGAATGCGAGTGTGCGTGTATCTGTGTTTGTTTGTGTGTGTGTCTGTGTGTGTGTTTGGATATATTGGTGTCTGCAGATGTATATCCCTTTGCCAGAGAGCTGCTTGTCTACAGCCTTGCAAATCTTGAAAGCATTGGCTGTATCATCTTCAGCAGCTGAATCAATATTTTAATGGAAAATTACAAAGAAAATGAGTATTTGGGAACCAAAGGTTACCGAGTAAGAGTAGAAAAATAACACTACACATCACCTAAAAGAGAGAGACATGAGAATTGACTTCCCATCCATCTCTTTTATTCTTGTACTTATTTTATAGCCAACATATTCTCTGTCAACCCGTGATTGCTTATTTTAAATTGTCTTTCAGTCCGGGTCTCTGCCTTGCCTGCCCCTCTCCTCCCCCTTCTCCCTGCTTCTCCCAGGCCTCCCAAACGATATGATCTGTGCCATTCCTTGATGCGGTGATTAGAGCCCAGAGAAGCGCCCAGTCCTCAGCCAGCCCTGGGGAGTGGAAACAGAGGCGATGTCTTCCTCTGGACGGTGGTCAGGCACGGGCAAAGCCCCGCTGACCCTCCCTGCAGGTCTGCGGCTCTGCAGACGAACCACATAAAACACTGCATGAGGCAGCGCTGGCCGCAAGTGCTGTGCACAGAAACGATCCAGGTCAGAGGCGCAAATCGATCTCAAGATGTGAATCACTGACCTTAGCCCGGGCGCACCCGCTCTAAATTCTGAGTTCCTGTTAACTAAAAATTGCATTTCCATCGTTACAGCTCAGAAAGTGATTCTTGGTTCCGTTGACTTTGCTCTTACCAGCACCTACTTGGGGAAAAAAAAATAATCTTTGTTTAAGCTCTTAAATATCCAAAACACAATTCCAGACATTTCTAAGCTAAACTCCTCTTCCATTCACATAACCCCCAGAAGGAATGTGGGGTGGGGGGGGTGCAGCAAACACTGTCTTTGTTCTTCACAGAACCAACCACCGTCCTTGGGATGTATCATAACAAATTGTCCCTACAGCGATTCTCTCTTGGAAGGTCGGGTAAAGCCCCAAAGATCAAATTCAGGCATAAAAGAGATTCACTCATTTCTCAAGAGGAGGGAAGGGGGTGGTTTTGATGACTTTGCTCACTAAATGTGGAATTCTCCAACAAGTTCACCTATTGCAAAAGCTGGGGAGGAGGAAACTTCCATTTAAGGAAAGGTACAGAGAAGAGGATTCCAAATCATCTGAATTTCACTAAAGTGCTCATCAAAAGCCCCTTTGGAATTCAGAAACTATTTCTATATCAGCTGAATCTCTTCTCTGCCATCCAAAGTGTTTTCTACTGAGTCGGACTCACAGCCCAGGACAGTCTTCGGGGCTTCCCTTCCACCTCCCTGGTGGCATAGGGGTTAAGTCTCAGCACTGTCACCATGTGACCTGAGCTGGAGTTCCATCCGGCCAGGGAGGGGACCCACCTGGTGCAGCAGACCTCTCCTGTCTCCCCGCTGCTCCCCTCAGCAGAAGAGAGGGAGAATTTGGTCCCCAAAGAGGGCAAACGTTAGGACTGTTAAACTCACCCCCACAGCTTAATTTTTAAAATACTCCCTGAGCTCTAGCTTCACTTTCTGTTCATATTTTTAGATTTGTAATAAAACAACATATTTGCAAAGTATATTAGCAATTCTGGATTTTAATGACCGAAGTTTGAAATTATTCTAAAGCAGAATTCCAGGGCAAAGTTCTGTTCTTTAATGGCAGAATGCTAATTTGAATTTTAAGTGGCTGTTGAATATTAACTCTGACACTGTCCTGGATAGCAAGTTTCTCAACCTCAGCACGGCTGACATTGGAGCCAGATGATTCTTTGTTGTGGGGAACTGTCACACGTGTTCCAGGGTGTTTACAGTAACTATGCCCTCTGCCTTCCACATGCCAGCGCCCACCCCTCCCCCGGCTGGGACAAACAAAACAAGCCAAATGGCCCCTGGTGGAGAACCACTGTTTTCATCAAGGGGAAAATTAATTCATTAGCCATTTCTATTCTACCTTTAGGGGACATAGCACAAAGTTGGAACATTTCTGTGGACAACATGGTAAAAGAAGGGACACAAATCATGTATTTGTATCCATATTGTACAATAACAAACAACCATTAAAATATTTTTAAAAAACCTCCCTGGTGGCATAGGGGTTAAGTCTCAGCACTGTCACCATGTGACCTGAGCTTGAGTTCATTCTATCTGGCCAGGGAGGGGACCCACAGGGCTCAACAGACCTCTCCTGCCTCACCCACTGCTCCCCTCAGCAGTGTGTTTCAGTCCATCTGGATGTTCTGCTCCCCACTCTGTCTCTGGTGAGTCCTCTTACCCTCCCCCCCACCTCTGGCCAATTCTTCTACACAATATATAATAATTATATAATTACATTGTAATAATTATATAACATACATTGTATATTTGTAATGTTTTAAAGATACTTTAAAGGCACGAGGAAATGTCCATTCTATATGCTGAATAATGAAAGGGGAAAATGTGAAGATATACTGCCAAATATGTATTCTAGAAGGTACACATCTTTGGAGACATTGAAAATATTGTACAAGAAAAAACACAAAATGAAAGCCACTGTTATTTGTGAGCACCAGGCTGACACATTATGTATTTTCTTATATAAATTTCTTTTTGGTTTTCCAGATTGTCTACCGTGAACATGTATGTTTAGAATTTTAAAGCAGACACAGAAAGCACAGGGAATCTACTATCCCACAGTCCAGGGACAGAGAGCCTCAACACACTGCCATCCTCTCCTCCGGTTTGATTTTCTTCTACCCCCGGAGGACGCAGAGCGGTTCCTTCCCCACTCCCGTGATCCTCTGGTTCACATCTGCTTATTCTGTGGGATTCATGGTGAGTTGATGTTGCGGTCTTCCTTGCTTGTTACCTGAGAATGTCGTTGGTGGGTTGTTGGCTGGTTCCTTCATTCAATTCCCTGCTCCGTGCTAGGTGTTAGGGGTTGAGTGGGGGACGGGCAGGCAGAATCCCCGCTTTCATGGGAACAGTAAACCAATGAACAGGGAATGGATATGATGATTCCAGATGGTAACAGTGATGGCAAGAAAACACAACGATGTGTCAAGGAGAGAGGATCTGTAAGAAAGCATTGCTCCGGACTGGGTGGTCACAAAAAGTTTTTAGAGGAAGTGGTATTTGAGTTGAGAACTTAAGAACCCGAGGCGATAATTGTGGGAAACTGGAAGCTCCAGGGGCAATTTCCCAAGCATGAATGTTTAAGTCCAATACACTAATCGGAGCATGGAACATGCAAGGAAGGAAGGAAGGCACTGAGGCTGGCTCTGCCCAAGGTCCTGGAACCTGCTAGAAAGTTGGCAGGACCCTGAACACACACCCGTCTCCTGGCTCAGACCCAGAGTGCTAGGAGGTGGTGGTGGTGAACCAGAGTCCCTGAATCTGCATCTTCACACAAGCGTTCAAGGCGATTTTGAGGCACTGAAAGATTTGAGGACCATCAGCCTAGAATATCCGCTTTACTCAAAATGATGGGGGTGATAGAGCAGAGTTGGAAAGTAAACCAACTCAGACCTCGCTGCTCAGAGGTGGCCCATGAACCAGCAGCACTGTCAACACCTGAGAACTTAGTAGAAATGCAGAATGTCGGGTCCCTTCCCAGATCCACTATTCAGAATCTCCGTTTCCACTCCATTCCACGTGACTGAAATGAATGTGAATGTTAGAAAAGCACTAGTTTAAACCAGTACGGTGGAGTCTGGTGGGGGATTTTGGGGACATCGGTGGTGGATGTGAAGTGACGATGATGTGTGTGAGAAGTATGAACCCAGGCACTAAATGCATACGCTGCTGTGAACCTCAGTAAATAGAAACACGATGAATAAATAATAAAAAATAAATAAAACCATGCATTGTCTAGCCTCATAAAACTTCTACAAAGAAGAAAATGGAAATTGCGTGGTTTTTAGCGATGAAAGATGAGATAGCAACAAAATATCTGATTATGCCATTATTTCTCGCTGGTATTAGGGAGCCCCAGTAAAAAAGCTGCCTAAAACCTATTTTAGATGTTGTTCCTGTTAAACCTCTTTGGGGTGAACTGAAGAGTCTGCAGGGAGACCCAGAAGTCTGAATTCAACTTTATAAAGGTTTACTTAGCCACAATAGAAAGGATTCTGTCATTTAGATTCCTCTTTAAGGTAAGGGCGGTTCTTTATTATAATGCAACTGAGTGTAAATGCCCCCTGTGTGATACTGGTATTTTACATCATAAACAATATGTAAGACTCAAAGAAATACGAACACCATAGAAGTGCCAGAGCAGCCAGGTCTCTAGTAGAAGAACTAGGGTGCAGTCCAGAGGTGCAGGGGGGTGAGAGGACTCCCCAGAGACAGAGTGGGGAGCAGAACAGATGGATCAGCTGAAATGCACTGCTGAGGGGAGCAGCGGTTGAGACAGGAGCAGTCTGCTGCGCCCTGTGGGTCCCTCTCTGAACAGTCACAGATCTGACTCAGGTTCCCGCTTCTGCTTCCGCTTCCCAGGCCGCTGTGGCTGGCTCCTAGCTCCCTGCCCGGTGTGCCAGCTTCTTCCTGCACTCTGTAAAATCTCAATCTGTCTGTGTCTCTTTTTTAAATTCACATGGAGTTGATCTGCTTTTATGCAACAGCTTTGGCTAATTCTAGGACCGGTCTTGCTTCTTTTGCATCGGTGGTCAGGAAAAGACCACGCTTATAGAAGCCTGTGTTTACTCTGTGACTCTCTCTAATCAAGAAATGTTCCTTTCAACTGACCGCTGCTCCTATCTTTATCTCTTTGTCCTTTGAAGAGCTATTATTTCTAGCCACCATCACTAATTCAAGAATAAACAGCATTTCCTCCTCTTCCCACGGTGAGGACGGTCAAGCCCACCACCCACAGGTGCCCACAGGTGTGCCTCAGACTGTGAGTCTCAGAGGAGAGGGACACATCTCTTTTCACTCTTTCTCTGGGGCGGTGGTTGCTGCTGATCTTTCTCTGCTGCATCCGTCATAAAGACGTGTCCTCCGGAGAGACAGATGGGTCTTTGCCCCTCTCCTGGGTCAGGTGATTTGAACTGGAGGCAGTGGGAGGAGCTGGCCTGGGGACAGCGCCCCCTCCGGGAGGAACAGCAGCGGGGACTGCCAGAGGGTCCTCTAGCGTCCCTGACTGCCTTGGTTAAGCTCCTGGAGGAAGGTTGTCCCTTCTAGCACTTTCGGAGTGGGAGTGCTCTTCTGCCCACACCTGCAGCACCGGAGCCGCAGGGAACGTGGTCTCTCCCGCAGGGCGCGGTTTGGCCACGTGGCCCCTTCTCATCTCGTTGGCTGTGGCGTGACTGTGGCCCTGACAATGCAGAATGTCAGATCTGACGGGGATCAGCGCTGCTGTCTGTTCTATAATATTCCGCTTCAGTGAGGCCACAGCTTTTAAAAAGGCACCTGCCCAAAAGCCATATGAGGCTTCCTTTAGCCACTGCGCCTGTGCGGACACTCTGCGGGCGGACATTCACGGGCTTTGGTCACTGATGTCCCAGAACCAAGAAGAATTCTTTGCGTAGAACAGGTGCTCCTTTGCTGAAGGAGGGAAGGAGAATGGGGAAAAGAGGGAGGGAGGAAGGCGCAAACCCCACACAGCCAGCCAGGCACATTCCTGAGGGCTAAGAAAGCTTCCTCGAGCCCCCCCCCCCCCNACACCGCCAGCCAGGCACATTCCTGAGGGCTAAGAAAGCTTCCTCGAGCCCCCCCCCCCCCCACACACACACGCCCCGCAAACTCTCAGGGCTTCCATGGTTGCTGTCTCCAGAGGACAGTCCTGGCATCTAGAGGTACTTCTTATTTTTTTTTTTTAAAGATTTATTCTTATTTCTGCACACAAGAGCTGGGGTACAGGCCAGAGTCAGAGGACTCACCAGAGACAGAGCGGGGAGCAGAACAGGCAGATGGACTGAAACACACTGCTGAGGGGAGCAGCGGGCGACAGGAGAGGTCTTCTGCGCCCTGTGGGTCCCTCCCTGGCCGGGGATCGAACTCCTGCTGCTGTGCGGCTGATGCTTCCCAGGCTCCGCCCGCTGCCCCACCAGGGAGGCCCTAGAGGTATTTCTTAGCTAAAGAAGCTTTTAGTAAGCATCTTGATGGCGAAGGTACGGGAAGAAGTGAGGGCAGAGAGAATGAGGCAGGAGGAAGGACAGGAGGCCCTGGGCTAAGTGGCTAATTAGAGAGCGTGCTTTCTAGATAACACAGCTAGCTCTGGGGGAGGCCAGCCTTCTTTTTTAGTTTTCCTTGTGGCTAGGTCTGAACTGAACCTTCTATAAACTCTGAAGTGGAAGAGACGCTTTCGCTCAAAGGCAATTGCCACTCTTGAAATAGTGTTTGATTTGCAAGAACACTGGGCTAGCGGGGAGATGCCGGATTTAACTCGTCCTCTGCTCCCGGGAAAGCCTCCCTCAGGCCTAGACCTTGGCTTCCTCGTCTGCGTGCAGGGGCCGGGTACCATGCGTGCTGTGTGGTGGGGTTAGAGGACGCAGCCAGGATCAGATGGCTTCGTAAAGGGGGCCCTCTCCAGCTCGCAAAGGTCCTAAGAGACGGGGAAACTTCCTCCTTCCCCCTCAGGCCCTGTTGAACTCATCTGTTCTTTCTCTCCCTTTTCTGATCTGGAGTCTCCAGCAAGGATGTCTGCAGAAATCCAGGGTTCCGGCTGAGCCCCAAAGCCTCTTCCTCACGGGCCCCCCTTGGGAAGTGCCCGCAGCAGTGTGTACCTCTGGGGGCTTCCCCTTGCAGGCATCTGCCCTGCGGCCATCAGTCACCATTTGTGACATGCGGGGATGGACACATCCCGGGAGGAGAGTCCAGTGCCTGCGGGCTGGGGGGCGAGTGAGAGCATTTGTGGGGAGCTGAAGAACATGAGGGTGAGTCAGTGCCATGGATGGAGGAGCCTTGCCTTTGTGCTGGCCAACTGTTGAAACGTGGGGAGCTGGAACACTAGATCATCTGACATTCAAAAAAGCCTGGAAACTTGAACTTTTATATGAGATCTCCTGACTCACAAATGTTGGCAACACACTCGAATTTGTTAAAGGTGCCTGGGGAGCCAAATGAAACACATGTGTAGCCCGGCCGGCCTGCGGGGCTCGGCCGTGTGACCTGGGCCTTCGGGTGCCTTTGAGCCCCAAGACCTGTGGCTTTCTGGGCTGTGAGATCTTAGCAGAAACACCCAGAGCTGCCCCCACCCTTCCCTCTCCTTCAGCTCTTCTCTGTGCCTCACCTGGGCTGCCGTGCCGCCTCTCCAGCCCTCGCTCTGCACCTTGTGTGGAAAGGACCAGGGTGGTCACGTAGCCCCTTAGGGTGGGTCTGAGTTAAGATGACTGCGTGCTCAGAAGGGGGGGCGTAGAGACAGACGTGCCAGAGGGAAGGGGGTGTAAATGGAGCAGGGCCGGCCATGTGGTGGGAGTCCTGGCGGTGAGGTGGCCACAAGCCAGGGGGTGCTGGCAGCAGCCCATGTTAACAGGGGTGGGTGCAGATGCTCCCCGAAGGCTTTGGACTAGCTCAGCTCTGTCGGCACCTTGACTCACTCGTGGCCTCCAAAACCACTAGAGAATGAACTCCTGCTGTTTTATTGGGGACGGCAGCCCTAGGAGGTAGGCCCATGGCCGATCAAGGCAGCGCACCAGAGGGGAAGGGAGACCACCACCCCCAACCCCATCCGTCCCTCTCTGCCGGGTCCCCAGGCCCTGACGCCTGACCTGCCTCCCAGATCCCCTGCCTCTGCTGCTTTTTTTTTTTTAAAGATTTATTTATGCACACAAGAGCTGGGGTACAGGCCAGAGATGTGGGGGGGGGGGTGAGAGGATTCACCACAGAGAGTGGGGAGCAGAACAGGCAGATCAACAGAAGTACACTGCTGAGGGGAGCAGCAGGCAAGGCAGGAGAGGTCTGCTGCGCCATGTGGGTCCCCTCCCTGGCCAGCATCAGGGATCGAACTCTTGCTGCAGTGGCTGCGGTTTGCTTCATAGTGCGTTGCTTAACCCGCTGCGCCACCAGGGAGGCCCCTCTGCTGCTTTTTAACTCCTTCCCTAAACAATCCTCGAGTTTCAGGAATTTTCAGATGTGGCTTTGTGCCCATAAGAGGTGAATCTCATCGATCCTCTTCACGGGAGACAAAAATATCCCAGCTGCCCATGGCTGCGAGCTGTTCTGCCCCCTGATAATTCAGACACCGCACGCCCTCCCAGAAAGAGTATGGCTTGCAGGCGCGGGAGGGGAAGGAAAAGCAGCTGATGCGTTTGTCCCTGAGATGGGAAGGGGGAAAGACTGAGGCCCCGCAGGCTGCTGGGTAGAGACAGCAAAAATAACCGACTCTCCTGGCACGGCCCGGTCTCCATGGTGTCGCCGGTGGTGCTGGCACGTGTGCCACCCCCAGTGCTCGCTGCAGGAAGGCACAGCGGGTGCGGACTCAAGGGTAGTGTGGGCCCGCCAGTTCTGTCTACACCGCGTGGTGCGCATGGAGGAGGCTGCCAGGGGGTCCTCCCGGCATAGGGGGTGTTTAGAGAACACACCACTTGCCTGGGCGCTTTGGGGGGATCCTGCTTCTCTGGAGACCAGAGGGTAGGGCGAGAAAGGGGAAGGTGCAGAGAGTCGAGGTGTGTTTATTCGATGGTCCCGGCCCAAGGGGTTCCACAGGGGAGGCTGCCGTGGGCTTCTTGGGGGGATCGGAGGCAGAGCAGAAGGACGAGGCCGTGTGGGCAGGCCGTATCAGAGGCCGCTCACCTGCGCCCGGTTACTGCTTACTCGCCATGTGTCCGTGGCGCGTCCCTCAGCTTTCTGAGCCTCGGTTTCCTGATTCATAAAGTGGGTACGATGAAGTCCCCGCCCCCACCGCATGTGGTCAGGGCAGCCATTCAACGAGTTCATTTAAATAAAGTGCCGGATCGCAGCTGACCCCCAAGTCACTCAGTGCAACTCCTGATGCGGCCGGCGGTGGCCCGGTGGCCCGAGGATGCCGTGTGAGGAAACACCTGTCTGTCTGTCTGTGGGTTGCTTCTGACCAGCCGGGCTCAGCTGCTGAGGGGCGTGGCCGGTTCTGGGGTGGCTCTGCTCCACGTGGTTCTTGCTGTCTTCCCACGACCAGTGGGCACATTTTTCTCTGGAGAGTTTGGGGCGCCAGGGGCAGGGGCACAGGCAGCAACACGCAGGCGTCTCGAGGCCCAGGACTGGACCTGGCAGGTCACCACACCTGCCTCATTCCACTGGCCAAAGCGGGTCACAGGCCAGCGGCAAAGGGGTCGGGCGCAGTGTCGGCCCAGGGCGCTGGACTGCGAGTTCCTGGCAAAGGCCACAGGTAGAGGTGAACTCGCTAGCAACACAGTGAACAGTCACGATAACTCTTTAATTATAATTCCTCTCGGGGCCTCCCTGGTGGCGCAGCGGGTTGAGCACCACACTGAAGCATCCGTGGCACAGCAGCGCGAGTTCGATCCCCAGCCAGGGAGGGGACCCACATGGCGCAGCAGACCTGTCCTGCCTCCCTGCTGCTCCCCTCAGCAGTGTGTTTCAGTCCATCTGCCTGTTCTGCTCCCCACTCTGTCTCTGATGACTCCTCTCACCCCCCGCGCCTCTGGCCTACACCCCAGCTCTTGTGCATAAATTAATAAATCTTTAAAATATTGTAATTCCTATTGGGAGTATCGGACTAAGAGTCAAGGTCAAGATATATTATGATATATTCGATATATTCGGCCTGCAAGGTGGCCTTGGGCGAGTCACCCTGTGTCCAGATCCACAGGGGGAAATCCACAAAACTCAGGCCCAGCTCTCAGAGCAGTGCCTGTGTTTGTGGGGGTGTTCCTTCCTGGGGGCCCCGGCCCGGGGCTCAGCTTAGCGTGTGTCCTCGGTGCCGTCAGTCCTGGGGTCTGTTGAACAAGGTCACAGACAGGCTCCCGACCCAAGCAGCGAGTCCAAAGGCCTTCTAGGAGCATGGCCCTCACCGCCCTCTCGGAGCCCTCGGTGCCCGCCGCAGCACAGGGGCTGGGCTGCTTACGACTGGCCGGCTTGGGAGAGGCCAGCGACCCGAAAGCCAGACCAGTGGCCAAGGGGACGGGCCTGTGAGGGGCAGGGCAGTGTCCCAAGGGTTCACTTTCATTCTTGTTCTGGCTCGTGTGTTGCTCACGGAGAACCCCCGACGTCAAGGTGCTGCCGTGAGCTTCCACGTGGGAGCGCCTGGGAGGAGAAGGTGCCCGGGCCAGCCCCAGAGGCAGCCCCCGGCTCTCCCCGGGGGTGGGCAGCCAGAAGACCACCTAAAGGGTGAGAGCGCAGAGGCCAGAAGCAGAGCCCCAGCGTGCCATCTCCCTACCCCTTCTCCCAAGCCCCCGGCCCCTTCCCCCAAGCCCCGGCCGCCGAGTCCAGCAGAGAATGTGAGAAGCACATTGGTCGGGTTTCCAATTTTTTTTCTTGGCAACTTGTCCTTTTACCACTGTGACTGGTGCTCAGGTGTGCACACGCGCACACACACACACACACACGACTTCCTAAGGCCCGCTCACCCATCGTGGCTGTGATACGCACGCATGCTTCCGATTCTGTGATGTCTGCGGATGACCAAGCAGACTTTATCGTGTGCTCATGGGCCCCAACCTCTGTCCAAGGAACTCCAGGCCGAGACCGCGCGGTGCGTGTGTCCAGAAGTGGAAAGCTGGGGACGGGGACCAGGACGTAAAACTCAAGATCCATGGACCTCACGCTTGGCCCAAGCAAAGGCCGCGGTTAGATGCAAACTGAGAAAGGCTGCAGCTGATGAACTGGCAGGACGTCTCCATTTTGACGAGGGGCACGCCGCCAGACAGACGTGGGTTGGAAGCATCTCTCCTGCATGGGCCTAGGAGGACTGGTGGGGAAATCAAAGCCGGTCCTTCCATCCTTCTGCAACACAGACAGCGAGTATGAAATGGGGAGTCACTGCAAAGAGCCATCTCGGAGGCGCTAGTCGACGGGCTTCGACGGGCTCCTGTGACATCGCTCAGAACATGCCGGAAGCCCCTGGAAGCGGTAGTGGGAGTGGGGCCCTCAGGTACAGAGGGGACAGCGCAGCTCTCAGGCCGTGAGAGCCAAGGGGCGTGGGGGCTCCAGGCCTCCTGGGTGCCCCGTTCTTCCTCTGCTCTCTGGGCATTGGCATTAACATAGGCTAGCTGACAGCGACTCTGCTGCCTTACAGCAGGCTGGGCCTAGAAAGTTCGCTTCGTGCCAGCGCTTCAGGAAGTTTGTGTAGCTCTGGGCCCAGAACTTGTTGTTCTTTATCTCAGATCTCATCGGTGTAAGATGAAGCACGTGAAAGCACCCCAAATTCTGAATAGACAAGCAGACCAGGATGCCCCGATATTAGGAGAGGCCCCGCCGTCCAGTTCAGCAGGGCTGTCCAGGCCTCATTCTGGCCCCGGCTGCGGCTGTGATCAAGGTGGCCCCGGGCTCTCCTAGCCACGTTTAAGGGACAGCGCTGCGTCAGGTCCAGCCGCACTCACTGAGCTGGATGGGGGCCCGCCCGGCTCTCACCAGGAAGGATCAACTTGTGGGGTCCCCAACGCAGTGCCACTGTTTCAAAACTCTCCAAGCACATCGTCAAAAGTTGGTCCTGAAGCAGCCGTCTGTGAGGTGAGGAGCCAGACCCCCCCGCCACCCCCACAGAGGATGGGCTGCTCCTGGGGCGCTCGTAAAGGCCGTCACACGTACCCCCCCACACCGAGATCCTGGCTTCAGAGGAGGCAGAGTCCGGCTGATGGGCGGTCCCCGAGTCTTTGTTAAACTGGAGCTCAGATGGTCCTAGAAACACAGGAGGAGCCGAATCATATGTTTAAACAGTTAAGAGGAAACCAGGCACAGCAAGGAGCTCCAAGCCTGGATTTAGCCTGGGTGAATTTTCCTTCACTGGGATTTCCTGTCCCCTTTCTGGATGTTTCTATCTAGCAAATGTTCCCTGGTAGTTGGACTAAGGCCATCGACTCTGTGGTGAGAGAAGGTTTTGCCCGGGACCTGGGCTTAGCTGCTAAAACATCACCGGCTGCCGGGTGTGGGGCCCGCGCCAGGCTTCTGGGTCTCGGGCCCTGCTCTCTGCGTCTGCCCTTAGTGGAAAGAGAACCCAGACTTGAAGACAGGCCTGGGGGCCAGCCCCATCTTAGAGCCCCACCAGGGAGCTGAAAGCAGCAGGGCAGTAGAGGAGGAGGTCCCGAAGGAATGTAGAGTAAGTGAACCCAAAAGTCTGCCTCCTGCAGTTAAAATTTAACAATTTCTTTTATGTAAATCATCTGGTCTCCTCAGTCTGGGATGGGGGATAGGAGCTGAGGAGGGAACAATGGGTTGGGGTTAGATAAGTCACCAGCACTGAAATTCCAGGAAGCTTGTGTTGATCTGGGCCTGGTTCTTGTTACTTTTTAGCTCAAATCTAAATCTTTATCTTCCTATTATAGTTGAGAGGACATTTTTTTTACTGTCATTTTTACAGTTGTGATTTTTACCCCCTTTCATCAAATATGCTGGGTAGATTAGCGACAGCCGAGGACTGAGATGAAAATATTGGTAGGACCCACTGGGCCCCGTTTTGTTTATTCTAACAGAGTGGGCTTTGATCTAAACACATTTCCTGGGGTCTGGACCAGATGACCTAATTCCTGGCTTATCCGGCTCCACTTTCTGTGACTCTCAGATCGTCCTTTATTGTGGAGCCTTTTGAAATTCACTTTACATTTTTTCCCACTTTGTGAGCCCCTCTGACAGTTGTTCTCTTCGGGCCAGAGAGCGTAAGTCCTAGTAAAGACATCAGCGTTTTATTTTTCCAACAGGACTGCTAAGTTTTAACAGAGTGGGAGCACTTTTTTTTTTTAAGTTCTCTCATTCTTGACATTCGCAACACGCCAAAACCAATAAGCAAATAATCTGCTGCTAGAAATTTATGTCAACTGCAAATCATTTAGGATTTTCTGTAGGAACACTTTTTTTCTCTTAATTCAAAAAGATTGGATACCACCACGCCCCACGCCCCATCAATCTGTCGAATAACCCCTGGCTGGTGGGGTGGTGATGCTGGAAGTCGGCTTCAGGTACCTGATGCAGGATCCTGTCCCTCCCTTACTCTCCCCTGCCCCCCCCAATCGCTGGCCTGAGGGGTGTGGGGCTGTTTGGTCCTGTCCTTTGTCATTCATTCGCTCCCCCGGGCTCAGGTCCCTATCAATCACCACACTGCCTGTCCAAGTCTAGTTTCCAGAAAGGAGGGCCCTACATGTACGGGTGTGAGGGCAGGGGAAGAAGCAGTGGCCACAGAAAAGAAAGAACACAAAGAAACACAAGAAAGGAAAGACACAGGGGAAGAGAAGAGATCAAGAAGCTTCTCTTGCTTCTCACAGCGACACTGTGAGACAGAAAAAAAGGAAAAGCAGAAGTTATTAAAAAAAAACCAAAAAACCTTCAAGTCACCAACATTTGTAAATTTTGAGTGATGAGCACAAGGGGGTTCTTTATGTTACTCTCTGTACTTTTCTGTATTTTTACAAGTGAGTTTTTTTTTTTTTTTATAAAAGGAACTGGAGGCCATGTTACCCAAATGAGTATTTTTAGTAGAAAATGTTTGTGAAGTTAGCTGTTATCACTCCAGGCAGCAGCAACCCAGGAAATTTGGTTCTCGGTGATTCCAAAGCTACCTCCGTGAGACTCAAGTTTCAGCAGGGGAAGCGCTAGGAGAAAAAGTGAGGGAGCCCTGTCGGGAGGGGGTGGGGAGAAGCTGGGGGTGGTGTGTGAGCATCATCTGTTAAAATAAACCCTGTTGCTTTATAAATATAAACCCATTTCTCTTCTGCCACGGAGCCTAAGGGCTGAGTGTGCGCCTCGCAGGAGGGGAGCCGGGAGTGGGCGGTTTCTTGTTTCGGAAATGAATGGAAGGGGTGGGTGGGCAGGTAGTGATGGGTGGATTAGAGAGGTAGCTCTGTGGCAGGCAGGCTGGGACAAAAGCACAGCTCGAGGGGGAGAGACAGAGACCCAGACCCCAGCTCCCACCTTTCCCAGGCTTCAGTTGCCAGGAAAATCTGTTTAAGGAAAAGCTGCTTTTTCCCCTTAATTCACTTTGAGAAAACGCGAGCTGGGGGGCTTGCTGCTGAGAAGGAAAGGAGGTGGCCCGGAGCACCAGCCTCTGGGGCCTGGATGCTCTGGGTGTTGGGCTGCGACTCTGTGCCGGGTGGGGGATGGGAGCCTCCGGAGAGGGGTGGAGTGGGGGGTCTGGCCTGGCAAAGGAGAGGCGGGAACCCCAGAGCAGTGTGGGAGTCCGGCTCCTCCCGAGAGGCTCCAGGGCACAGGGGGGTGTGTGCGGAGGGGATGCCTGTGCTCTCTTGGGTCGCCCCAGTGTGCCCCCAGGCTGCTCCAGCTTCCGGAAGAAGCACCAGATCCCTGAGACCAGGCAGGCCCCTCCCCCGCCTGGCCAGCCTCGGGAGAGGCTGGCTGCCTCCTTTGCAAGGAAAATGTCCCCCTGTGGTCTGAGTCTCTGGCCAGAAATCCGACCTTCTCTCCTGGGCCCCACAGGAGAAAAAGGGTCTCCCCTGGGGGGGAGGTGGGGCTTGGTGAGGTACAGTCAAGAAAGACCTCCCTAAAATGTCAGCTCACTGGAACCTCAGCCCCAGGGCACCCCACGCACCCCACCCCTGCCCTCCACAGGTTGGGATGGGTTATCCCTGCCCGCATTGCCCTAGCCTAGGGTCAGCACCCATCTTCTGGAATTCCCGGACTGGCTGAAGGCTGAGCCGGCCCTTTGGGCCCCTTGGCGCCCTGGCCATCCAGCTCGTCCACAGCAGCCGAGTGACCAGTGCCAGGGTGGAAACTGGAAGGCAGCAATGTTCTCCCTTCCCTGGGCTCTGGGCCACGGCCTGCTGCTGGCTCCCACCCCCTGCAAGAAAACAATCAGCGACCCTTCTGGACACCAACTTCCCCCCTGTCTGCTCACCCCAGAACAGTGCTCAGGAGGAACCCTATTTCCCCTAGAACAAAAAGGAGAGAAAATCAGGTTGCATTTTGATGAAATCTTCAAGTTGACCCTTCCTATCCCTTGGAATTGACTCTTTCCTCCAAACATCGTGTGTGTTTAAATGCCTAAAAGACTAATTAAATAAAGAACATGTTGACCTCTCTGGGTAGAGGCCCAGCTTGACAGTCAGATTATATAACTCCCGCTGCATCGGGAATTCTCCAGCTTCCCTGCTCGTGGCCGCCTGGAAAAATAGGACTCAACCCAGTGACGTGAAACCACAGCAGCTGAAATTCAGCCCACGTGGACATCTGCCCTTCTGAGGAAACTTACCTGTTGAGATGAAACTTCCCACGACACCTTTTTTACCCTGATTTTCTTTTTCTTTTCTTTTTTTTTTTTTTTTGGTGGTGGGGGGTGAAGAAGGTTGCAGAAAGTGACCAAATTGGAAATCGAGATCGGGGAAAATACATCAAAAGCACCCAAGTTTAAGGAAAAAAGAAAAAACAGGCCCATGCAAATATGCCTTCTACAATTGCAATTTTCTGAAGCCTGGGGTGATGGGCACGTCCCTTTCTAGGCATAACTGAGTGAAAACGCACTCTACAAACACAGACACAGTATTTTGTTTTATCTGTTGCAAAAAAAAATGTATTTGATTACTTGAGTAAAATTACAGTATCTCTGTTGTTAGTAAGTATTAAATGTTAAAGAAATTGGACCCCCCCTTCCTTTCAACTTTCCAAGAAAGTGCATGTAACAGTCCATTTTTTTTCTTCCATACCTAATACAAAATAAACAAACACTATACCTGCTCTCTTGATCAAGAAGAAGCACTTGCTCTTGTAAGGAACATATGTACATTTTAATGAAAGTGATATTTCTTATTGTATGTACAAGCGCATCTACATTTTCTCCACGGAAGGTTGTTCAAGATGCTATACTTAGCAGCACTGTGAGATCCCAGCACACACATTCTATTGTGGATATACCTACAAGGCAAAATGTTACGTCTCAGTTTCAACTACCAAAACAACACTCGTATTTTCTCTAGAGAATTCTGCGTGCTTATTACTGTACAGAAACTTATCGACATTGAGGACGACTCAAGTAAAAAGCACAATACAAATAGCAGTTCAAAACGGAAATGGTTAAATCTACAAAAAAAAAAAAAGCAGGTTGAATCTTAAGAATAAAAATCAAAAAAAACAAAAACAAACGAAAACGAAAACCAACCCTTTCAAAGAACCACACTGTTCAGTCTGTAATTTCAGTCCTTTCCTTAATTCTGTTTCGAAAGATTAGACAATGTGTTTGCTGATAAAATTTTCCAGCAGGATCAAAGTGAACATTTATGTACAGACTTTATTAGCGATCTAATGCATCACTGAAGCATTGCATCAACACCAGATTCATATTAAACTGGATATAGAAAATAAGTTAATGCCAGATTAAGACCGCCTACAGGCAACTTGCAATTGCCATAAATGTTACAGCAAGTTTACAGCTCTCTAGTCAATTAGTATTTAGTCCAAAATACAGAAGACCAAAGTTAACGCTTGCATTCTGTTTGCAAAGCAAAGTTATATCACTAATAAATAAGCTTTCTTAGAACTCTAGAAGTGGAACAAGGTACAAAAAAACGTCTTCGTAATGGAGTTCATAGATCTGGGGGCAGCGGAAGGGAGAGGGGGTGCGGCAAGGAGGAAGCGGCCACCAGGGGTCTGGCCCTGAACAGGCATGCCCCGGTGCAGCCAGGGCCGCTCTAATTCGTGAGGATCTCCTTGCTGTCCTCCACGAAGCGGGTGAAACGGAAGCTGGTTCCGTTCTCGCTACTTGCCATTTTCTCCAGACCCGCCAGAGGAGCGCTGGGCTCCGAGTTCTGGAGCTTCTCCAGACTTCCCGTCAGCCCACTAACAGGTGAGCTGCTGCCGCTGCCGAGGCTTCCAGGAATTGGAGGGATGCCACCGTTCTGAATGACGGAGATCTCGTTGGCCTTCATGGCCAGCCCGTTGGAGAGCGCGGCTGCATACTGATTCCAGAAACTGGAAGGATCCCCGCTTCCTGACCTGGCTGCCAAATCCTTCTGGAACATTTCCGGGAACTTGACGGGGTTGCCGCCTAGAAATGTCATGGGGCCATCCACAGAGAGCCGCCGGCCCCTCCGCGCGGGGGTGCTGTTCCACATGTGCGTGCCCATGTGTACCTGCGATGGGGGAAGGGGGAGAGAGAGGAGGGAGACGCTTAATCCTTGCACCTGTCTCGACTCATATCCCAACCCTCCATAAAGCCAGTGGCCTGCACGTCTGTCCTTATTACGTGCCAGACGGCGGAAAAGGTGCAGGAGCGTCCACTGCGGGGGAGAGTAATAACACGTCGGCTCGCCGCCACCCTGGGCTGCCTGTCCCCTTCCGGGGCCGGGATGCCTTACTTACTCTTTTTTTATTATGTGTATTTAGCTTATAATGGCCTCCAGCGGGCCAGTCAGTCGCAGATAGCTCCTAGCAGGGCGAGATTGTTATGTCCACTCTCATTGCGGTGGTAAGTATTGTATCTGACACCCCTTACCCTAGAAACGTCCTTTTCAGATGGGAAGAGAGACCCTGCACTGATTGCCATAGGAGGGCCGGTGCATGGAGAGAAAGGCAGAAAGTAATTATTCATCTTGCATTACTGCACGACCTCCAGAGAGAAGCTCTGTCAACAGAGAAACGTACGCAGCGCGCGTACAAGTGTTGCTCTAGAACCTGGGCGTCCTGGTCTTACTGCCTGCCCCTACCGGTCGAAGCGTCGGCTCATCAATTATCATAATGCCCATTAGCAGGGCAGGGACGAGGCTGCTTCCAGCCAGCCCGGCCCACTGGACGCTGGGTCCTGCCTGCGCGTGGAGCGCGGCGGTTATTAAGTGGCGGGGCGGCACACGGCCACTCGGAGGTCTTTAATCAACACCCGCAGCCACGCAGGGCTGTCTGACTTGGTAGGTAAAGCAATTC
Organism: Galemys pyrenaicus; assembly: GCA_019455555.1. Lineage (NCBI taxonomy): Eukaryota > Metazoa > Chordata > Mammalia > Eulipotyphla > Talpidae > Galemys > Galemys pyrenaicus. The sequence goes on from JAGFMF010012032.1 coordinate 1,619,694, forward strand.
ATTTGGTGCACTTAGCGAGACAACGGCCAGGCCGCCGCTTCGCTCAGGCACCAGATTATTCACTGCGCCCTGACAGTCACATAGCCGCCGCCCGGTGCTGCCTGCCTTGGTGCCCACCCGCGGCACCCACAGAGCTGGTGGGCGGGCGGGCGGGCCGGCGGCTGGGGAGCGGGCACGGCACCCCGCCAGGCCAGCGGCGAGGAGGGCGGCCAGGGTGGGTGGGAGAGGTACCTTAAGATTGCCTTTAGTTGTGAACGCTCTTCCACAAATAGTGCAAGCAAAGGGTTTCTCTCCAGTGTGAGTTCGCTCGTGAATCTGCAGGGCGCTGGACGAGGAGAAGGTCTTGCCACACGTGTTGCAGTAGTGCTGTTTGGGGGTTCTCCGGGGCAGAGCCGGGAGCAGAACCGGGGATGTGGCGGAGGATGACAGAGGCCCGGGGGGGACTTGACTGGCGGGGGGGTCCTTACTGTCCTGAGGAGTAAAATGCACGAAGCCGTTGACCTCTGTCTTGATGAGAGATGACAAGGAGTTGGTGGGAATGGCCGCCGAGTTCTGATTGGGGCCGAGGCTGGAGCTGGCCTCGAAGAGCTGTGACGGCAGGTCCCGCATCTGATGTGTCAACATGTGCTGCTTCAAATTACCCTTTGTGGAAAAGCCACGATTGCAAACTGTGCAAATAAACGGTCTCTCTTTGGTATGACTTCTGTAGTGAATGTCCAAGGCACTCTGACAAGCAAAGGTCTTGCCACAAATGTCGCAAGCAGTGTTTTTAAATTTACCCCGGTCTCTGAAAGGGAAGAGGATCCCCAAGGAATCTTCTTTGATGATTTTCTCTGTGTGGCCGGACGAGGTCAGGTCCAGAGCGCCGCCGTTGACGGGGGCAGGGGACAGGCCGTTGGCGAACTCGCTCGGGGCCGCTCGCTGGGGCTTCTCGTCCACACTGGGTGACTTGTGGAAGTCCTGGGTGCTGTTGGAGGGGGACAGGGCCTGCATGGACGAGGTGGACTCGGACACGGCCGGGCTGCCGGCGCTCTGGCTCTCCACGTCCCCGCCCACCGAGGACGAGTCATTGGTCAGCACGTCCCCTTCCACCGACCCATTCTCCACCGACTTCAGGCTGGCCTGCAGCTGCTCCGCCAGGCCGGCGTTGATCATCTTCATCTGGTTTTCCAGAGCGGCGATGCTTGACATCTCGAGGGGCAGCGGCGAGGACGACAAGCTGTCCTGGGACGCGTCGGCCGACTTGGGCGTGTCGGGGATGCTGCCCTCGGGACAGTCGTCCATGTTCTCGTCGGAGAAGTTGTCGAGGTCGTCGAGATGCTTCTCGTCGAAGGAGCCCGTGTCGGACTCCATGGACTCGGGGTAGCTGTCGGGGACCGGGGTGTTGGGGATCTGCCCCCCCATGTGCATGCGGATGTGCTGCTGCAGCACCACAGCGTTGGTGAACTTCTTCTGGCAGATGGGGCAGGAGTGCTGGACGCGGAGCGGGGGCATTGCGCGGTGGACGCTGTAGTGGGTCTTGAGGTTCCCTTTCGTGGTGAAGGCCCGGCCGCAGATCTTGCACTTGAAGGGCCGCTCCCCCGTGTGCGTGCGGTAGTGCATCTTTAGCGCGCTCTGGCAGCTGAGCACGCGGTGGCAGATGACGCACTCGTTGGGGTCGGCGGCCTTCTTGTCAATGTTCTCCACCAGCTGCTGCAGCTTGGACGTCTCCGAGGCCTGCGTGGAGTCCAGGAGTCCCCCGAAAGGAAACTTGGCCTTGAACTGCTCGGACATGAGCGGCAGCAGCGGGTTGGAGAAGGTGGCCGCGTGGCCCGGGCCGCCGTCGGCCGCCGGGGAGCTGAGGGCGCCACCGCCGCCCACGGCCGGGGCCGAGCCAGGGGCCCCGCCGCTCTCGTCGCTCTTGCCGCCGGAGGGGGGGACGGCGGGCCCCTCGCCCTCTTCTGGGAGCCCACCCTGGTTTCTGGCGCTAGGCTCAGGGGCCCCCGAGTCGCTTTTGACCGAGCCCGGGGGGCTGGCGGCAGAATGGCTGATGGGGATGGGGGCTGGCTCTTCTGTCTTGATGAAGGGCGTGAGGCTCGGGAGGGTCGGGGGCAAGGACAGGCCGACCGACGTGGTGAGCGTGGGCAGGACCGGCTTGGTGTCCAGCCAGCTGGTGACCGGCTTCTCTGGAGGGATGGACATGCCGTAGGGGATGCCGGTGCTGGTCGGGATGTTGTCCAGATGCTCAGGCACGGGGTAGGGGTTCATCTGGATGTGGGGGTACTTCTCTTTGTGGCGCTGAAAGTGGACTTTGAGGTTGCCCTTGGTGGAGAAGCGGTTCCCGCAGATGTTGCACTTGAACGGCCTCTCCCCCGTGTGGGAGCGCAGGTGGATCTGCAGGGCGCTGTCGCTCCCGAAGACCTTGGCGCAGAACCTGCACTTGTGTTTGAAGAACGCCTCGTCAGAAGTGCTCTTCGCTTCGAAGGCAGTGACATTTGGTGGCTTGCTTTTTCTTTGCTGGGCCAAGGCAGACAAGGAGTTTAAATCCTCTGCAGTTGTTCCAATGTTGGGCAAAGGGCTGGGAAACACCGAGTTAGCAGGGGCCGGCTGAGGTAGAAGTGGATTAGACGCAGGACTTAACAAACTGCTTATTGCAAAAGCTGGTGAGGATGATACCGAGACTGCTGGGTTGCTGGCCTGGGGGGCACCAGCGCTCGAAGCCACTTTTTCTGAGGATGGGGTGGTAACCGCTGCTGCCAGGACGTTGACCGTGGGAGAAGAGCCGCTGTTGGGTGGAAGGATGGTGTTGCCAGAACTGCTCTGAGGTAGCTGGATCGGGGGGAGCTGTTTCACACCGCTGATGCTGGCAGATTGGCTAGCGAGGCTCTGTGCTAATCCAGCTGCTGCTGCCAGCTGCTGAGATAAATGGGAACTTAGTGTGGACAAGGGGTTGGCAGATGTTCGTAAAGTACCTTGAGAAGGACTAGAAGAGGTTGGCAAGTCTGCATTCTGAGAGGCCAACAGCAGTATTTGGTGACGAATCTGTTCGATCAGCTGGAGCTGGTGGATCTGCTGCTGCTGCAGAGCTAAGAGCTGCTCCATGAGGGCGGGGACGGCCAGCTTGCCCCCCGCCGCCCCGCCGCACCTCGCTTCCTGGGAGAACTGGGCCACGGCCACCTTGGTGCTCTGGAGGTTCTCGATAATGACGTTGCTGTTGATCACGGAGAAGCTGCCCAGTGTCGTCAGGTCCCCGAGTTGAGGTAGAGAGGTTGTGATCGCTGAGGTACCTGTGCAGGCGCCGCCGCTGCAGCCGGGGGCCGCCCCGCCGTGGCTCCCACCCAGGACGCCGCCGCCGCTGCCGCCTTTGTGAGCCGCTGGGGCCGCCACCTCCATGGACTCGTCCGCGTCAAGTCCGTTGCGTTCTGGAAGGTCTCCGTCTACTCGCTCGGTCTCGTGGACTGTGTCACTCGCTTTTTCATCCGGATGATCGGGAGGGGGGCTGGAGGAGAAGGTTTCAGGTGGGGAGGCTGGACTTTCATTTACGATTAAGACTAATTGATTTTTAGTGCAGTTCTTCTTGTGGAGCAGAAGATCTGATAATTCAAAGAACTCGGCACAGCACCGGCCACAGACGTGCGCGTCCTTGCTCTTGGTGATGCGATTCGGGTGACCCTTCTCTGTGTCTCCTGCGAACATCAAAAGGCTCGGGGTTAGAAAGGGCGCCGGACACTGTCACCTCTGCCTTCAAAACAAGGAGGGAGACGAATCCGCTGTCTTCTACCTGCACCACTCACGACTGTAGCCCCCGGAAACTGGCCCATGCCACCTAAGAACACGCCTGATGAAATGTTAAGGGTGTTGGAGGAACTCCCACCCAGCTGTCAGCTCAGGTAGTGACGGTCTTCAGATAATCCATCAAAATATAAAATAGTATGAACCGAAGACATCGGTGCCTAATGAAATTCCATAGCAAAGTATTGATTTCCAATATCTTATACACCTTATTGTCCTACGCATCCAGCGAGGGTCCAGCGACCATTCTGAGGACTTATTAGACGCTGGAGTTTCTGTCAACCTTATTCATTTTCAACCGATTCAAAGATATCTGTGACAGTTTGTCCTGTCACTAAACTAATTTGTAGTCATTCAGGTTCCAATCAGTTGTTGACAAGGAGAAAAAAATGCATATCAGTGCGGAGTTGAAGATTGACAACTTGAAAATCACCTCCAGTCCCTACCCAGAATCTGAGCTGAGTCTCATCCTCAAGAAGCAAACTCTAGATGCATCAGTAAGAAACCTTCCACGCTCAGTTGGATACAAAAGAGAAACACACACATGCAAGCACACACACACACACACACACACACCATGAAGAGAAACACAATGATCATAATCCATTACAAGGCTGGCCTCACATATATATCTTTCCCTGGCATGTTTATTTTTAAAATTAAAGAATGCAACCCTGGCCACCATCCCACTAATCAAAGAATATATGCCACGAGCTCCAACTGGCAATATTACGCCTCTAAATATTTCATCAAAAGTGCTCTTCTATAGATATACATAAAAACTGGCACAAGATTTACGTTTCTGATTGAACATCAACTTAAAGAAGGATGTGCAGTTAAGGGGAAGAGAAGAAATAATTCTTGGTTTAGAGTTTGGAAATGCTTTGTAATTCTCCTGTCTGAATGCCTTTAAAAAACAGTTTGCTCTTAACTGTTATCAATTGTTTAACAGATTGTCCCGAACCTTTCATTATAAAAATCCCTTTATTTCATGTTTGTTTCCACTGGTTGCTCAGATTTCTTCTTGCTAAGATCCATTTGTAAATTAAACATAAAAATCTCCAACTCCAAGCTAACACCCTATTCAAAGACAGGATGGCGTCCCATTGTTCGCCCAGCATGGGGAACACCAACTTCTGTTGTACAAATGGTGTGTGGTCATCTCCCAAGGCTGTGAAAAAAAAAAAAAAAAAAAAAAACTGTTTAATTCAAGGATTACCTCCCTGCATGCTTTTCTGCAGAACTGAATCAGATAATAGTTAGTTTCCATGACTTCCAAATTGAATCTCCCAGAAAACTTGCAGGGAAAAAAAAAAAACTAATTGTAAATATGAATAAATGCAAAATCAAAATGCTGCTTTTGGGGAAACTTCAGAGTCAAGTCAAAAGAGCCAAGCATTTGCCCTCTTGTAGTAAACATCACAAAAAGCTGGAGAAGCTTTCCATGCCAGAAAATAAAATTAATACCTAAATACTAACTTCTGAAAATTCCTTAACTCTATTTGCCTTGAGAGTCTCCGAATCTCATCAGAAGCCCTGGTGAGGAAGGCAAATGTATGCGCACTTTATTCACTGGGAGTGGTGTTTGAGCAGCTAAGTTATACTTAACAAGCTAGCTTTCCTAATACCCATCTTTTAATCTCCACAAAGATATAGTGCAAAATGCATTAACAATACCAAACAAATCTTAGCTGTAGCAGAAAATACCAATAACGATTCAGTTTTAATTTAATGTTTGATCATCCTAATTGGCACCAGATTCCTGTGTACATTCAAGGTGCTGTTTTAAGCCCTTTCTGTCTCTCTCCCTGCCTTAAAATAATATAAACAAAATATTAAACGAAATTCACTAAAGTTATGTTGCTTAACTTGGGACAAAAATAATGTGACAAAAATTCTGTTTAAAGCTTCTTATTTTGACAACCAATTTTAAATGATGCATCCATTTCAGATGCTTATTTTAAACTAGGAAATGCAATTCCTAATATATTCAACAGAAATGTTATTTCTTTCTCTTTGCACATTTCCATATGTAATGGTTCTGTTTCCATCTACTTTTACAGCCAATTATGAAGGAACAAAAGCTATTCTGTTTGTTCACACATTTTCAACAAAATGCATTAAAACTATTATGTCAGCATGTTCTATTAAGCTCTGCATTCAGTGGAAAATACTTTTCAACCAGCTCACATTTATCAAAACATAAAGCCACTTTAAAACACAGTTTTGCTTGGTCAGCTGGGCTTAGACAAATAATGACAGATTCAGAACTAAATAACTAGCAAGGGAAATCAGAAAACTGACTTCATCAATTGTACACATTACAATGTAGTTGCTTCAAATATTTAGCACATCTGTGTTCACGATTAAAGGGCATTTTAATTCTTTATAACTTGCAAACATCTGATATTCTCATAATAATATATAGAGAAAATAAAAAGAAGGTTACTTTACAGGATCTAGCCGATTTTTACTTTGCTGGGCTCGAATTCTGTATTTGTGCTGCTTCAAGACTCACTTGAGAATTTTCAAGTTTTTCAGCCTGAACATTTTTATATTTAGGATTGTGCTAACTGGACGGAAAATGTAGACGCTTAAAAAGAAATGCCTGCTTGCTTCTAAGAAAGAGACTGTGTTAAAAAGCTGCCCGTATTTTAGCTCAGATTTTCACAACATTTTAATAAGCTGACATTTGATCTCACTGTGGAGTCAACTAATTTAATTTCCTGATGTTTATGAACACGGGGGAAAAAAATCCTGGTATCTATTTTGATTTATTTCAAAAGCAGGTGTCGCTACACTGTAATAGTTCTTAAGTTTAAATCTATCTGCATCTGAACAGAATTCCAATGAAACAGCCTTAAAAAAAAACCCCTACAAAACACGAGGACTAGTTTGAATCTTTAACTACCAAGAGGAATACGTTAACTTGCAATAAGACTAAGACACACACACACACACACACCTTCTAATTCATTTTTCTGCTTGCTATCTTGTATCTCTTTCTCAATAATCTGTTACACAGGATTGCAACTGGTGACCCCATTATAGTAAATACAGTTGCCTTGTTCCTGCCTTTGGTGAAAATAACATTCCAGTTCCTTTTCTATGCATTATGCATACAAATTAAAGTAATTTTGTAATCCTGTTCAATTTTAAGAAGTAGTGGTTTTCTAAGTATGTATGTACACACAAAAAGAGAGCTGGAATTTTCTGGGCTTTTTTTTTTTTTTTTGGAGGGGGAGGGGGCGAATTTATAGCTCCATCCAATTTATACTGAAATCTCAAATGTTCAAGTTTGATGCCCAGCTCAAACTGGTCAGCTTTTCCTCCTCTGAACCAAACCCTGCAGAATAGGAAGGAGCAAACTCCAGAGTCTCATGATACCTAGTAAGAAAATAAAAATAAAACTATGCCCTCACACAGAAAGGTTTAGCCAGTCAGGAAAAAACAAAACCAAACCAAATACCAACAACCGGACTTAACCACATTTAGTTTTTTTTTTGGAGCTCCTCAGAAATATCCTTCACTTTCTTCCCCACTGCCTTAAAATCACATTAGCATTTTTAACAGAACCTCTCGCGATTGCGGTTTTGGTGCCTGTTTTTTAGCAGGCTGTTCCTTTTCGTAGACTAATTTAATTTAGAAAGGCTATCACCAACATTTTTGATTGATTGGTCTTTTATCTCTTTTTTTTTTTCCTTTTTGCATAGACTTGGGAAAAACCTGAATCTCAAAGTCCAGCTTAAGATTCCAGGAAAATGTTAAACATCACGACATAGGCTGCACACATTTTCTGTAATGAATGAAGTCCAATCTGTGTGATATGCAGCCAAAGGACAAATTCCCTGGCACCCTCTGCATGCCTGACCAGGTAAGTGTATTCTCCAATAGAAGACAAGTGAAATCTTCGCAGAAATAACGCCACAGACAAGACATTCCTTTTAAACTCATGATACGAAGCCCACCTCATGTACACAATAAATGAAAGGGGAAAATGTCTTCCTCTTGGATGAATCGACCTGAACACTAGATGGGGTTCCAGTTGCAAGGGTTTGTTCAAAAACTTCTTTGTGGCTTTGCTATTCCAGTGACGCGTAAAAGAGAGACTCCTTAAGGCGAGATCTAAACTTTGACTACATAAACATTGGCAAAGGCACAAGAAACTAAATCCCAGTTGTTTGAGGGTAAAACTGAGCGATGGGAACTACCTGTCAATCTTCCCCTTTGGGGGTCTGGCATCTGAGGGTGACAGGGGAATAAGGTTAGGAAAAGAAGCCAAGCTGATAAGGTGAAACTAAAATAAACTACTAACTTCCTGCTAAGTGACTAGCAAAACTCAATTTGGGGGTCCTGGGAAGATACTGAAGGACAATATTATGATCTGGACCTTGTCACCTCTGCATGGGGGGGGAGGCTGCTCACAAGCAGGTTTTCAAATGCCTGGCACACAAATCTTTTTTCTTTTTTTTGGGGGGGGGGTGTTGGTTCTCAAGGTAAAATTACTATCTCCTTTGCTTTACTGCTAAGTTGCTTCAGTTTTGATAACCTCAGAATAATTTTGGAAGACAGGACTAGCTAGCTGTACCCAGGATGTGTCTTAGAAAAACCGAGTTAAAACTGCACACAGCTTTGAACAATCTCAAAAATCTTAAGAGAACTATTAGCCTATCCATTTCTTCCCCAGTTCCCTAGAAGAGCTTCACGTTAAAAATGTAGGGTTCTACCTTTTCAAGGACTATTGGTAATGACAACTTGCTACCTGCAGAAGTATAAAGAGATGAAATAAAGTCGCCAAAGAATAACCTATAAATTGGTGCCCGTGCATATAAACCATAGGCGAAACTTGATGTCAAATAAACCACAAAAATGTTCAGTATCACAAAATCAGTTTCACACATACTGTCTCATGCCCAGCTATATACTCTGTGCGTGTCTTTTAAGAAATATGTGCGATCTGAAGTAAATCCCCCCCCCCCAAACTGTTAGTATTTTCTCATCCAGAATCTTCCATTATGCCACAAACTTAAAATAGGCCTGATTAAACATGAATGCTTTCCAACGGCCTTATCTTGCAGGTGTCAGTTTTTCAAAAAAAGCAATTAATTATAGTTCTCTCTAACCTTTTGGGCCCAGAAATCAATGTGTTACCATTAGGCTGCCCACACTGAGTAAATTACTTCGGTAAATAATAGAATTTCATTATTAATAAAAAGAGGAAAAATTTTTATGATACTTTATATGAGAGTCAATGTTTTATATGTAGTTCATGATGCTTTTATCTTTCTTCCAATATTATCTTTTCCTTTAAAAAGCTGAGCACCAAAATACTTTCTTCATAAATACCTGGAACCTGCATGGAGGTTCTAGAAAGCTTAAAAACACTGCCCTAGGAAAGCAAAACCTCTCTTTCTCTGTCTCTGTCTGTCTCTCTCTCTCTATCTCTCTCTCTCACACACACACACACACACACACACACACAACCTTGAAACTCAAATTTCTCTAAGAAGCCACATAGAAAACCATTAGATTCCAATATTGCCCTCGCTCGGAATTATTTCTCTCAGGAAATGCTCTTCCTTGCTAGTCAGCTTTCTTTCTACAAGTACTGTGAGACTTGTTGAATATCATCTAGGACACAAGTCATAGCTGCTGCCACAATCTCAGGTTCACAAGAAACAAAAAATTCCCAAGTTTATTTTCGGGTGATTCTGGTATTACAGCTGCACCAAAATAGAATTAAAATGTGAACAATGGAAAACTAACCAAGTGATTTTGTTTTCTGGAGCTGCTTCTGATGGAGTTAGCGGTGCGGGCTACAGGGCCGGGGTTTCTCTGAAGCAGCACACACACACACACACACACACACACACACGGGCATGACAAGGCAGCGCCAGCCCTGGCTACTCCAACTGGCCACCACAAACTTTTCTAGGTCCCATTCTGGGCTGAGACCCTGAAACCAGGGCTAGCTTCTGACAAGAGCGTGTCGACTAGATTTTATTTGGTACGTTTCCTAATTCTCTTGCCCTATTTTCAGATCATTTCAACCCAGAAGAAAAAGTAAGCACCTTGTTTGGCCAAGGGGTCGCCTGCTGAAAACTAAGCAACCTTTACAGATGAAAAAACCAAGAAAAGTAACAAGCCCCAAACAAAGGACAAAAACTCAAATGCTCCTCAAAGTGTGTGTTTTGCAGGGACACTGCTGAGTTCACTGCAGACAGGGGGGGGGGGGGGGTGTGTGTGTNGGGGGGGGGGGGGGGGGTGTGTGTGTGTGTGTGACGTTTTAAAGGTAACTTTGAGCTAAGTCCTAACTCAATTCCATTCACCTACAACCACTCCCCAGTGAGAATGGACTGGAGTTGGGGGCCGTGGGAGAGAGTCAGCTGTGTCCTAATATTATTACAACACACTAAATCCTGTAACCCTGTTACAAAATCTACCCTCTAGGCAGCCTCTTCCCAACTTATTGTTCGACCATGTAAAAACAGTCATAACCTAAAGCCATTACTATGGAAGAAAAAGAGGAGGGGAGGAGAGAGGTGAGAAAAGGAGCTGCAGGGAATCTCTCCGGGAGAGGCACTAACAGTTTACTGCTTCTTAGGACAATGAACCAGCTTTGGCGGATAAAAAGAAAAAAAAAAGGAACGAAGGAAAGAAGACAAAAAAGAAAGAAAAGAAGCTTGCTTCATTTACCTCACAGCTCACATAAACTAAAAAAAAAAAAAATAAAAACACAACTCCTAAAGGTAAGAGGCAGTGAACTCCTTTTATACCGTGGCTTTATGGGAAGCCTTAACTATTAAAAATCGTGCATTCAGGAGAAAGGCAAAGATCCGCCAGCATCATTTCTCCCCGAAGCCCGCATGGTTTTTGGGAAAATGTCAAGAACCAGTACAAATTTACCAAAAAAGAGGAAAGCACTTTCTTCTCCTCCCCTCCAGTTTGTCCTACACAGATTGTTAACTTTTACTAGTATTTCTGCGGGGAAAGTCTCACCAGAAACTTTAGGGAAGATGGGAGTGGGGCGAGAAGCAGAAGGAATCAGCTGAGAAAACCCAGGAAAGTGCTGGGGTGGCTACTGCGGCCTTGCTGCTTTGGCCTCCTGTCCTCGCCTGCCCGGGTCGCTGGGGTGGAAAAAGCACTTCAGGGGCTGGTCTCTGCAGACTGAGGAACAGCAGAGACTCACTCTGCCTGGAGGCGTCACAGAGTGCTGGGGAGGGTGGGGGTGGCGGGGTAATATTGTAAACACTTTTTCAACTCGGTCTCAGTTCTCCCCAATTTCTCCCAGGGACCCCCTCCTGCCTGGAGTCCCCTTCCGCTTCCTGACAGTCAGGGAGAAGGGAGTCGAAGTCCCGGAGCTTCTCTGCCCGGGTCTGCGGGTGCCCGCGCCCAGCTCCCCGAGAAGCAGGCCTCTGGGGTCGGAGGCCGGGGCGTGGGGCCCGGCGGAGGCAGAGTTCAGTGCACCGAGGTGCGGATCTCACGGCACGCTTCGGCGCCTCGCCGGGCTCCAGCTCCCTTCCCCGGGCCCCAAAATGTCTCCCGGGAACCGAGCATCCCCAGGGGCACCCGGAGCCCCGGAGCCCGGGCCGGAGCCGCCGCTGGTCCTCCCGCAGGAGAGGCGGTGTCGCGGGAAGCGAGCCCCGCGCTGCTCCGTCGCCTCGGGCGCTGGGCCTGGGAGCTGCCAGGCCCCTAATGCGAACCACCTCTGGGGTCCAGGAGGGATCGAGGTGTCCTCCCTCCGTCCCCGTGCCCTGCCCGGATCCCTGCCACTCTCGGCCGCAGTTCCCGCACGCAAACTTAGTTCTGGACTTGTTCTTCCCCGGGGACCCCGCGGTTGCCTCCTGCATCGGAGAAAGCGAGTTGCCATTTCCGCGGCTTCTCCCGGGCTAGACAGCCCCGGCCCCGTCCTGGACACGCGTCCTCGGACCCCCGAAGTCCGGGCCACCACGTCCTCGCGGACACGCGCCGCATCTGAGGAGTGCCCGGGGGCGGGGGTGTGCCTGCGATCGGGGAAAAGACGCGGGAGAGCCTCGGGGAGCCTGACCGGACGCTGCCCGCCCGCCCGCCCGCTCCCAGGGCGCCGGCAGCCCCGAGCTCTCTCCGCTCCGATCGGACCCCAGCGCGCCGGGCGCCGCGCCCCAGCAGCGGCCGTCATCGCCCCGCAGCTCCGAGTCCCCCAGGCACCCCAAGCCGCCGCGCGGGCCCAGGTGGCGCGCGAGGAGTGGGGGCGCGGCGCCCGGAGCTGCCCGAGTCTGGGAGTTGAGCCCCGAGCGCCGAGTAAACTTCCTTCCCGCGGGCGGCAGGGCCCGGGCGGCGGAGGCAGGGCCGGGGGCGCGGGCGGCGCGCGGGGGGCGCGGGGGCCCCGGGCCGGAGGGCACTGACCGCCTCCGCGGGCACCCGCGTCCGATCGCGGCTGGCGGCTCCCGGGCCGCGCGCCCCGGAGCAGCCGGCCCGGAGCCAGGCCCGCCGGCCGCTCCGCTGGCCCGGGAGGAGCCGGCAACTCCGGGAAGCTGCGACCGGGAGACGCGTCCGCCGCCGGCGGGGGCGGGGGTCCGGCACGGCCGCGGGGTCGCGAAGCGAGGCGCGGGGCGGCGCGGGGGCCGCGGGCGCGGGGGCGTGAGCGCGTGTGCGCGGGGGTCGCGGCGCGGCCGGGCACTCACCATCTCGCCGGGGGAGCGAGGCCACTTCGGGGTCGGACTGGAAGTGCTGAGGCTTCGCCTGCTTCCTCCGCGACATGCTGGCTCACGCATCAGCTGGGGCAGAATAAAAAATTACTAAAAAAAAATCTTCTCAAAATTACGGAAATCGAGCGGCGGCGGCGGCGGCGGCTCCCCCCGCCCGCCGGCCCGCCCGCCCCCTCCCCGGCTCCCCGGCCGCGGGCGCAGCGCGCATGTGTCCTGCTATAATTATGATTATCAATAATGCATTGCGATTAATCATAGAGGGGCTCTGTGCAGGCGATTGGCACCGGGCCAGCGCGACTCAGCCGCTCACTGATCAATTAGCCCGTGATTTGCTGCAGACCCCGTCCCTCCGCGCGCCGCCCAATAACCGGCCGCGGGCTGGCTCTGCGCGCCGCCGCCCGGCCCCGGGTTAACCCTCTTCGCGACCGTCGGGCCTCCGGGCCGGCCGGCGGGGGCCCCCGCGCCGCGCACCCCGGCGGCCGCCCCGCCCCGCCCCCGCCCGCGGGAGCACGCCCGCCCCAGCCCGCGGCCGCCCGGCGGGGGCGGGGGGTGGGGCGGCCGGGCCGGGCCGGGGCCCGCTGCGGGCGCGCCGCGAACTTCCCAACTCCGGCGGGGCGCGCGGCGCGGGGGGAGGGCGTCCCCGGCGGGACCGGGGAGGAAGTCCCGCTTCGGGAGTGTGTCTCCGGCCCTCTGGGCGCCCGGGACGCAGCCGCCCCCACGCCCATAAAAAAAGTGGGCGAGGGGGGACGAGCCGGCCCCGCGCCGGCCGCCTCCCGCCCGGGCCCGGCCTCCGCCGCCGCCCGGCGTTGCGCTCCTGCTCCCCGGGTTCTCCAGCCCCTGGACCGCGGGCTCGCGGGGGCGCGGAGAAGAGGACCGAGGCCAGGTTTGGGGACGTGGTGGGCTGGGGCTCTGGGGGGAGGGGCGCTCTCCCGCCGCCCGGCCGCGCTCGAGGGGCCCGGCCCTCCCGCCCGGCGTGGGCACCTCGCTCCCTTTCTCTACCTCGGACATTCCCAGGACAATTAGGGCTGAAGTTTTCGGGAGATGCAGCCCAGAGCCCGTGGGATAAGGGGCGGCCCGGCTCCGCCCAGGAGCCTCCCCCCCAGCCGCCCGGGTTGGCTGCAGGGCGCGTCACTCCGCAGGGAGGCGGCGGCCGCGGTGGCGCCGCCGAGCCCGGGGCGGGCGGAGAGCGGGGACCGGCCAGGGCTCGGAGTTCGGCTCCAGCGGTGGGGGGGGGGGGGGGGCCGCGGCCCCCCGCCCNGGGGGGGAGGGGCCGCGGCTCCCTGCACGCGGCCACCCGCCCCGGCCCCGGAGGCGCAGCCCGGCCCGGCGGGCGGCGGGCGAGGCCGGTGCCCGGGACCCCCGGGCGCCCCACCGTGCGGCGCGGGGTCGCACGCGGCTCCGGGGAGCGGGGGCCGCGCAGAGCCGGGCCGGGCCGGGGGTACCTGCCGGCTGCGCTCGGCTCGGGGAAGCTCAGCTCCGGCGCTCGCCCAGCGCGGCGCCCAACTTTGCGCTCTGCTCCCACCTCCCGCGCGGGGCCGCAGCCCGCCCGCCGCGCCCCAGAGCCGGCACCCGCCCTCCCTCCGAGGGGCCCCGGCGCCCGCGAACCTGAGGCTCCGTCCTGGGCTCAGCCTGGCGCTCCCCGCTCGCGCCTCGGGGTCTCCGCGCTCCGGGGCTCCCGGAGTCTTGCACCCCAAGGACACACTAAACTTGGGCTGAGTGATCGGGGAGGGAGGGGGGTGCAGATACTCAATCCCTGCCCTATCTCGCGATCGGGCAGGAGAGGGCTCATAAGGACGCCCCAATTCCGGAGCTCCCTCTCGTCTGGAGCGCCCCGCAGCCGCTTCGCGGGAAGTGGGCACCGGCTCGGCGGGGACAGCTCGTGCCCTCTCTCTGCCTCCTCCGGGGGCTGCCCCACACGGTCGTTTCTCGCGGAGTTCTCTTTGGTCTCCGCTCTGGTTAAAGCTCAAGCTTTTGTGTGCGGTGAATGTTTATGTTTTCTTCCTGCCGACCTTTTAGTTTCTCTTGGTATAACTTCTTTCTTTCGCCTCGCTCACCCTCGCTTCACCTTTTCTCTGCCGCCTCTTATTTTTCCTCTTCTCCCAACCTGGCTCGGGCGCACACTCGCACCCCCATACGCACACACACTCTCCGCCGCCCGGCTCTCCCTTTCTCCCCAGGTCCTGCTGGTTGCAGTGGATTTTGATAAAAAGACAAACGAAGCTATCAGCGAGGCTGATGTTGAAGAATGAAGATAATAATGTTTCCTTAGGTGGTGCTTCAAATGCCATTATTTCTCACTGAATATTTAAAGAGGTCCCTCGGCAAAGATGGATCTCCCTGTTCCTGGGGTGCGAGCCGCCCGCTTCCCCCAGACCCCCGGGAAAGAGCACGCGAGCCAGTGTGAATCCCGTGCCCACCCTGCACCCCTCAAACCGTCCTCCAACACACGAACTCGCATTCTCCCAGGTACATGGACGGGCCCGCGTGCGCTTGCACTCTCGTTTCTACGAACACGCCCGCGTGGCGAGCCGCCCGCACCCGTCCTTCACACTCTTGGCTTCTCAAAGTCCGGGCCTCCGGGGCACCGCACGCTGCCCGGAACCCAGCAAGCTGGCGACCCCGCAAACCTTCTTCCTGGTGGCGCCGCGTGCGCCGCGGGAAGCTCCCGCGAATAGCTTCACACGTGTTCGTTACTCGCTCTACGTGCGATTAAGATTTAGGAAGGGAAAAAAAAAAAAAGCTGCTCCCGCCCCCCCATACCAAAACAAACAACCAAACGAAATGCACACGCAAAAGAGGCTTCACGATATTTAATTAAAAATGGGCGAGGAGAGACGAATTAATTGGGGGGATCCAAACTTTAATAACTTTTTTCGTTCTTTTGCGTCCTCGACGGCGTAGAGGGGGCGTCTCGTTCTGCGCGCCTCGTCCCCGGCTAATTTCTTGTTTGTTTTCTCTCCCTCTGTGGCCGGGAGAGAAAGGGGAGGTGGGGGAGGGGGGAGGAGGAGAAGGGGGATGGTCAGAATGGCGGGGAGAGGAGAATTGGTCTTTATTGTTGATGGTGATACATCAATTACAAGCCATTGTCTCGGGCCCAAGTTCCGTGGTTCGCTGCCGCGGGCGCCGCCGCGTTAGGGTAGGGGTGAGATTTCGCGTGCCTCTAGGCAAAGAAATAATTAAATTAATAAAAACGGAGCCAGATTGGGGGCTGATCTGTACTTTTGAACGAGCGGGGAGAAGAAGGCCAGTGCCGGGGTGCTGTCACAGCTGGAGCCCGTCCCCACGGTCACCAGGAGCCCCCCGCGCTCCGTGCCAGGGCGCACCGGCCGCTGTCCGGGGTGGTGCAGCTGCGGGGGGCGCCGGAGTGTGGGACTTGCCGTTTCCTTAGAGGACCTGGCACTGGGGGCTGATGCGCGCTAGGGGCTGGGGTGGCCTGCACCGAGGCAGCTGCTGCGCCGGGTCGTGACCTTGTGGGTACACAGAACAGTACCGAGGGAGGCGCCTCGCGACTTGTGCAAACTCCCATTTGGGGAGTTAGACGGGGACGGCTGTGTTGCTGCCAGTGCGTCTCCATGTGTGGTTTGGCTGGCGGGGCCTAGGGGCTGAGCCCCAGACCTAGGGCCACAGCTGATTACCCCAGAACGCGTTTCCTTCTCTGCTGGATCCCGGATCCTGGGAAGGGGGGAGGGCGCTGAGCCACCCCAGTCCAAAGCCTGGTTCTCCGTTCCCCACACCGAAAAAAAAAAAATCGCTGTCTTCCTCGGCCCGGTCAGACCCTGACCCCCGTCTGGGACAGTCCAGGATGAGGCCTGTCCTGGGCCGGGAACCTCCTCTTTCTTCCCGCGTCGCTGGGACACTGCTAGGGTGCCGCACTGAGGGACGCCCCAACGTACCCAGCCTGTGCCCCCGTTTCCTCAGCCCGGGGCCCCGGGCCTGCCGCCCCTATCCCTACCCCGCGCCCCAAAGCCGAGGCTCGGAGGGCAGTACAGGAGGTTTCGTTTTCTTACACCTAGCAAAAAGCGGCGAAAAGGCGGCAGCGGCGTCCCGGGGGCGGGGTGGAGGCGCATCCCGGGGTATCAACATTATTGATGGGGAAACGACCAGGGCCGGCCCGGAGATCAGGTTCCCAGCCCCTCCCCCAAGCGGAGGTGGGAGGGACGAGCGTGCGGCGGTGCCGGTGCCGGCCCGGTGCCGGTGCTGGAGTGCGTTGGGTTGGGGGGCGCGAGCATCCGCATTAATCACTAGGTTTTTTTTTTTTTTTGTATTTTTCCTGCCTGAAAGTTTGTGGAGGAAGAGGGAGGAGGGACTGAAGTGGGACCCTTGGGGGTCTTCCTCGGGCTGGGGCTGGAGCCGTGGGAGGGGGGCGCAGGGAAAAGCACGGCAAAACCAAGTTTGGAAAGCCCACCGCAGGCTGCGTGGTTTTCCAGACCCCGGGACTTCGCTTCCCGGGGAGTTGCAGAAACTCCTCGCTTGACCCAGTTGCCGTCGCCCCAGTCCCCAGTCTGTGCCTGGCCACCGCAGAAGCTTCGAACCCACGGCCCGGGGCAGCCGGCCCGCGGCCCGAGCCGAGCGCAGGCCGTGCAGACTTCGGCGCGGGCTCCCCAGCAGCCGAGTTCCCGGAGCCTGTGTCCCGGATCTGCGCGCTTTCTGGGGTCCTCGCTTTGCCCACAGCCCAGGGCTATCTCCAGACCGGCGCCGGGCACAGCGCGGGGAACAGGCGCCTCGGCGCCGGCTCCGGCGGGAAATTCTGGGGCGGCGAGCCGAGGGCTGGCTTGGGAGCCACCCGCTCGCAGCCCAGCCGGGGGTCCCGCCCGGCTGCTACGGCAAACTTGGTCCCGCTGCTCCTTGCAGGGCCGGCCCGGCCGGGATGGGGAAAGTGACGTCGCCGCGGCTGCGAGCTGGCTGAGTCTGGCACTTAAATTCGCGGAGCCCCGCAAGCAGCAGCGCCTCGCCAAGGGGTCTCTGGGTATACAGTTTCCCCCAAAGGAAACGTCTCCAGGGAGAGAGAGTGGAAAGGACTAATGGAATTTAGAAAAAGAAAATCTTTGCTTCCTTTTGGTTAAGATCCCTTTGCGGTTTTCTGAGCGTGAAAAAAGGGATCATCGCCATGCAGTAGGGGGGGCTGATTCTGGGAACCTCGTGCGGAGGGTGTTCACAAAACCCGCAGGGCTCGCAGATGCCCGCCCCGGAGCTGGAAACGTGGGACTTGGGGCGCCAGTGGGCAGTGGTGGGTCCTCATGGGTCATCTGTGGGGGCTCAGCGTGGGACCCTTGTCCTGTGCAAGGACAATGTGGCAGGAGCCCCAGGAAAGTCAATTTCACTCATAAAGATCCTCTCAAATGACCTTCCCTGTGGGAACTCCTGGGTAAACTAATTTAGCAAATTTCTTTCAAGAAGCTCAAAAAAATTATACTCTGCCACTTTCTCCCACAAAACCTCCCTTTCTAAAGAACAGATCAAACAGCCTTAAACGAACATGCATCTTGGTTACTCAAAAGTTGTGTGCGGTGACAGCGTCCTGGGATGACTTCTCCCTGGTCAGGCTTCAGGGAGGAAGCACCTTTTTGTTTCTGTCTGGTGAAAATTGAAGAGCCACGTCTGGCTTCAGGACCGTCCTGGGGGCTGGCTCTTGTGTGCCCTGCAGCCTGGGCACAAGGCCTGTCTGTCACACACATTATGGGTGATTTACAAATCCCACAAGTCTTAGCTGGCTTGTGGCTTTCTCAGAGAATATTGCTCGGTGTTTCTCTCTATGGGAAGAGGGAGAAGAGGGGATTTTTCTGGGGCTGCAGCTTAAGTCAGAGTTGTAGCAACAAACTTCAGTTTGATCTTGTTGCTGTTCAGCCTGCATCCCTGCAACTCCACTTGGGCAATGCATAAAAATGGGAGAAAAGGGCACAGCCTAGTCCTCCTCCTAACCCCCCAGCCCACCCCACCCCCGCCCCTGCCCCTGTCCCATCTCCTCTCTTCCTTTCCCTAAGGTCCTTTTCTTGATTATTGCTCTTTGGTTTCTTTCTCTCCGTTTCCATCCTCCTCTGTCCAGCGACAACAACCAGCTCTTTAAGAGACAACAACCATCCAGGCTTGTGTGGAGTTCTAAATTTTAGTCTAACCTTTCCCAATCCCTAATCTGTGCCTCCCTGCCTTCTTGTGCCTCCTCAAAACAGAAGCAGTTAACTCTGAAGCCATAATCCTGAAACCATCAACACCTACCCAGGAATGCCAGGGACGAGCTGCAACTTTCTTTCCTCTTCCCTCTCCAACCCTCTTTCTGTCCTGGCCTGCACTCCCTCCTGGGTCTCAGGCCCCTCAGGCTCTCAACATATTTTGCAGTACAATTCAGCCCTCCAGCACGTAGCTCATGTGCTTGTGACTTTTGCTTCGGGTTTTGGCGGGGGTCTTGTGACCTTTGCCCCGGGAACTGAAAATGGGAAGGTGCCAGCAGATCTCCCTTGTAACCAAAACAAAATGACTTCAGGAGCACTGCAGGGGGGGTTGTCCCCACACCCCCACACCCCGGTTTGTTTCTGCTTTCTCTTTCTCCCCTGGGTGGAATACTACTGAGAAAACCAGCCTTTTGTCTCAGCCCAGGGGGTCAATCTCTCTTGTATGGATTTCAGATATTTTCAGCACACCATCCTGACTCTGCTCCTCACACCCGTCCCCAGTCAGGCTGTTTATCGGTCAGTCATTTAACAGCGCCCTGGAACACACAGTCCTTGGTGTACCCCGTGTGGGGAGGGCCTTGGTCTAATAAATACCACTCCCCACCTTTCCTACTCTCTGCCATGGAGCACAGCTCACCCAGCAAGCCGTCAGCCCTGCCTCCTCTTAGCCCCGCAAGTTCCACGTGCTTCCAACGGTTTCTTCATCTGTTAAATGGAGATAATAATAGTCCTTATTTCATGGAGCTCTTGAGGGTTAAAAGAGTTAATATGTATGAAGAATTTAGAATAGTGACTGGCATATAATTAGCACAATATAAGTGTTAACTATTATTGTTATTACTTCACAGGGTTATTATGAGGCTCAAGTGATATAATATGGTTAAAATATCATTCCCTATTCATCCATCCATTCATTTGTTCATTCACTCTGCAGTGTGATGTGCCGGCCCGGGGGATAGAACCAGGCGGCAAACACTGTCACTCCTCTCCTGGCTCACAGGCAATTAATCAAACAGATCAGAGTTTCCTGGGAGTGTGTGGGAGCCTCAGCCTTGGGGGTGAGTGGGGCTGTGCCGAAGCAGAGCCTCTCAGGGAATTTCTAGCACTTTAACAGGAAGTCCCAGCCGTGAAAGAAATTGAAACTGGAGCAGACTGTGCATGAGCCCCAAATGCGCAGGTGGGTCACCTGGGCCGGGGCCAGGCCATCTTCATGAGTCTGGAAGGTTTGTGGACACAGGCGGACACACGAGTGGGCTGTGGCCTAGGTTCCAGCCCACATCACCTGGTTTTCTTCCTTCCTTTCTCTCTGGCTCACTTACGTGTGTCTTTGATTGTTTAGACTGCTTTGCGTTGTGCAGAAAGCAAAAGAATAAGACAGGTGCTGTTTTTCTTTAGGCCCCTTGAAAGGCAGAAGCCACTTGTATGGTGTCTACCTCGGCCTCATTTCCCTGGCTTTTTTGCTTTCCGTTTTTGCCAGTTATAGAAAATAACCATGCGTGTGGCAATGGAGCTGTCTATGACCAGAGCCAGTGTTCCAGAAGAGAAGGCCTCCGCCAGGCCTGCCCCTCTCAGGTCTGCGTGCGGGTTTGGATTCAGAGCCCACCGGCTGCCCCCGGGACCTAGTCAGCATCATACTGTGCCCAGGCGCCACGGAGTGTCTGGTGGCAGAGAGCAAAGGGCTCGGTGGCCCTGGCCCTGGGACCTTGTGTTGAAAATGCTGCCGATGGCTACAGTCTGGAACAGCAATGACAGTTTGAGCGACAGATACCTGTGGCATGGAGCTGAGCGGGACGGCAGAGAGGAGATAGCACAGGGCCCGTGTTCCCGTGACAGTGGCTCCGTGCATGGACCACATCTGGCGGCAGATGTAGCTTAAGGCGGCTGCAGATGTCAGCGAGTGCCGGGTGAGGCTTCTTTCTTCCCATGTCCAGGGAGCAAACTCGATTTGATCTGTCACTCGATGTCCTTCTATTCAAAATAGTGCCCGGGGACCCTCGGGGGCTGTATTTCAAGGCTCTTAGGAGCTCGGAAGTATGTAAATTATGCGTGAGTGGCCGGCTAGTTCCTGCGGCTCACACCAGCGGGACTGAAGCATGAGTTAGCATTTCAGATGACGTGTGGGAGCGTGGAGCCGGCGGGGCTGCGGGGCTGCGGGGCAGGCGGGCTGAGCTTCTCATCATTGTGTCCAGGAGGTTTCTGTTCTGGGCTGCTCTGTCTGTTCCCCTCCTGGCCTCAAGCTGATCGAGGAGTAGCCCCCAATGTGGCTGGGTGGTCCCCCACGTGTTTTTGCCATGCTGGGGATGTCTTAGATTTTCCCCAAACGCAAGGTTTTATGACTTTAAAAATTATAAGTCAATGCCCCGCACCTTCTCATTTATTCTTTGACTTGTATGTCCTTCCAACCACCATTTATTGAGCACCTATTATATGCCAGTCTGATTTGGGTCCTGAAGACTATAATCGTGAACAAGACATATAATTTCCCTCGTGTTTTGGAGCCCTTAAAGGGACTAGATATTAAAACAAATTCAATTAATTCAGAGAATGGAAAGTACTTTGAACAACATATATTTGTGTGGAGTAATGGAAAGTGACTTGGGGAGAGGCATGGGGGGGCTAGGAGGGGGTGGGGGGAGGCATCTGAGCTGTGCGTGGTGAGAGGCCTCTGTGCTGCAGATCTGGGGACAGGGGTGCCAGGTCGAGGGGAGAACATGAGCTCGCATGCTCGCTGTTCCTCTCCTCCTCCTCATGTTCTGCTCTCTAGAAGATTAGAGACATTACATTTCCCCCTTTTTTAAAAAAAAAGATTTATTTATTCATACACACAAGAGCTGGGGCACAGGCCAGAGTCCCGGGAGGTGAGAGGATTCACCAGGGACAGAGCGGGGAGCAGAAGAGGCAGACTGACTGAAACACACTGCTGAGGGGAGCAGCAGGCGGGGCAGGAGAGGTCTGCTGCGCCCTGTGGGTCCCTCCCTGGCTGGGGATTGATCGCTCCCTGCTGTGTTGTGGATGCTTCACTGTGTGGTGCTCAACCCACTGTGCCACCAGGGAGGCCCCCTACATTTTTCCATTTTAAAAACTAGTCTTCCCAGGTGAGTGGCAGGAGTGAACAACGAGGCTTGCCATGATGCAGATGAGGCTCAGAAGAGCGATGCCAAGTGATAGAAGCCAGAACCGAGGGGTCTCCTTGATGGCACAAGGGACTAAGTTTCAGCACTATGAAGCTGTCTATAGTGTGAGTTCGATCCCTGGCCAGGGAGCTGACCCACAGGGCACAGCAGACCTCTCCTGCCTCCCCGCTGCTCCCCGCTGTTTCAGTAGATCCACCTGTTCTGCTCCCCACTCTGTCTCTGGTGAGTCCTCTCCCCTCTTGCACCTCTGACCTACACCCAGCTCTTGTGTGCATAAATAAATAAATAAAATAAATCTTTTTTTTTACAAAAGGAAGCCAGAACCAAAAGAATACCTATCACACCATCCCCAGTACAGTCTACAGAAAGCAAACAGGACAAAAGTCAGTGTTTAAATGTTTTTGTGGGGATAGAGGAGAGGAAGGCAGGGGAGATTGTTACTGGAGTAATTGAGATGTTTCTTTTCCTCACAGTGGTGACAGGTCGGAGTTATGGGCCTATCTCAAAACTGATCAAAATGTGCATTTTTCTCCGGTGCATTTCAATCCTCTAATTATCTCAATAAAGTGGGAAAATCAGGCTTCTTGCTTCAAAAAATGGCGGGGATGGCTGTTTTAGCAGAAACTCAAAGAGAATTGCCAGTTGTCACTGTTATTAGACACTGCAACCCTCGAAGTCGTCTGGGGGCGACAACGGGCTTAGTGGCAATAGGCTGGGTGGACTTTAAGCCGCTTACAGTGGGCTTGAAAAAACCAATCAGTTTTATAATTCCTAGTTGTAGTGATTCTTTTTATTCGTCTACTCAGGAACAAAGTCCTTTGACTATCCCTGATCTAGTCTTGGGATAAGAGGCCTTGTCCATGATGATGAGGAGGTCACAGTTTCCAGACGGACATTAGGGCATGAGGTTGAACCAAAACTCTCCATAGCTCCCAAACCGGCTCGTGTTTTCCTGGAGGGAAGATTATTCTGGAATGCCGAAGGCCAGTTCTAATGAAGGACCAGTTTCTCCCCCTCCAGTGTGTCTTGGAGCAATGCATTTATAGAGGATAGTAAAACTATATGACTAGTAAAAAATGGAATAGAAAACAGAATCACACAAAACATAAACCCCAAGTTGCATGACAGATTCAGCAAACAAAGTTATTTTGCAAAAGTGCTGCTCCTCTAGTTATAGTGTGGCAGAGTAAGAACAGACTAGCCCAGACGCTGGTCCCCGGACCACAGTTTGAGGAGCCCTGGACTCGTCTAGAACCTGGCAGCCCGGTGATCCCAGGGCAGGTAGTGGTGTCTTAGATTTTGAATCCCCTTGGTGCTTACGGCAGCCAAAGCCCCCCAGAGACAACTGCCTCTGGTCACAGGGCGCTTCTTCCTTCACTACACCGCCCCACAGATGCTCAGCGAGCTACGTGGAAAGGCAAGGAAGCACAGTGGAACAGAGGCGCTCACACTCCAGTGAGTGTAACAATTGCATTGCTAAATTGGGTGGGGGCTTGCTAAAAACACCTATTTCTGAAACCCAGCCCCAAAGATACCAGTTTAGGAGTGAGGACCGGGAGCTTTCATGTAGTTACAGTGTAATTGACTGTAGTGTAATTAATTAATTAATATAGTGCCTGGGCCAAGGATCTCATTTGAAGAAGCACTCAATCAGACCTAGCAGTTCAGGGTGGGGATTTCCCCTACTGGTATATCGCTCCTCTTTAAGCTGAGTTTATTAATTTTATAAAAAAAGATTTATTTATTTATGCACACAAGAACTGAGGTATAGGCCAGAGGCCCGGGAGGTGAGAGGACTCACCAGAGACAGAGTGGGGAGTAGAACAGATAGACTGATGGAAACACATGGCTGAGGGGAGCAGCGGGGAGGCAGGAGAGGTCTGCTGCGCCCTGTGGGCCCCTCCCTGGCTGGGGATGCTTCACAGGGCGGCGCTCAGCCCACTGTGCCACCAGTGCAGGCCCCATCTCCTCTTTAAGCTGAGTTTAAAACCAAACGGGTTCTACCAGGGCTCTTAACGTCAGCAAGAGAAACTTTAATTGCAACAGAGAAATGACCTAGTAATGGCTCCTGAGTGGCAATTGTATCGTCACCGGAAGCTGCTGGCCGGGAGAGGCCGGTGCGTGAGGGCGGCTGCGGTGCCGCTCCCGTGTCAGCATCTTGGTGCCCCCCCACCGCTGCGAGAGAGCTGGAAAGAGCAATGGCTGTGTCGGCACGGGGCTGTGTCGTGGGGAGTTCTCTGAGCTGAGAGGTCAGAGGTCAGCCTAACAGCCTCATTGCCCATCTGGAACTTTCGCTGTCTTCTCATCTCCCTGGGTGTCACAGAGAGCCTAGAGACCCCTGCCGGCTCCACCTGCTGCATTTGCGGGGGCTCTGCCTCCTTGGGGTTCCCAGCCGCTCAGCCAGTCCTGTTACAGAATCCTGAGGTCCTTCAGGCACCCTCAGCCTCCCCGGCTCCCATGGCAGCCCACCCCCTCCCCACCCCCACCTCAGAGGAGGGGGAAGGCGGCTGTCACTGTGCTGGGGCTCGCGTGTGTCTGTTGGCAGCGTGACTTCCTCCAGGGACTCTGGTTTGGCTTCTGTCCTTCCATTTTACAGATGAGCAACTGAGACCCTGAGTCACTTCCCAGGAACCACAGTCTTGGAGCCGTGAGGCATCTGCGGCCTGATCGCGTGACATCTTTGTGAGCAAACTAAACAAAACAAAGCTCGATGGAGCTGAACGTCAGCTAGGAGGCTTTCAGGCCCGCAGGAGCCCAGGGGAGAAAGGGACCGGGGAGCTGCGGCCTGGACGTCAGCTGATGGCTGTTTGAGACGAGGGCGCTGCAGCGAGGGTGCATTTCGTTTATCTCGAGAGCCGTGGTGGCTGTGTTTAGTCTTGGGTAATCTCTAAATGCCTCGGACCGGGAGCTGATGAAAACGAGGGAGGGCTCGGGCCCGGCTAACGCACCAGCGCATTAAGCCATCGCCAGGTCCAGACACAGCTGTGACCGCCGAAGTGCGAGTCGGTCTGGGAGCAGCCCCGCAGCCCCCAGCCCCGCAGCCCCCAGCCCCGCAGCCCCCAGCCCCACAGCCCTCAGCCCTGCCTTCAGTGCGCTTCAGCACTTAAGACAAGTAGAAACTTCTGCTGCTTCTTTTTGCCCTGATGGGAGTGGCTGAACCGTGGTAATGGAGGCAGACAGAGCCAGGCTTTGCTCTGGACACCCGCAGCATTTCCCATCCCCCACACTGCAGGAGCTTCCTTTCTCCGTGTAAGCCGGTGACTTCGTCTGCACAGTCACCTGTGGTCTGGGGGTGACCCGCGGCCCAGACTGCGGGCCCCAGGGCGGCACACATGGCAGGCTTTCCGTGCGTGATCCTTGCATGCATGCTGCAGGGTAGGGCCGGGGCAGACACCTGTGCACGCGCCAAGGCTGGCAGTGCCGGCCGCCCGCTGCCGGGTCTTGGCGTTTAACCCACACGGATAACCTGGGGATCGGCCGGAATTAAGACTCTGACTCGGAGGTCGGGGGCGGGACTGGATGCGGAATTTCTAAGAAACTCCCTGGAGGTGCTTTGCTCCGGCCCCACCCACTCTTGTGTGCATAAGAGGCCAGCAGATGTGTGGGTAGTGCAAGGCAGGGAGGGATCGCCTGGGCCAGTTCCCTTCCCTAGAGGCACAGCTCAGCTCTGCGCTCATCTGTGCCCACAAACGTGCCTGTTCTGACGGGCCAAGCCTTTTTTTTTTAAGATTTATTTATTTATGCACACAAGAACTGGGGTGCAGGCCAGAGGTGCAGGGGGTGAGAGGACTTACCAGAGACAGAGTGGGGAGCAGAACAGGAAGACTGGCTGAAGTACACAGCTGAGGCAAGAGAGGTCTGCTGCGCCATGTGGGTCAGCCCCCGGCCGCGGCAAGGATCGAACTCGTGCTGCAGTGCTGCGGTTTGCTTCACACTGCGCTGCTTGGCCCACTGTGCCTCCAGGGAGGCCTGACGGGGCCATGCCTTTGAGGGGCAGAAGCTCACGCCCCCCATAAACACCCCCGTGCAGAAGAGTGCAGCTTGGCTAGGGTGTCCCGTATAACCTGCCATGTTTGGTGAACACTGTGCTTCTGACTGCCCATTGCCCCGAGTCACCAGCGTGTGGCTCTTGAAACGTGGGCAGAGCGGGCGGCTGGCACGTGCTTGGGAAGCCGGTGACGGCGATGATCACGACGGTGTGGTGACACCCGCGCCTCGCTCTCGGTTCTCCAGACCTTTCCACGGCCTGGGTGCCAGCGGTGCGGGCTCTGATGCTCACCGCCACACTTGGGACGGCGGCTGTCTCGCTGCTGCACCTCTGCACGGGGCAGTGGTTTCCTCTGGGGGTTCTCTCACCCCCAGGGGCCTGTGGCCGTGCCTGGGGGTACTGAGTTGGGCAGGGCGGGGGGCTGTCCCCAGCTCCGCGCCACCGCTCACCACCCCCCACTGCACGGGACAGCTCTGCACGCAAATAGCTAACAGGCCCAGGAGGCTGTCGTGTTGGGGTTGACAAACCCAGGGGGACCCCTAGAGAAAGTTTCCCCAGTCCCACTGCGGTTCTCTGCCGGTGTCTGAGATGACGCTGGCATCACAGGCCTCCTTGGACGGCGCTGTCCTGGCTCACAGAGCTGCAGCTCAGAGCGTGGCCCAGGACGGAGGCCAGCGGGAGCTTTGCCCCCTTCCGCCCCAACCTGCGCCTTCTGCACCCAGGGTGCTCGGCAAGGGGCTTTGCCTCCTCGGCCATGTGTGCAGGGGAGGCGGTGGGGGTGCCGGCACGGTCCTTTAGGACCAGGCCCTGGCGTCTTTTGCCACTGCCCACCTCGCGCTGAACAGGAGGTGGCCGGGGCCGGGCAGGCAGACAGCTCAGCCGCAGTTTGGAGGCGACATGTACGATCATTCATTATTTTGTTAAAGACGAAAGAAGGAAGAAAGGCCCGTGAGGCAAGGAGTTTGGCAGGAGGGCGCCTCCTCCTGTCCAGCACGCGGGGCAGGACAGGGAGCTGTGCGTGGCCTCCCTGGGGTTCTCCGGTTTGGGATGCCTCCACCATGGGCCCTGCGAGCCTGCGCCTCCGGGAGCCCCACAACCTCCCGGTCTTCCCTGGGGCTCCGCTCTCGCCACGCCACGCCACGGGCAGAAGAGGCGGCAGGGAGTGCCTTGCAGGGGCTCCAGGAAGCGTGGGGGCGCGGGGCAGGCAGCAGGCAGGCACAGTGCCTGCGGTGGTTCCTCTGCTGCAAGCCGGTTGGGGGCGCTTACCAGAGCAGGAGACCGGTGGGCGATGCAGCGCCCCTCACTGCCAGAGAGAGGGTGTGCAGCGGAGGGGGGCCGGGCTGCGGGCTCCTCCATCACTGCGTCTTAGTGATCCCCGCACTCCTGCCCCCACCGCTGCTCCCCTCCAGATAGCTGCTCCGCGCCCCCGCAGACACAGCCCAGCTGCCCGCACAGTCTCCTTCCAGAAGGCTGTGAGTGTCTTCGGTTCCTTTTCTTCCTCACGGCGGTGCACCTGGGTTCCTCTGTCCACCGCTGACACGTTGGGGCTCCACAAAATAGGAGTGAAAGCAACTGACCTGGGGCAGAACACCCCAGATTCCCATTCGTCAGTAACCCTTTTTCTCACCCCCAGGGCTGGTGTGAGGGGGGAGACCTGCAGGCAAACTTGTGGACGAGAGTGTAGCCAACCCCACGCTCGGCGAGCCAGAGTCATGAGTGTGATCGCTTACGGCAGCACAGAAGTTTGTAATAACAAGGGGGGACCCGCACACCAGCCCCAAGCAGGGCGTGGAGCCCGTCTTCCAGATAAGACACAAAGACGCTTTAGCAAGAGTTCTGTCTGTGGCTGTTTAGGTTGCAGAGAAAGTTCTTTTTTAAAGATTTATTTATTCATGCATACAAGAGCTGGGGTTGCAGGTCAGAGATGTGGGGGGTGAGAGGAGTCACCAGAGACAGAGTGGGGAGCAGAACAGGCAGACTGACTGAAACACATTGTTGAAGGGAGCGGCGGGCGAGGCAGAAGAGGTCTGCTGTGCCATGTGGGTGCCCTCCCTGGCCGGGGATCGAACTCGCGCTGCTGTGCCATGGATGCTTCACAGTGCGGTGCTTAACCCCTTGCGCCACCAGGGAGGTCCCACAGAGAACGGTCTGTTGAGAATAAGGCAGCTGCCGTGAGGCCAGAATGTGTAGGGTCAGAGCTCTCCGCCTCAGAGATCTGCTAGGGGTGAAGGCCTGGCAGAGTTGGGGGGATTGCGACTCCATCAGCTTAGCCCTAAGACCCCGGGCAGGTCACCCAAGTCCTCTAAACATCATTTATGGCAACAGCACTTGGCCTCGTGAGGTTGTCTGCAGGACTCAGTGGACTCACGCACGACAACGTGCAGCGTTTCCTGCCTCGACAGCAGCTCAGTGAGTGTGGGGAAGAGGAGGCGGTTGGGACGGCGACGTGGGTGGTGGTCGCTCCGTGTGTGCAGGCACCAAGCGACACAGCCCCTTTGCCTTATTCCCGCAGGTAAGAAGCAGGTTCAGCCGCTGCAAAGTGGCTTGGCAGGAAGGAGGCCGGGCCGAGGGGACAGAACTTGTCGCTGGGGAATGAGTTGTCCTCGGCGCTGTCTCCACCTCTTTCCTCGGGTCCCGGTACCTTCACCGCTCCGCCTGCCTCGGTCCGTGCGTCCGAGACTCAAGGGGCTCCCAGGGACCTGCGCTAGCCAGCCGTGGCTCGGAGGGGACTCGTGGCCACAACCGTCACTCGGCATTCTTGTCCTGGTGCTGGTGTTTGGGTGCGCTGTGCCTGCCTTCTGCCGTGTTCGTCAGGGGCCGCACGGGCTGAAGCAGCCGTCGTGAGGCCCCGAGCCATCGGGGCCTGGGGAGAGGAGGGGAAAGTTGCCAGTTGGGCAGCTGGGATTCTGAGCACCCCTTTCGGTCAGCTCGAACCCTGTGTTTAACTCCGACCGTCACATCGCGGGGCTAGCTGAGTGCGTCATCACGTCAGCAGAAGTCAAGCAGCCAGCCAGGCTGTCGATGAGATGCTCCCCCAGCGCGGGCACAGCGAGACCTCGCAACAAAGAAGGGCCTTTCATCCGGCAGCGTTCTTGGCTGCGAGCAACCAAGTTGACTTCCCGAACCAGAGGAAGGAGTTTATTGGAGAAATCTGGGGTGTTGCCAGCATTGTCCGGAGCCTGGAACACGAGGGTGTGCAAAGGGGCAGGGACCCAAGGAGTCCCAGGGGCGGGCTGTTTCTGTGCCACCTCTGCCATCCCGACTAGCACAACCTCTGATCCTCGCATCCCCAGGGTGGTTCGATCTGGCTTTGCTGAGCTGACAGCAAGACCTGCCCGGGCCAGGCCTCCACGAGAGAAGGGTCTCGTCTGTTAAGCATCTTATCAGCGGGCAGGCGCTATCGTCTATCAAGAGTCCGTGCCCTTGGGGGACCCCCAAAGGAGTTTGGATTGGGGTGACTGGATTCTAGAGAGCCCCGGTTGGCAAATTCCCTGAGTAACATCAATGGCGGGCCGTATAGACGAATAAGCGGATACTGGGCAGAGCGGGGTGAACGGCCAATTCCATGGCGTGCAGGTGGCCACGCTGGGACGGGCACTTGGTCCCCGGCAGCCAGCGGCTCTTCCCTATGTTCGGAAGGGTGCACCGGGATGAGCTCAGCTGCGGGCACCTACTCAGGCCGCTTATTAGCCCCAGCTCAGAGCGGGGCATCCAGGCCGGCCTCGTCCTCAGCCAGCCCCTGGCGCTGGCCGCAGGCATCTGTGCGGGTCACGCAAGTCAAGAGCAGACTCTCGAATACCCTCTAAAGTGCAGGAAGGGGCCGCCCTGGTGGCGCGAGGGGTTAAGCAACGCACTGGGACGCATCCGTGGCACAGCAGCACGAGCAAATCCCTGCTGCTGGCCAGGGAGGGGCCCACATGGCGCAGCAGACCTCTCCTGCCCCCGCTGCCCCCTCAGCAGTGTGTTTCAGTCCATCTGCCTGTTCTGCTCCCTGCTCCGTCTCTGGTGGATCTTCTCGCCCCCCACACCTCTGGCCTGCACCCCAGCTCTCGTGTGCATAAATAATAAAGTACAGGAAGGGACTTGCTCAGATGCTTCCTGCAAGCCTGTCCTTGAGGTGCCCTGAGCAGACCTGAGTCGTGTTACTGCTGCTAAAACGTGATTAACCTCAGACCCCCGCTGGGGCTGGAGCCGACCCCCAACTGCACAGATGCGGGGTCTGGGGGCACAGGTACTGGGGAGTTGACGCAGCCGCTCCGGGGGACAGCGACGCATTGAACATCCACCGCGCTGGCAGCTCACCTTTGGCCTACGGCGAGGACGCAGGCCGCCGGTGTGGTCACGTGCCGACACCTGCCGTCAGGCCCACCACTCTTCAGCCACCAGAGGCTGCCACGGCACAGCGGCAGCACAGATGGATGAAGACACGTCGCTTGTTTAACGTTCCTTCCAGTCTGGAATGTGTCCAGTTCGCGGCCCGAAGGACTCCTGCGCCGGACACTGCCGGGTGTGTCACAGCCACTTCCGTGGCCACTGGCGTGTCAGTGCCCCCCAGCGGAGTCCGGGACGTGGTCTCCTCCCAGGGCCGCGGGTGGCTCTGCTTCGGGGCAGGCTGAGAGAGAGCGGAGAGGACACTCCGCCTTGAGCGACGGCGTCGCCGTCCGGCCTTCGTGGAGCAGCTGCTGCCACAGCCAGGAGCCCGCTTTGCAAGCAGCAGACGCACAAGCTGACGGGCGCGGGGGAGGGGGTTTCTCAGGAGCCTCAGGGGCCCGGAAATGAGGGGCTACCATGGCCTCAGCCCCCTGAGTCTGCTTCTCCAAGAGCGCCCCCACCCTTCTGCGGGCTGCCCCGCCCCTGCTGAGCGGCCTCGTGGGAGGGAGCGGCTCTCCGCCGGCTCTCGCCGGAAGCTGGAAGCGACGGGGTCGGTGTGGCTCAGGGGCCGGTCCGGGCCTGGTCACCCCTGGTCAGCAGTTATACTGAGGGGCAGGTCGAGCCCCTCGACGCCCCTGTGCAGGAGCGGGGCAGTCCCCGGGCGCCATCGCAGTCGTCTAGTGCCACCGAGGGCGAGGGGTGTGGCAGGACACAGGAGAGGACTTCCCGGGCTTGCGGCCGCCTGGGGCTCTCAGGAGGCGCGGTCTCCGTGGCGACGCTCTTCTGGAGGATTCTCCAGGCAGCGGCTGATCTTTCGGGAGCACGTGGTGAGCAGAGCCGGACGAGCAGACTGTGCACAGACTCGCCCTCCTGCGGGCCGGGCTGCTGGCGACCCAGAGGCGCCGCGCTCAGGGACCCTCACTTGGCGGGGCTCCCCGGGGCTGCAGGCAGAACTAAGCAGCGCACCGGAGGGTGATGGTTTCTTTTCCGGAGAAAGGTCCTAAGTGCTAAACTCTGGGACTTCCAATTTTTTTTTGGATGCAACCCACTCTAAAAAACGCACTTGCTCCAGGATCTAGAACACCTGACGATGAATGTTGCTGCGAAGAGAGTCTCAGCAGCGGGGACGCGCCCGCGAGGTGTGTGGTGCCTTCTTCCCTCAGTGTTCCTCAAGTCCCCTCTGGCGGGGTCGGGCCGGGTCTCTGGCCCACCGCAGACCGGCCTTGCCGCAGCTCCAGGATGCACCCTGTTCCCAAGTGCTCCCAATACACGCTCAAGTTCTAGAGCCGCTGCATGTTTTTATTAATCTAATCGATTTAATTAAAAAACAACTAATGTCTTTAATCCACAAATTTGGGAGTACGTTAAAGACTACCTTTAAACCGCCAAGACCTTGCCCCGACTTCTGACCGCTTCTGTCGCCAAATCTATCTGGTACTAAGTGCCCCAACCAACTTGCTTGGGGCAGCCCCCGCCAGCCCCCCAAACCCCCTAACCCCCTAGCCCCGCTAGCCCCTGCCTGTCCCCCTAGCCCCCTGCTTGCCCCCTCTTCTGCACCCTGCCTGTCCCTCTGCCCCTGTCTACCCCTGCCAACCCCCCAGCCCCCACCTGCCCCCCTAACCTCCCCCGCCTGCTCCCTAGCCCCCACCTGCCCCCAACCCCCCCGCCTGCTCCCTAGCCCCTGCCTGCCCCTGCCAGCCCCCCAGCCCCCACCTGCCCCC
>JAGFMF010012032.1:1651896-1688114 GCA_019455555.1 Galemys pyrenaicus
GCCCCCCCACCCCCAGCCCCCCTTCTCGGTTCTCAGACTGGCCCTGTCTGCTCCCAGCCCCTGCCAGGGCACGGCGCTGCTGGAAGACACGGGCAGCCCTGGCAGGACGACGCCTCCTCGGGCCGCTCAGCTGCTCCTCCCGTGAGGCTGCGGGTGGACGGGTCTCAGAGGGCCTCTTTCCAGCTCTCCGTGCAACTGGTGCTCGTGTCTCCGGTGTGGTGCGGCTGCGTGGACCGATGCCTGAGTGCCACGCGTCCTCAGTAAATAGCCGTGCAAGGACAGGGCGAGCCGGGAGTGGGCTCAGCCTCCAGCAGCACTTCCAGCCCTCGAAGGGCCGCCCCTCTCCTCCCACTGGCCTCCTGTCCTCCAGAGAGAACTTGCAGCGCCCATCTTCCTCCGTTTTTAGAAAAATTTATTTATACATGTAAGAGCTGGGTGCAGGCCAGAGGTGTGGGGGTGAGAGGACTCACCAGAGCCAGAGCGGGGAGCAGAACAGGTGGATCCACTGAAACACCCTGCTGAGGGAGCAGCGGGAGGCAGGAGAGTCTGCTGTGCCATGTGGGTCCCTCCCTGGCCAGGGATCGAACTCACGCTGCAGTGGCTGCGGATGCTTCATAGTGCGATGCTCAACCCCTTGGGCCACCAGGGAGGGCCCGATTAGTCTTTAAGTCTAGTGCCGCCGTGGGGGTTATTAAAGCTGCTCAAGTTCCCTTAGAGCTGCCAAGGGTCAAATACGACAGCGTATGAACTTGTCAGGATTCCTCTGGATTCCCACACCTGACATTGAGCCATAAACCACAGGTTAACAGTGGGGCCTTCCCCGCCCTCACCTTCCAGAGGAGGTGTGTGTGTGTGTGGGGGGGGTTCACCAAGAGAGCAAGCTCGAGTGAACCCCGGCACAGCAATGCCCACTGTTCTAAAGGCGCCCGAGGGCCAAGCAGATTTGCATATCGATTTGCATCCCTTTGCCACTCAGTCTGGGCAGGTGGGAACCCCTCTGTCCACACAGGGAGGCCTTCCCTTCCAGCCATCCTTAGCCCCCCTCCCAGCCTGAGGAGCCCCCCAACACCATGCTGGCTGATGGATGGCGAGCCTTAAGCCTGACTGAGCTGTCACAGCTGAAACCATTAAAGGTTATTCTCCTTTTAATTCTTTGTGGTCGTTCTCACTCCTTCCTTAGAGAAACCTCTGATTTTCACTTGCGCGACGCTTGGCTGCTCTTGTCATACCCTAAAAGGTGATTTCAGTTCTCCGATGCCAAAGAACCTTTTCTGTTAATCAAAACACAGCTGCAGAGACCCATGTGATCTGCTAATGGGCACCCCAACTCTGGGATATGTCTGTCTGTACCTGGGAAAATAGATATAATTAGGATCACAGATATCATATGTATATGCAAATGCAGCAGGTAAAAATGACTAGCAAGGAGACAGGCTCGAGTTTGCCAAACCCCGTCAGGCCAGCTGTGTGCATCGCAAACGCCCCAGGGCCCCACGTCTTCCCAGAACCAGCTCCGGAGTCCTCTCTTCACCCCCTTTCCTTCCCTATACCGGACCCCCTCCTGCAAATTATTTTTCTTTTTAATATAAAAACAGTCCCCCAAATCCACAGACTCCTAGCACCTGCCCAAGCAGGAAAGAGGGACCGAAGTGAGAGAACTGGCTGGGTTTTGCCATTAATGTGGGTTCTGTCCCCGTGGTGGGGAGGGTGAGAGAGCATGGAAATAGCTCCTTTGGCATCTCCATCCCTAAGGAGTGCCTTGGAGCTTGGTGTGAGGAGGCAGGGGTCAGGTTTAAGTTGGGCTCTGCCTGTCCCTGGTGGTAAGCTTGGGGAGAGGCTCACCTTTCTTGCCTCAGGCTCCTCCCTCTAAAATGGGCATAACAGCCAGGCCCCTGGGCGCTCACATCTGTTCCCCTTGGTAACACTGGGGAGGTGGGGCAAGCAGAGGGCCAGGCCCAGTGTCCGCACCCCACGTTACCGTTCCATCTGAGAGCCCTGGGATACATCACTTCTCTCAGCCTCAGTTTCCTCACCTGTAAAATGGACCAACAGTGTCTCCTTTCCTGGACCCTCTAGAGAGGGATCAGTCAGAGGATGGGGGTCGCCATGGGTGCCAACAGTCTACAGGGCCTGTTAGGTCCAACGGGAATATGGCACCCACATCTTCAGGGGTCCGAGCCTGAGGCGATGGGGTGACTCTGGGGTTCCGGGTCTGACAGGGGTCGAAGAGTTCTTCTCTCAGCTGGTCCATCCGAAGTCTACAAAACTATATGGGTACTGGTTCTGACCCGATTGCACAGGCCTCCAAGTTCTCCTAGCACTGAGGACACTCCACTTTGCTTTTGGGGTTACCATTCTAGAATGTTCTAGGCTGTATCTCACCAGGGAATGGGTTTGAGATTCCATTTCAGAAAACATGCTGAACCTCAGTTTGCCTCATCTGTAAAATGGGGCTAAAAAGGCAGTCTCCGTTGTAAGGTGTTGTGAGGATGCCTGAGGCTGAGGGTGCCAGTGTGGAAGGGGATGGTGTGGAAGCGGATCCCCTCCCTGCCCTCCACCAGCCCCTCTTACCGCACACCTGCTTCAGGTATGGAATCAGAAGGCCGTGGTTTGGACCTCCCTGGTGGCGCAGCGGGTTGAGCGCTGCACTGTGAAGCTTCCGTGGCAGAGCAACAGCGAGTTCGATCCCCAGCCAGGGAGGGGACCCACATGGCACAGCAGACCTCTCCTGCCTCCCCACTGCTCCCCTCAGCAGTGTATTTAGGTAGATCTGCCTGTTCTGCAACCTGCTCTGTCTCTGGTGAATCCTCTCACCTCCCACTGCTCTGGCCTGTGTCCCAGTTCTTGTATGAATAAATAAATAAATCTTAACCAAAAAAAAAATAAAAAAAAAAAAGAAGGTCGTGGTTTAAGTCTGCCTCTCCCCGGTGTTGTCAACTTGGCAAGTGACTTACCTTCCAAGTCCCAGAAGTGAAGAAGTGAATCCGATCCTTTCTGTAATCACAGCATTGATGTTTTTTATTCTGTTGAAGGCATCAATATTTGTTCAATAGCATAAGTCTTAAATAAGCATCTAAACGACATATTACAGATGATGAAAGTCATTTCCTCGTGGAAGATTATCTCACACGATCACGTTTCCATCATTATCTGGGGCCTCTGTAGCTGGCAAATCTCCGCAGCTACTTAAATGGTAACATTAGTCCTAATACCGTGTAAAATGACTGGTTCCTCGGGGTAGGTTTATTTTTAATAGTTTATGTCAGCCGCAAATAGCTTGGAAGACCCCAGAGGAAAAGCTCAGCTCGCTCTCACTGGAGTGATGCTATGGATATATTTAATATCTATATTAAAAACCTTTTAGGTGCCATGGCAATATTGAACTGGGTGGCGAGACACGTGCAGAAAATCCCCGGCTGTTTCTGGGGTCGGGCCGAGTGTGCATTACAGGAGCCTTGGAGCTTGCTCAGAGTCAAATTTGGGCTTCAAAAATCTTGGACAGACATTGGACCCCAGTAATAAAAAACTCTGAATCACAAGCCGAGAGAATAAAGTTGCTTCTCGCCCGTTCTGTTTCTGGTGAAGTCTGTTGATAAGCTTGCTGTGCTATTAAAATGTTTACTCACTTGCCTCCAGCAAGAGCGACCTTCCAGCCGAAGTTGCAATTTATTAGAGAGCTGAGAACACACTTGCTATTTGCGCAAAAGATGGCCAGGGGATCCTCAGGCAGAGAACCAGCCGCAGGTTGCAATGGGGAGGTCACGACGAACACGCTGGAGACAAACATTTCGGTGGCGGTGATGTGCGAGGGGGGAGCCAGCACGTGAAAACTCGAGCTAATTTCCCATCCCAAATGCATCAGTCAAGTGGGAGCGCTGTCCTGGTGGCCGGGGAGCTGCTGGCACCAGGGGGGCGGGCCGCAGGGCAGGGCGCTACTGTGGACGCCCACCTTCCCGAAGGGGAATTTCTCCCGCTTCAGGCCGTGGCCAGAGAGGCCCAGCCCTGAAGGGCTGTACGCAGATGTCTGGGGCAGCAGCCGGCTGCCCTCAATGTCCCTCACCTCTGGCCTTCATGGAAGCGGAGCCCTTTGACCTTCTCACTGGCTGGGATGCCGCCCAGCGAGGGCCATGAGGCTCGGCCAGCGCAGCCCTGGCGTTCCCTGCCCCGTGCAGGACAATGGCCCTCGCCCTGGGGGAGGAAGAGCGGAGGTCTTTGGATGACACGCTGCGTGAGGTCCTTCTGGAAGTGGTCATCCGGGAGGACACGTGGCCATCACGGGCCAACCAGAAATTCTCAGCTCACAAATTTCTAAAAATCGGTGTATAAAGACAGAGGGATTCTCTACACACCTCATGGGTACTAGGCTATCCAAATGCGGAACTTTTTTTTCTTTTAAGATTTTTAAAATTTATTTATGCACACAAGAGCTGGGGTACAGGCCAGAGGCATGGGGGGTGAGAGGATTCCCCAGAGACAGAGTGGGGAGCAGAACAGGCAGATGGACTGAAACACACTGCTGAGGGGAGCAGCGGGCGAGGCAGGAGAGGTCTGCTGCGCCATGTGGGTCCCCTCCCTGGCCGGGGATCGAACTTGTGCTGCAGTGGGTGAGGATACGTCATAGTGAGGTGCTTAACTTTCTTTAAAAAATTGATAATTGGGGCCTCCCTGGTGGCGCAGCGGGTTGAGTGCCGCACTATGAAGCACCCACAGCCACTGCAGCACGAGTTCGATCCCCGCCCAGGGAGGGGACCCACAGGGTGCAGCAGACCTCGCCTGCCTTGCCCACTGCTCCCATAGCATTGTGATTCAGTCACTCTGCCTGTTCTGCTCCCCACTCTGCCTCTGGTGAATCCTCTGATCTCCCACGACTCTGGCCTGTGCCCCAGCTCTTGTGTGCATAAATAAATAAATCTTTAAAGAAAATTGATAATTCTCCCACACTGGTGATAAGGAGCACCAGATATTCTGGCAGAAAGAGTTACAGCTCAATGTATTTGGAAATGTCTGTCTCGAAGAGTCGCAACGCCATATTAAAGGCTCTGACAGGTCCTGAAGTGAAAAACCAGCTCACAAAACGGGTTTCACTCTGTTTCCCCCACGTGTTCTCCCATCCCTTGGCTGGAGCATTCTTCACGACACGCTGCCGTGACCTAGCCCTGGAGACCAAGTCTGAGAGTCCCTGGGGAGTGGGCAGAAGTCTCCAGGTGCTGTAGGGGCAGGAGGGCACGGGGCAGGCCCTCTGTGACCGGGCACATGGTGAAGGCGGAGTCCTGGCGCCCTCGTGGCTTTTTCTCTGCATCAGAGGCGACCAGGTACACGTCAGGTGGGGGGGCCAGGGGGCCAGAGGGCTGACAAGTCTCCTAGCCCCGCCTAGCAAAGCTTCGCTCTCTCGGGGCTTTCTGGTCTCTTGTACCTCTGCTCTTCTGCTTCTCCTCTCCACTGCTGCTTCTGCTCTCTCTGGTCATGGCATTCCCGTGATGCCGCCCTGTATGTGCCCTGTGTCTCAGCCCAGGCGTGCCCTCCTGCACATGCCCACACCCTACCCCAGGTGCCGCGTTCAGGCACGCGTGCAGGGCCGCAGGGGTCTGCCACTGAGGCTCGTGGCGGGAGAGTAGACAAACCCGACAACCTCCATTCACCCTACAGCCACCCCCCTCGTGCAGGTGCTGCTGTGAGGAGCTTTTACAGGTGGAGTTTGAAGTCCTAAGTAAATTGACCTTCAAACATGGAGGTTGTCCTGGTGGGCCAGACACAATCAGTTGAGTCCTTGATTGAAAGAGCAGAAAGGGCGTGGAGTCCCCTTGCTGGCTGTGAGGGGAGGAAAGAGCCACAGGAGGAGCGCTGTGAGGGGCAGGGGTCCCCTTCCCTCCCCTGAGAGCCAGCCAAGGAGGGAGAGGCACCCATGGGCCACCAAGAACAGGGCCTGTGTGGTGCCAGGAGAGGGCACAGAACAAGTTCTTGATGAAGCTTGAAACCCGTCTGGGCAGACAGGTCAAGGAAGAGTCCTAGAGTCCTCGGTGGCTATTTTAGGCTTTTATTATCAGAGGTACACAGCAGGCGGCGGGGGGGAGGGTTGGGCCCCCCACACACACATCTGCACTCTCGGCTGCTTCTACTGCCTTTCTCTCTGTTCCACTTGTCTTCTACTGCGCTGTTCTGCTGGCGCCCTTACACGCCCGCGTCCCAGCCCAGGTGCGCCCAGTCGCGCATGCGCACCCAGGCACGCGTGCAGGACCGCAGGTGTCCATCATCAGCCAGTGGCAGGAGGGGAAAAAGCCTGATCACTTCTCCATTTACCCCACAGCCTGGAAGCTGCCGGCCAGCTCCGGAGCCCCAACAGGCGCCCCGGGGGGCCGATTCCCGGCCTTTGACCTTGCCAGTCTGCCGAGGTCCAGGTGACCCACCCTGACTTCTGACCCACGGCTCGGGACATGCTGCGCGGGGCTGCTGTTTGCCGCCACGCAGCCGTGGAAACGCAGTACGTGCTGATTCCGAGGATGACTGCGGGTGCACCCCCCGCCCGAGACCTCCAGAAGGCGCCGCAAAGGTGCCGGAGCCCTCGGTCTTCAGGTCCACCTGCCCGGCTCAGGTGAGGGAATGGATTCGGGGAGGTTCGGGGTTCTCCCAAGACCCCTGTCAGTGCGTGGAAGCCGGGAGGCGTGAGCGGGGCTGTGCGCGCAGCCTGGGCTGGGTGCCTGTGTTCCCCCCGCTTCTGGGCGACACGTCAGCAGCACCTGCGCGCGTCATCTGGAGGCACGGAAGAGGATGAGGCGCTCAGAGAAGGACATGCTTCTGAGCAGAGGGCCGCCCTTTCGGCTCTTGTCTCTGACCAGAAAGCTCGTGAGAGAGGAGCTCGGCTCTGTGCCGGGGGCGCGTGGGCCGGGCCCCAGGCTGCGGAAGCACGCTGCTGCGGTGCTTTACTGGGGCGGCGGCAGCAAGACACAGGCCTGCATCCAGAGGAACGTGTCTGCCGCTGGCGTCCCAGACGGGGCTGCGGGGTGGGGTCGCCCCCAGGGCCTGGCCACAAACAGCAGTGCCAGCCAAGCTGCCCACGCCCCTCAGGGCACCCCGAACTTAACTTCATGAGCAGACAAGTCTTCTAGGGCCACCCCCAGGGGCCAAATGAAGCCTGAGGTCTGCACCAAGGTCCAGATGCCTTGGCCTTCCATGCTAGGAGTCCCAACTCCCAACACGCACACCCACACACACATGCACGCATGCACACACACACGCATGCACGCATGTGCGACTTAGCTGTATTACAGATCACTTCCTGTTGGCTAATGATGAACAAGCACTCCTTACCCAGAAACTCTGTGTGTGTGTGTGTGTTTGTGCGTGTGTGTCCAGCATGAGTCAGAACTGTGTTTACTATCATCCCAATAGTAACAGAGCCCAACCCTGACAGGCTGCAGGCGGGTGTGGGGCTCTGTCTTGAAAGCACCACAAGTAGCTGACTTCATCTTAACAGCAAGTCGGTGAAGACACGGAGATGCTGTGGGGTTTTTAGCAAATGCTTCTGACCAGAGCTAGATCCAGGTTCTGTAGGGTGCAGGGTCATATATGACGGGGGAACTTTTTTTTTTTTAAGATTTATTTATGCATGCATGCAAGAACTGAGGTACAGGCCAGAGGTGTGGGGGTGAGAGGAGTCACCAGAGACAGAGTGGGGAGCAGAACAGGTGGGTCTATTGAAACACACTGCTGAGGGGAGCAGCGGGCGAGGCAGGAGAGGTCTGCTGTGCCATGTGGGTCCCCTCCCTGGCCGGGGATCGAACTCGCTCTGCAGTGGCTGCGGATGCTTCATAGTGCAGTGACTTAGCCCCTTGTGCCACCAGGGAGGCCCCTGGGAGATCTTCTTAAAGAAAAAAATACAAAGTCAGAAGAAGTTAAGTACAGGGGCTTGGTGGGGGGGGGGGGTGTCGGAGGAAGAGCAGGGCTCAG
This sequence comes from Galemys pyrenaicus, assembly GCA_019455555.1. NCBI lineage: Eukaryota > Metazoa > Chordata > Mammalia > Eulipotyphla > Talpidae > Galemys > Galemys pyrenaicus. Next base: position 1,659,841 of record JAGFMF010012032.1, read on the forward strand.
GGGACACTGGGTCTGCAGGCCCCGGCCCCCTTGCAAGTGTCCCCGGGTTGCGGGCCTCAGCCCCTGGGCAGTCAGGCCGGCCGATGATTCACATTGGCCTGGGCGCGAGAGGCCAGTGGACCGCATGGCTACCGAGAGCAAGTTTTCAGAGTACCTGACTCTCCTCCCCAGCTGGATGCTCAGGGGAGCTGCCGATGGAGAAGCTGGGCAAGCACGTGGTGGCCTGGACCAGCCCTCACGGTGGTTTCAGTGTCCTTTCCCCGCCCCCCGGCTGTCCAGTGGCGTTAGACCTCAGCTGTAACGATGAGCTTTTGCTACGTGAAATGACCAAGATCTGGGAGACTTAAAAAAATCCCAGCACACCTAGCTAAGTCTGATATCGGCAGGGTATTTTTATTGCGCCCATTTCACAGATGAAAAGTCGAGGCACAGAGGCTTGAGGGACTCGCTCGAGATCACACTGCCAGTTAGCGGGGGAACAGGATGGAGGCTCAGCCTCGCGGTTCCGGGACATCAAGGAGCGGCAGGGCCTTTGGTAAACTGAAGATATTTGTCCCATCTAATGGCCGCTACTCAGCTCCAGCTGATGGTTGTAAAAGAAGAATGTGGGCCAATTGTTGCCAGATCTTCTGATTTTTTAAAAGAGAGGCCATAAATCCAGAGTTTTAATGTGAAATCCCGATTATTATACATAGCAACTGATTGAAGTCTTTTTTTATTGAGGGTCTTTTTTTTTTTTTTGAGCACTGCAGGCCAAGATATCAGCGAGCTGGGCTTTCTTCACCAGCTTGGGACTTAAAGCATCCAACTACTCGTTAAAAAAAAAAGCTGAAAATTCAGGCTGCGACCTGCATGCACTGATGTGGTCAGCGAGAAGAGGGCAGAGCCGGGCAGGTGGGAGCAACACAGCAATTGGGAGGCTTCAAGGAGGCGGCATGGCTGGCGTGAGTGCCCTCCACGTGCCTGCCACCCTCACGCAGGTACGCCCAAGGGGACAGTGTTGTTCTGTGTACACGTGTCTGGGGGCAGAGCTGTGATGCTGAGTGTGGGGACGGGAGTCCTGGCGCCGAAGGAGAGGGGCCTTTCTCGGAGCCGGGCTTCCAGCTGAAGGCAGCCATTCCACCTGCCTCGTCTCTTCTTCACCTGTTCCCTGTGGGGCTCAGGCGTCCTTGGGGAGGCGGGGGCTGGCATAGAAGGCTATGTTCGTGTGGCATGGAGGCGCTAGCAAGCAAAGTCGTGTGTTAGCTAGATGCGAACAGTGTGTATCCAGACTGTCTGACCTCACACGTGGACTCAGAGAGGGAGGGCTGGGAGGGGGATGAGAATAAATGCACGATCCGGGCAAAGTGGTTTGGAACATCCAGTTACGTCATGAAACCAGACCCTTTGATGCAGGACTTCTCAGTACCTTTAACAGCTCTTAGCTTTAGAGTTCTGTGACGTCACCCTGCTTGGCTGTGGACATTATTCTTCCCTCCTTCCCTTCCTTCTTCCCTCCTTCCCTTTCTCTCTCCCTTCCTCCTCTTCTCCCTGCCTCCCTCCCTTCCTTCTTTCCTCCCCCCCCCCACTTCCTTTTTTGCAGACTCTTGGGAAAGAATGCGACAGAGAACATTCTTACGTTCTTTGAGACATGCTGTCTAGTCTTCCACTTGTGTCTTTTCTCCTCGCCTCTCAGTCTCTTAGCCTCTCTCTCTCTCTTTATTTTTGGTTTCTTCTGGAATTTTTATTTCTCTCCCCTACAAAGCTAGGGGTTGAGTGGAGGCTAGGGTGCGGTCCTCCATGGCAGTGACCGTCAGTCGGAAGGTCCAGCCTGGGAGAGGCCCTGAAGCAAAGGGACAAAGACTCTGGGGGGTAGCCGCCTTCTAAAGGAAGCCCTCCCTGCCCAGACAGCTGAGGAGAAGGAAAGGGAAGAGGAGGAGGGGAGAGGAGCCCTGAGTAGCTGATTGAAAAGGGCCCCTTTTATGGCCTTCCTGTTTATGGCCGAGAAGTAAACAGCTCGGGAGCCAGGTTGTCTCTGGCCGCAGCTGGGGCACTGGCTCCAGCCGCAGGACCCTCTTCTGGGTGGCAATGGGCGGGGAATCTGCCAGTCACGCTACTCCCAGGAGACTTTTAATTTTTCTGTGTGTGCCTGCATTTTGGGACACTTTCCCATCACCTCACGCCATCTGCTTCACCCACATCAGTGGTCCAGCACTCTGGGGGCGCACCAGCCTCTCTGTGTCCAGACTCTGGGTCCCAGCCCAGCTGTGCCACTTAGCAGCTGTGTGGCTTCAGGGGAGCCCGGCCTCTCTCTGGTCTCTGAGCTCTGTCTACCCTGCTGAGGGGGGGGGCGGGGGGGGAGGAGGAGACTGAACGTCCCTTGCTTGGTCCCGGTGACTGTCCTGCGTGTTTACTGTGGTCGTTATTATTTCAGCTGCCCTCTTGCCTGTGCCCCAGGCATCAGTGGAGAGGAGGGAGGGCTGGCCAAGGTGGGGTGGTGACACCCCCCTCTGAGAGACCCCCCAGCCTGGTCTAGGCAGCAGCGCTATGCGGATTGAAGCAGTTTGTCCTCTGAGAACTGCAGTTGTGGTGGATGAGAAGGTGCCGGCCAAGATGGAGAGCCGGCCAGGAACGGCCGCGGCCAGGAGAATCATAAGCTGTGGTTACCCAGAGCGCTGTCTGCGCAGATGGGCATCCTGCGGACAGACACGCAGAGGGAGGAGGCAGCAGATGGTGCCAGCGAACAGGGCACACATAGTATTTTTTAAAAAGATTTATTCATGCACACAAGAGCTGGGGTACAGGCTAGAGTCGTGGGAGGTGAGAGGATTCATCAGAGACCGAGTGGGGAGCAGAACAGACAGACTGACTGAAACACACTGTTGAGGGGAGCAGCGGGCGAGGCAGGAGAGGTCTGCTGCGCCATGTGGGGCCCCTCCCTGGCCGAGGATTGAACTCCTGCTGCTGGGCCGTGGATGCTTCACAGTGCCGGGCTCAACTGGTTGCGCCACCAGGGAAGTCCTGGTAGCATTGTTTTTTTTTTTTTTAGAAGATTTATGTATGCACATAAGAACCAGGGTGTAGGCAGGAGGTGCAGGAGGTGAGCGGATTCACCAGAGAGTCTTTCTTAAAGCAAACACACGCAAACGTCATTTCGCGGGGCTGCCTCCTGCAGGCGCAGGAAGTTTCTGAGGCAACAGGGAGAATTAGGGGTGGCGCCCGCTCGCTCTGCCTGTCCTCACGGGGGCGGGGGCTGCCTTCCTGGGTGGCATCCCCGCGGCAAGAGCTGCCCCTTTGACGTGGCGCTGGCGTCCCCGCGTCTCCCCGTGAGATTCGGCTCCTTACCTGCCCACATCCACGCCCACTCTGGTCCTTTGACTCGCTAACAGGAGTATGAGTCTAAAGATGTTACCCAGCAGGAGCCCGCCGCTTGCACGGAAGACGACAGCTCCTGCTCGCGCACAGCGGCTCATCTGCGGGGTTGGCGAGCCGGGGCACCAGGCATGGTCTCGCCCGGGCCCTGCAGACGGCGCCCCTGCAGCGCCAGGCTGCACTCTCCCTGCCCCGCGACACCTCGGGCGGTTTGGATTCAGCGCTTTGGAATCCCCGTCCCAGGCCTCACAGCTTCGGGGGCCCTGCTGTTCTGAGCCCCCCAGTCCCGCTTGCACACCCTCTCCCTACCCTGCGACACTGGTTTGGAGGCCTCGCCCCTCCCCCCCGGACCTGCTGAGCCTGTGTGCACCACCTCGGGGCCTCCCGTGGGCGGTGGGGCTCGGTGAGCACCCACTTGGCATGGTGGGGCCACTGGGGTTGCTGTGTCCCCCAGCGCAGTAGCGGCCCGCGCAGGCGGGTGCGTCTGTGACTCGCAGACAGCACCCAGCGCCTGCCGCCTCGACGTGCAGTCTCGCGTGCACCGGCTGTCCTGTGTGGGGCACCGGGCTTAGCATCTTAGCAGCCTCAGGCCCTCCCGGTCCCCGGGAGCTACTTGACCCCCCATTCGTGGGCAGAGGGGCTGGGTGGGGGCGTCACGCCCTGCCCACGAGCCCCTCCTGTTGCCCAGGCAGGCCGCACAATGTACTTCTCCGGGGAGATGGTGGAGAATGTCCTGGAGAGTGGCTCCACCAGCCCCCCCAGCAGTGGAGGGCCCAGGGCCTGCGCCCCACACTCCCTCAGTCACTGCCCATGGCGCACCACCTCAGAGGGAGGACGCAGGCCCTCTGCCCTGGCCCCAGCGGTGTGTCCTGCAAGCTGGCCAGCCTCCTGGGCCTTGCCTGGGGAATCACGAGGTTGTCCAAGTTCTGGCCGGCCAAGGGCGGGGCGGCTGGTACTGCGCAGTCGGGGCTGTGCCTACCAGAGCTTGCTCTTCCGAACTGTCTCCTCTCTGGGCCACCGCGGAGGGCGCTCCGTCTGGCCGGAAGCTGAGTGCCCATGGGCCAAGGTGGGCAAGGACTGGCCCTGGGTGTGTCGGCGCCCAGCCCAGCGGGCAGGTGGCCTCGAGTGGAAGGAGGGAGGGCTGCCATGCCAGCTCAGGGGTTGGGGTTTCTCCCTCTAATCGGCCGCACAGCCTGCCTTCTGGAAGGAGAGCTGATTTCGGCTTTGTTTCTCTCTTTCTTTCTGTTACTTCAAGTTGACACCGTGACCTGGTGAAGTGCAGCGGGGAGCTTCCTTTTATTCTTCTCTGTTTTGTTTTGTTTTGTGTGGGTTTAAACTGTATCAAACTGTTGGAGAGTTTAATTTGGCTACAATGAAGCCAGCTATCAGAGCATAAATTACCTTCCTTCCAGACGGTCAGGGTAAGCATCTGGAGAATTCTTCTCTTCCTTCACTCCATGCAAGACTTTTTCTGAGTAACTTGTTTTCCTACCTTGATGATACTAGTAAAAGGATGGTTGGGGAAAAAGAAATGAATGAAAAGAAAAAGCAAAACTTGGGAGGGAGTCCGTAAGAGACAGGAGTCGCCGATGCCTTTAACCTGAACCCCTGGGGTTCAGCAGTCCCCCACTCCCAAGGGTGTGAGACCTTACCGAGCACCCATATGTAGGCTCTGGGAGTGTTTCTTTAAGTGCAGAGAAACCCGAGCTGGGCGAAGTGGGAGACCTTCTTGCCAGTTCAGCCTGTCGTTTTCTGTTTGCCTTGAGGAAAAAAAGTGCTATCTGTAGAACCCCAAACAGAGCAGTCGTTTTCATTAGCTGTTTGTTTACTTATTTGCTATAGATGAAGGAGGGCGTCTTGAAGCTCTAAAAGAATAAAAGTGTCAGGAAAAAACAATGCAACTGATTATTTATGTCCGTATGCTTTTTCCAGGCTAGATTTCTCTTTTCTTCTCCCATAGTCCCCAAAACATATTAGGAACCCCAGCCCCCGCCCCACCCCAACAAGGCCAGGAACCTGCTGGCTTCGACTCCCACGGGTGCACGGGAAGGGGTCAGGGAAGGAAGGAAGACTGGGGGAGCAGAGTAAGACTTGGGGGCTGCACTTAAGCCAGACCCCATTATGCCAAGAGGGGTGCAGGCACCTAGGGGTGCCAGCTGCTGCTGTATTCCCACTCAGGGCACTTTATGAAATGGTTTTTAAAACTATGGCGACTGCTACTGTGCTTTTTGTGGGTTTTTTGTTTTTTAGAGAATATTTCAGATCCTTGGCTTCTTGGGAAAACGATTCATTTGACACACGCCTTTCATGGGGGCCGCTGCCAGCTGCCTGCTTTTCTGATGGAAATGCTTATTTCCCCTCCTTTCTTAGAATACTGCTCTCTTTTCCACACTGACACGTGTACAAGAAAGCGTTTGATTTTGTACTTTTTCCTCTCCCACGTCAAGATTTTCAATCAGCTCAAAAGCTCAGAAATTGAGATAAACGCACGCAGGACTTGCATGTCTCTCTCCGAGACCGGGGTCCCCTCTCTGGCTTCCTCTGATGGTGCCTCTGTGGCCCCTGGAAGCTTAGGTCGAGGTGACCCTGCCATAAGCTAAAGATTCCAGGCCCTTCCCGGGTTCCAAACTTGTCTCCATCCCCAGGCTGTCCTCTGTAACCACTGCCCAGCTCTGCGGCTGATTTATGGTTGAATTAGGGAAAACTCCACAGAGGGTATAAAATACAGTGCCCCGTGCTTGGGCCTGATCTCACATGTTATCGGTGATTGCAAGTGCATTTTATAACCCCAGTGCCAAATCGAAATCAAGGTGATTTGCACATCAATCTCCCGGATAAAATCAGGGCAGGCTCTATTGCGGTTTGACCTTCCTGGTGCCTTTGGCTGGTCCGGCTTGTCTAAGCCCTTTGGACAATGACCTGGGGCAGTTGGCAAATGCAATGATAATGGCTGGAGCTGGGATTACCAGCTGTATCAAAAGGCTTAACCACTCGCCCCAGAGTGTCTGGAGGCCAGAGAAAAGCCTTAGGAGGAGGCTGGCGGGTTTCTAAGAGGCACAGGCTGCAGGCGGGGAGGGGAGAGCTGTTTTCCTGAGTCCTTATTCTGCACCCCTGAGCGCCACATCAAGTCCGGGGCGGCAAACTCCGAGTCTTACAAAAAGTCAACAGGTAACTGGACCTCAACAAAGCCACGCAGGTGCTTCCTACCTTGCTTGCAACCCCAAGAACTCAGCTGACTGCGGATGAGGGACGTGATTACGTTTCCAGAAGGGCAGGGACCAGGGATGGGGAGGAAGGAGGTGGCCACAGCTGGAGCGGGATCTTGTTGATTTTCATAGAACACAGTCAAGAAACTTCCTGGAAAAATCTAACTGGTGAAGTTCAAATCTTAAGCCCCGGTTTGGGATATGATATGATAAGATATCTTGAACACATTTGAATAGATTTGTAGAACCCACTTCGAGTCTGGTGATGGTCAGAGGGTGTATTTAGGAGAAATATTTTTAAGTCAGGGTTTTGTGCCTCTAATCTGAGTTTCTCCACTTATATTTAGCCGAAACTTCTTTTTAAAGTAATCCCATCTCTTTTGATTCTGCATCCTCTCCTAGACCAGGGGAGGAAGCTCAGATGCTCTTCAAATGGTAAAGTCCATTTTACAAATCCCTTTAAGATATGCTAATGTGTACGGGCTGATTATTAAGATAAATACCTTGTGTTGGAAACTGGAGTTAATTATAATATATATAATTAGTCACTGGTCAGCCTAGAAGTTATAATTTATTGTTCCCTAATTTGCATTTATTATCAAAGATATTTAATTTAAAAGAATTACAAAAAAATAGCCTGATTTGAGTGGTTATTGAGATGGTGGGCATTTAGCAAACTTCAAAACTTTTTTTTTTTCAAGCTTTTCTAAACCCATTATATACAATTTCAGGAAATAACATACCGACATTAGGGCACGACTCGCACTTGTTGATTAAAAAATGAGAAGGCCATTTTTGTAAGGAAAAATGATGACATTTTCTCTACCAGGTCCTCCTCTCTGGGGCACAAGACAAGCTGGTCCCAGATGACCCTGTCCAGGGGCAACTGTGGGGCCTATGTGGTGCCAGGTGTTTGTGTCCGTGTAGGGGGGTACGGAGGGGGGGCAATAAAGTAAAATGCCAGAAGCTTTTTCTTTCAGATAACAATTTCTCCTGGCCAATGAAGTATGTCAGAAGTATAACTTGTAAAAAAGGAGATTCTCCTGCTTTTTATAAAACTTCTCCTGCCTTCCTGACACACCGTTTCTGCTTTCCCTGATCTGCCTCTTCTCTGCCTCACCCCGCTGCCTCGGCCCTTGTCTCCGAGTTAACATCTGCGTTAAAGACGGCTCGTGGCTGCACATGAGGCCCTGTCTGAACCCCCTCATCTCCGGAGAACCTCCTTTTTCACAAACGCAGCCGCTGCTGACTTGCATCAGCTCATCTGTGGTGTCTGCAAGGAAGGGGCACCCTGGGGTGGCAGAATTTTCTTTCTTGGGGTGAAGAGGTTGCCCAGTCTAGGGGGAGTCTGTAAGAAGATCTCTTTCGTGTCTCTGTGTCTCTGACTGCCCAGCAGCCCTGGGCTGTTTGGACGGATGCAGAGAACAGAGGCTGCTCTCTCAGTTCCTGCTTCTTCGAGGTCAGAAATGGGACTTGGTTTCAGAGTTTCAAAGCCGAATGAACTGGACCACGTAGGCCTCTGGCTGGGATTTGGGGCTCCTCGGAGATCCCCTGACTGGCAGGTGCCTTGTACTAGACATATGTGGGATGTGGGCATCTGGGGATCCCAGTGTCCAATGACGTCACATGTGTGCAGCCTCTTGATGCCTTGTTTTATTTTGTGGTTTGTATTTTTGATCCAGAATGCGCAAAACAATAGTGCCTCTGTGTTTCGGTCAGTTTGGGGTGTTGGAACAGAATACACAGATCGGGTAGCGTCGAACAACAGGTAATTTCTCACAGTTCTGGCGGGCGGGAGTGGGGGAATCCGGGTGTCAGCGGTTTGAATGTGGATTTTCTTCTGGGTTCGAGGCTTTGCACTGCGTCCTCATGGGTGGGAAGAGAACGACAAAAGGTATTTCTCTGCAGCCTCTCTCGTAAAGGCACTAACCCAGCTCACAGGACTCCACCCTCGGCTTGCTACTGCCTCCAAGGTTCCAACTCTTAAAACAACCGTCTTGCTGACTAGGATTTCTGCTGAAATCAGGGGCAACCAAAACATTCAAATGGTAGTTTCACCTCATAGACTATAGGGGATTTTCATGTAAAGTCATGTATAATGTTTACATTAATGCTGAGTTTATGCCCAAATTCAAACGAAATGGTGTTTCTAGATGTCTGATCCCTTTTGTGCTCATTTTCTCATTTTAAAACCAGGAGAAACCATGACTATCGTCTCTTGCTACAGAAAGGAGTTCAAATCTATGAGGTTGAGCCAAATGAAATTGTCCGTATTCGGTCATTTCTTCCCTCTTTTGTACCGCTATTAAGTGTGGGCCAATTTGATGAAACGTGGTATGTCAATTCATATCAACAGAGGCTTGTCCGCATTTAGAAATGTGAATTGTGACTTGGTGGTTTCTAGCTGCACAATGAAAGCAAACCTCAGAGAAAGGACAAGCGTGGATCTATGTTTTCTTTGTTTTTCTCTTTGTTTCATTTTATTCTCTTCCTTCACCCTCCCGCTCCCCATTTGCACATAATCATATTTCTCATGGCTCTGTGGAGCAAGCTCTGTTCATCAGAAATATCCCCTACAAGAGAGTAGATTTGTTATTTTCTGTGTTAAGTTGTTAATTGATTTGATAATTGCCTGGGAGACACACATAGACACACACACACACACACACGCAAAACAAATGTCAGGCCACACACTTTTCTCCCGACAGTAAGATGAAGATGTTTCAGTTATTGGAACTCAGATGTCACCTAGAAGAATAAGAGGACGTACCAGGAAGGAAGGCAGGGAGTGGAGCCTGCGTGGCGGGGGGAGGCAGGCCATCCCTCTTGGTTATCAAGCGAAATGACTCCCCAAATATGACAATAAATCACCGCAGGAATCAATCAGACGGGAGGCCGCTGCGCCATGCTGATAATGCATCAATCAATATTTAATGTTTACACTTTAATTAATCCACACACGGGAAGCATTCTTTCAGTGACAAAAATAAAGGGATGAGAAATAAAACACCTTTTATATCAAGGAGCGGGCGTGTGCTGCCTGTCTGGGTGGTTTGATGGGCCCTGTCATTGGTCACCTTGAGCCTCGGGCTTCCCAGTCCCATCTGGAGAGAAAACTAATGTGGGGGAGGGGCCCAGAGGTGTCAGCACCCGGCTGGAAACTTGTGAGTATGGATTCCTGGGAAGGCAGAACAAAGCCAGTGCCAATATTGGATTCTGAACGCTGGTGACATCTCCTCCCTGGAAAAGATTCCTGTCTGCAGATAGTGATCTATAACTTTGGGGGAGGCGGGGTGGGCAGAAGAGAAATTGTTCCCTCTGTCGTGAAGAGTCGAAGAGTTGTCTTGGACACAGACTCACAGTCTCAACCCCAGGAAGGCTTTATAACATTTTTCACGCCCGGCCCTCCCTCCCCTGAAGCCCTTTAAAACAACCGCACCCACGTTCATTGCCAACCATATAAAACTGTGCAAATCTACGGGTGAGTGAGTAGTCAGCTCGGCTGCTTCTTGTGGACCAAATGCCTTGCATTTGGTTTTGCATATCTTGCATTGATTTTCGGCTTCTTTTGTTATTTGGGGTCAAGAGACCAACCAGGGAACCGAGGCCCACCCTCTCTGCGTCTCACCTCTGGTATTCACACCGGCAGGCTGGTTTGGCTCCCCGTTATGATAAGGAGTCGCCAGGGAGGGTTGGAAAGAGTATCTGCCTGTTTGGGAACAATAACAGTGTTCCTCTAAAAATTCTCCAAGCAGGCCTCCCCGGAGGCCCAGGGCTTAAGTCTCAGCACCATCACCCTGTGGCCTGAGTTCGATCCCCGGCCAGGGAGTGACCACAGGGCGCAGCAGACCTCTCCTGCCTCCCCGCTGCTCCCCTCAGCAGTGTGTTTCAGTAGATCTGCCTGTTCTGCTCCCCACTCTGTCTCTGGTGAGTCTGCTTACTCCCACACCCCCTGTACTTCTGGCCTGTACCCCAGCTCTTGTATGCATCAATAAATAAATCTTTAAAAAAAAAGGGGGGCCTCGCTGGTGGCACAAGGGTTTGAGCGCAGCACTGTGGGGCTTCTGCAGTCACTGCAGCGCGAGTTCGATCCCCACCAGGGAGGGACCCACAGGGCGCAACAGACCTCTCAGCAGACCTCCCGCTGCTCCCCTCAGCAGTGTGTTTCAGTGGATCCGCCTGTTCTGCTCCCCGCTCTGTCTCTGGTGAATTAGCTCATCCCCCCACCTCTTGAGAGGGGGTAAGTTCTTCTGTGCAAAAATTCTACGTTCTTCTATACAAAATAAATCACAGAGGCTGGTGCAGAATAAGTATACCCTAGTGGTTATTATTACTACTATTATATTTTCCCTGACTAATATCTGTTTCTAAGCCTCCCTCCCGCCTGTGGTCTTTCACAGAGCTTGAAAAGAACTGGCCTCTCTAACTTGACTATGAAAAGAATAACAACAACGCACAGCAACTTTTAAAAACTCTGATTTGTCCCAGGCCTTGCTCCAAGCTCCTTTTATGCAGAATGTTATTCCTTTCATTCAACTAACCCCCAGAATGGAGACAATTGGCATCCTCATTTCAGACTCAGAAACTCCAGTGAATGGCTTGGCGGAGATGTGGCGGGAACAGGCAGCCGGGCCCGGCTTGGGTCCTGTTCTAGGCTGGAGCAGCGATTTTCCAGCATCTTCTCGTTTTCTCTCAAGCCCTTGGGTTACCCAGTCATGTCTACATTACTCTAGCACAGAAGTCCCTAGGATTTGGAGTCTTTCTGCATGACCCCCGCAAACCACCCAGATAAGTAAAATGACCCAAGGAACTGGAGGAGAACACACATCCAGTCACTGGGGTTTCCTCTTTGATTTAGAGTCAGGATCTTTGGGTGGGCTGAGAATGCTTATTTTTGAACATTGAGCATCTGATAAATGTTTATTGAAAGGCTCTATTCTTGCATAATGTGTCAAAAATGAAGCGCAGAGTCTCAGGGTAGAAGGAAGGATGAGGTTATATTCTGTGATTCTAAGCGTTACAGAATACACCAAGAAACCTTATCTCCAGCTTTATATTTTTCCTCCCTCCCTCCTTCTTTTCCTCCCTTCCTCCCTCCTTCCCTCCCTCCTTCCTTCCCCATTTATCCATCCACCCATCCACCTATCTACCTACTATCCATCTATCTATCTAATCTATCATGTAGTCTACCTTTCATTTATCTGTTAATATTATCCATTATTTTTTGTACAAATTTTGCACGGCTGCAGGGATTCCATTTTCTCCATCATGGGGTGGACTGGTGATTCTTGAGTCATAGCACGAAATCACGGCCCTTGGGTGAGAGCCACAGCACACATGTGAGAGGACATCACCACGGCCTTTCCCTGCCTAGCCAGCGTAGAAGGAAGCCCATTTGGGGGACTGAGATGGCTGCTGAGGGGTTTGCGTGTTAGACAACTGCAGGGACCCCTCCCTCGGCCACCGCCCCACCCATGTCACCTGGAGTCTCTGCTGACACCAGGCCCTGCTTGTGCTATGTGTTTAGTGCACTCACCGCACCACCGAGCCAGGCCTGTTTGCGCTGGTCTGGTTTCTCAAAACTGGAAAGGATTCTCCCTGTGTCAGTTCTTTTTGTTTTTTAAGATTTACTTATTTGTGCACACAAGAGCTAGGGGACAGGCCACAATTGTGGGAGGTGAGAGGATTCATCAGAGACAGAGCGGGGAGCAGAACAGGCAGATGGACTGAGACACACTGCTGAGGGGAGCAGTGGGGAGGCAGGAGAGGTCTGCTGCGCCATGTGGGTCCCCTCCCTGGCAGGCTGCAGGGATCGAACTCGCGCTGCAGTGGCTGTGGATGCTTCACAGTGCCGTGCTCAACCCCTCGCGCCACTAGGGAGGCCCTGCATCAGTTCTTAAGGTTCAGAGTCTACTTCCTTCAGAAGGAGAACGCTGGCACCGAGCAAACAGTGGAATGAAATATAGGGCGGGGCGAATCCCCCGGGGTGCCGGGGTGGCGCTGTCAGTGCTGCCCGAGTTCAGGCCTCTGAACTAAACTGCTCCTTTCCGTGGATCTGGGTCATCAAGACTTGATGGTGTTAATAAACCCTCTGACCTTTTATTTCCCAGGAAGCCAGACATTCAAATTCCCCCACTTAATTTGCACACAGGCACGCAGTTGGCCGGCGAGAGCGCTGGCGTGTGAAGGCACTGGGGACCTCACTCGTCCTTCCCAGTCAGTTCTCAGGGCCCTGGCACGGCCGGGTGTTGAAGCTGAAATTCTGAAAGTATGTCCCAGGTCGCCAGCCACATCCATGCAGAGGCATTCTTGGGTGGGGAGGGGGGTGTCTGTCTCCTTCCCGGAATGCGTTTCCAGGGGTTTGTGATAGTTTGCTGGTGAGTAAAAGGCAGTGAAAGAAACCTTTAATTTCCCTTTTTCAACAAGTATCTGGCTTTTTCTTTCTCTGTGAGAAATCAAGCTAGGGAAGCAGTAAACCAAAATCATATCTTTGCATAAAAATTTTAGGATGTTTTTAGTGATGTTTAAGAATTTCTGGTAGTGACATAAAAGAAGACATTTTGTATATTTACTATAAAATGGTGTTTTATAAAAAGTAAATTCTAGATACTGATTTTTGTTAAACTGTACGTTTCCAAAATAAGAACAAGGGGTTCCAGGAAGTCAAAGGAAAAAGGACCAAATCCCCTACTCCATAGAATGAACTTTTTCTTTTGCTGTGCATTTTGGGAGAACAAGATGGGGAACTTTCATGTTCCTCAACACCCCTGGAAATAGTTCTTATGCAAATTTCACTAATATAGCTGCAGAGATGGGGTAATTAAGTAATTTCAAGAGTCTTGGTCAAAATATCAGATTTAAACCACCATGTTGGCCCAGGCAAGGATGTTGAAAATTAAGTTCCTGGTCTTGTGGTTGGAATCAAAATGAGAGATTGAGTGGGTGTCTTAGTTGAAACTTAAAATGAGTGAAAATTCTGAAATGAGACCAGGGCTTTTATTGTGTGTTAATAAAATCTCTGAGGAATACAACAATTTTAAACTAAAACGTCTTTGAAATTGCAAGCTCTTCTTTTCCTTGCTATGCTACATGCAAACAATCCCCAGATTGTACAGGGGTCCCCCGATTTTAAACAGCAAAGGAGACCTCTTTTGTTCTATTACCCGCTGTATAACCATCTGTGAAACTAGAGGCACCTCAGAAGTTTCTATCATACGATATTTGCCACTCAGTGAAAGCAAATGGAATTTGGGACCTGTAGCTCACACGTTGTTCATGCCAGAATCCTGTTGTGATGCCGACTGAGTGCTGTGTGCGTTTTCTGCAAATGTAACTCAAAGGGTACTGAATCCAAGTTGTGCCGAGGGCTTTGAGAAAGCATCCTGCATTCAGGTATTCAGCTGGTTGGGCCACTTTGAAAGACTTAATGAATTATTTTCACTGAATTGGTTTTTAAAATGCCGTTTCATCAAAGGCTACATGTGTTGGATATGGCTTCAAGAACCTGCTTAGTCCCAGCAGAATAACCCCTAGTCTGGATGACATTTAGAGACCATCTAGTAAAGCTCACACATTTTCCAGATGACACTGAGGTCCAGAAAGAGGAAGTAACTTGATTGAAGTCATATAGGGGCTCTGTGGCAGAACCTGAGGTCCTCTGGCTTCCCGGTCTAGAGTTTCTTCTGCTGCAAGGATCTTAGAAACCACATTGTTTTACCCAGTTGTACAGATAAAGGATTCTAAAATCGCCATCCATCCATCCATTTAAAATAGCATTTGTTTTCTGTTTGGGGCATTTTACTGGGCCTTGGGGATACAAGAAAGAAAGAAGCCATCTGTATCTTCAAGAAACAGCTCACACAATATCGTGCCACGAATATCCTGCTGAAGGTTTTATGGTTTCCTATGGAAACATGGAGGAGCGGTATTGAATTCTGATTGGAGGGAATCAAAGATGGCTGCCTGGGAAATCTGACACCTGTGGGAGTCTTAGGGGACAGAGAATGAGCTCCCTCAACTTTGTTCCTCTTTTTTGAAATTAGTTTGTTGATTTGCATTCCCTTTGCCTTTTCATATACATTTTAGAATGATCTTGTCAGGGTATACAAAAGCATGGGCACCTGTCCTAGTTATGTCCCTAGTTTTGTTCCTGCTTTTAATGGCTGGGGTCTTCTATCTTTGGGTCATTGTAGCTTAAAGTTCGTTCGTGTTGTTGACCTTTTCAAAGAACCAATCTTTGGTTTCATTATTGTCTCGATTACTTTTCTGTTTTCTAGTTGATTTATTTTCACACTAATCTTTATTATTTCTTCAGCCTGCTTGCTTTTGGTTTAATTTGCTTGTCTATTTCTAGCTTGTCAGTCAGTGTTTAGGTTATTGATTTGATGTAGACATTTATGACTAAATTGCCTTCTAAGTACAGCTTTAGCTGCATTCCATAAGTTTTGAGATGTTGAGTTTTCATTTTCATTCATCTCAAAGTATTTCCCTTATGATTTGTTTGTTTGCCCTTTATTTAATCAGGTGAGTATTATTTAATTTCCACCTATTTATGAACTTTTCAAACTTCCTTTGGTTACTGATTTCTAATTTCATTCCATTACGGTCAGAGGAAATACTTTGTATGGTTTCAGTTTTGTTTTGTTTTGTTTTTTTTAATTTATTGAGACTTGTTTTATGACCCAACAGCCTGGTAAAGAGAATGTTTCATATGTCTGTGAAGAATGAGTGTTGTATTGTTTTGGACTAGAGTACTCTATACACATCTGTGAGGGTTAATAGTTTATAGTTTAAGTCTTCTATTTCCTTGTTGATCTTCTGTCTAATTATTCTATCCATTATATAAAGTAGGGCATTTAAGTAAGTTCTTGGAAATTATTGTTGAATTATTTATTTGTTCCCTTCAATTCTGTCAGTTTTTGCCTCATAAATTTTGGGACTGTGTTGTTAGGTGCCTACATGTTTACAGTTGTTATGTTCTCTTGTTAGATTCACCCTTATACCATTTCAAAATGTCCTTCTTTGTGTCCAGATGCTGCACTTTAAAAATCTTTGAGCATGTTGTCATTGGAAATTTTATCCCAATGCACAAGTACCGTTCATGATCTCCAGTCCTAATAACTTACTCGATTGCTTTTGAACCAATCATTTAAAGGCTTGTATACAACAACATTTAAAACTTGCTCTTGTAAAATCAGACCCCTAGGACGGATGACTAAATCTGCTTTAAATGTCTTCGCTCTCTTTCTTTATTGATTCTGTCAGGTGGCTTCTCTTAACATCTAGAACCAGCTGGCTGAGGTTATTTCAGGCTAACTTATTTGTGTGAAATAGTACTGTTTGTTCAAAAGAAAGTATTTGGGAGAGCCTTTTATAACTTGAAAGATTTCGAGAAGATTGAAATATAATTCAGCTCCCTCTTAGTCAAGAAATAATTTTAAGGAAAATAAGCTGCCTAATATTTAGGCAGACACAGTTTCCAGCTGTACATGCTATTGCTTTTATTCTACTTCATAAAGAAACTCAGTTGGTCACACCTGATGTCTTTCCCACTCCTCCTCTGGCTTTCTGGGGACTTTAAGTGTTGCCCTTCCAGGGTAATGGACCTCACTGGTGCCATTTTGGTGAAAAGTGTGTGGTTCCACTAGCCATGTTCTCGATAGCCAAGCCTCAGAAGAGTCTTGGCTGGGTCCCCGATCTTCTTCCAGACTGTCAGATAACTCACCAGCTTAGTCATGTAAGCCAGGATTATGGAAAGCAAGGAAGAATAGCCTTGTTTTCCATAAAGATTCATTTTCTTCGGGACGCCAAAGGGGTGTGGGTGTCATGCAAGACCAGCATCACCATTCCTTCTGGGCCCACTGCTTCTTCACTGTGGTTTGAAGTCTGAAAGTATTTCTTAGAGTCATATGTTTAGGAAAATACCCATCTGTAGAGTCAAACTCTCTCTCTCACACACACACACACACACACATACACACACACACTGGTATTGTTCATGGAGTCCAATTATCTCAAGGTTGGCAAGCCCAAGATAATTTTGGATGACATCATGAAGGATCCTCCTGCTACATGCACATGGAAATATAACTGGGTCCAAACACACAGGTTTGTTTTTCGATATGTTTCTAAACATATCGAAATGATTGAGAAATTCAGTTTCAAAAGCCAGATCATCTGACTTTAAAATACACAACAAATGTAAGAGTGCCTGTGAGATGGTCACTGTTGTTCAGGACTTCTGGCCCACCTGCGGGGGCTCTTCCCATCTCTCTTCTACCTCAGCCACTGTCCTCCCCTTTTAAGAGCTCAAGATGAGGGAATGGACTGTCTTACCCGGATAAAAAACTAGACTCAAAGGGATGCGATGCCTATGTTCAGACATTTATGAGATGGTGAGTTGGAAGAGAATGAATTTGTTGCTTGTGTGACCCCAAGAGATAAAACTGGGGCTAACAGAGATCACGTGGAACCAGACCTATTTTGTAAAAGCTTTCTACTTGGCAAGTATGTCTGAAGCAATAATGGCCTACATTGGGAAGCAATAAGCTCCTTGTTCCTAGAGACACAAAAATAAAACCTTGATAATCACTCAACAATTTATCACTTAACTGTATATATGTGGAACACCACAATTCTAGGTTTTGACAAGGAAATCAGCATGTTTTTAAAAACCAGATTATGCTGATACCTTCCAGAAAAGACACCCACAGACTGTAGGGTGGAAAAGGGGGCCTGACTTCTATCTTTATC
This sequence comes from Galemys pyrenaicus, assembly GCA_019455555.1. Lineage (NCBI taxonomy): Eukaryota > Metazoa > Chordata > Mammalia > Eulipotyphla > Talpidae > Galemys > Galemys pyrenaicus. The sequence goes on from JAGFMF010012032.1 coordinate 1,677,150, forward strand.
AAGATGTTTTAGGTGGGAGCTATACATCTTCTCGATGATTGTCTTCTAGTAAGTCTATGAAATTGGTTCTTTGTCTCAGCAGTGGGAATTTCTTGATTGTTTGGGATTGAGCAGGGATTCAAGATAATCCAGGAAATCTTGGGTTCAGTCACTTAGAAAGTTGATGGTGTGGAAAGACTGTTCCCTCTGTGGGCACCAGCCCCCCAAAATCAGCAGGAATAGTGACTACTATTGTTTTTAATCCAGGCTGGACATGATGGATTTGGGTCAGAGGTGATCATGTCGAGTTTGAGCATAAAGAGTCAAATTAAAAGAATTGTTCTGATATTTGGATTTCTTTTAAAATCACCTGGACTCAGGCCCTTGTGGTCCAACCATCTACACCTAGTGTTAGACGGGCAGGATGAAGACATCTTTCTTATACATGTTCTTTGCTTGACCCACCACTATGTTCTTTCTTTCCGAGCCAGTATTTAAATTGGCATGTTTTGCTTTAAAATCCAGATTTCTGGTGTTTTTTTGGGCAATGCCAACAGATGTCAACAAATGCCCACATTCCCATTTTGTAACTCACTGGATGAGCACAAGAGACTGAGGTGACGGTGCACTGGTGAAATGGTGGTGGGAACTCCATAGGGACTACACTTGATGACTAATATATGTAAAGAAAAAAACAAATTATAAAACAAAGAGAAGTGTATCTTACCATATTTAGTTATTACAACCACCCTATGAACTAGCTGCTATTATTAGATCCATCTCACTGGGGAAGACCAGCAGACAGAGGCTAAGGGGCTCACTTGTCTCCATCTTCACTCTAGACAAGCTCATGCTGGCTGCAGCTTTACCTCCAGAGCCCAAGTCTTTATCCATTGTTTTCTTTTTTAAAAGACAAATTTCTGAGGTTCTCTCAATACATTATTTTTTTTAAGATTTATTTATTTATGCACACAAGAGCTGGGGTACAGGCCAGAGGTGTGGGGGGTGAGAGAACCCACCAGACAGCGTAGGGAGCAGAACAGGCAGATTGACTGAAACACACTGTTGAGGGGAGCAGCGGGCGAGGCAGGAGAGGTCTGCTGTGCCATGTGGGTCCCCTCCCTGGCCGGCAGCAGGGATCTAACTCATGCTCAGTGGCTGAAGTTTGCTTCACAGTGCGTTGCTTAACCCACTACGCCCCCAGGGAGGCCCAATACATTATTTTTTTTTTAAAGATTCATTTATTTATGCACACAAGAGCTGGGGTACAGGCCAGAGTTTAGGGGGGGAGGTGAGAGGAGTCACCAGAGACAGAGTGGGGAGCAGAACAGGCAGATCCATTGAAACACACTGCTGAGGGGACAGCGGGGAGGCAGGAGAGGTCTGCTGCACCATGTGGGTCCCCTCCCTGGCCGGGGATCGGACTCGCACTGCTGTGCCGCAGATGCTTCACAGTGCGGGCTCAACCCGCTGTGCCACCAGGGAAGCCCTCTGTCAATACATTATTGAGAATAGATGGAACTTCCTGATTCCTTGGCCCGTACTGCCCAGTGTGACTGCCACTGGCTCTAGATGCTAAGTTTCAAATAATTAAAACACATAAAATTGACAGTTCCACCCTCTGTCATGCTCACCACGTTCTTGAGCTTAGAAGTCTTCACAGTTGCATGAAGCTCTAGCACCTGACCCTGCAGACACAGAGGATTTCCATCCATCAGAAAGTTCTTTTAGATAGCACGTGCTAAGTGAGGAACTCCAGAGTCAGAGCGGGAAGGGCGGGAAGGGGCTTGTCCAAAGACAGGGAGACCCAAGGTCTGAGAGCTGCCAGCCCAGATGCCTATGTCGGCCTCCCAGGCTCTGTTGCCCACTTCCCACTCACCTCTTTATTTTTTGCAACTAGATTCCCCCCCACCCCTTTCATTGCAACACAATTTCTAAGTTTATCAGGGCAAATCGCATACCTTTTTTTTTTTTTTTTAAAGATTTATTTATTTATGCACACAAGAGTTGGGGTACAGGCCAGAGTCATGGGAGGTGAGAGGATCCACCAGAGACAGAGCAGGGAGTAGAACAAATGGAGCAACTGAAATACACTGCTTAGGGGAGCAGCAGGGAGGCAGGAGAGGTCAGCTCCTCAGCCGGCAGCAGTGGCTGCAGTTTGCTTAATAGTGCGTTGCTTAACCCACTGCGCCACCAGGGAGGCCCACATACCTCTTATTTTATTTGTGCACCATGTGTGACCCTAACCTCACCACTTTCCAGGGAGAGCACATAGTAGGCCTTCACCAACCCTCATGCCTTTCCAGCCTTGCTCTTGATCTTTCAGATGACAGTGTGAATTCTGGCAAGCATCAGGACTCAGGTTTTAAGGAGAACGTGCTATTTTAACTCTTTGGCGTGTGCTGGCAACCTTAATTGCATAAGTCGGAGAGATGGTTTTTATTTGCGAATCTCTGAGGACTGGTCTGTTTAGTGGGGGGGCGGGTGAGTGGATCTGTACTGTTTACCTTTCTCGAGGTGAGAGTGTGGGTAGGGTGTGCAGACCAGGCCCTTCAGGCCCCGAGCGCTCACTTGGTCTTGTGAGAATCTTAACTGGAGGTTGTTAAGTGTGCAGACCCTGGAGACTCAGGCCTGGGCTGTTGCTCCAGCTTCCGCAGGTAACAGCTGTGTAAGCTTGAACAACGTAGGCAACCGTTTGGAGACTGCCTTGCGTTATTTGTAGAGTGGAGTTGACCTTCTAGGGGAAACTAAGTCCCAAAGAAGAGAGAGCCCACCAAAACTAAGGCCTGAGGTCCAATTCTGAAGAGCCAGATAGCCTAGCAGTTACTTTCATCACCTCACTGTCAACCTCTTATTTATTACATTACTTGTCATTAGCACTAGACTGAAGGATCCTCAAGGGTAGGACCCATGTCCATCCCATTCACTGCTGTATTCTGAGAGTACAGTTCCCAGCACTCACCCAAGATGTTGAAACACTGAACATTAGAAAAAGCCTCTTTTATAAAAATACTGGGAAAAAGTTTGAAGTTCAACTGTCAGATGCGCACATCTCCAGCTCTGACAAGCACTTGTCCGGTCACTGCTTGATTACTTCTGGTGATGGGGAGCTCACCACCCACCAGCAGCCCTTTTCATTCGGTCGTCTCCCTCAGGCTTGAGGGCAAGCACATGTCCGTCTGAGCCACGAGGAAGTAGGGTCACGCTCCTCAAGTGCTCCCTGCTCTGTGACTCATCCCTCAAATCTCAGCCTTTGTAGAAACAGGGTCATTCAAAGTTAGTTTCCAGTCTGCTCTGTGGTGTTGTTTCGCTGGTATCATTGAGGGTGGGGGCAGGGGAAAGGTGGAAAATGAGCCCAGAGAATCTGGCTATAAAACACATTACCTGCATTTATAGTCCTCGTGCCCCAGTACTCAGGATAAAATGAAGAAGGAAAAACATTCCACTCTGGCTTTCAATGGCCCCTAAAAGAAACCCCCCATGGAGTCATTTAGGACAGTAATTTGAGTATAGACTCAAGCATGTGTTCTTTGCCTTCTCTCCATAAACTCGGGAGCCTCATGATGATCGGCACCAAATTGCTTGAAAATGTGACCCAGAACCCTGCCAGAGTGTTGAGCTCAGAGAAATAAAAACTTAGGGGCTTGTTGCTATGGTGCTGAAATCGAGGGAATATGCATGTGGTTCAAACTGCACAGAAAGTGTGTTCTCTGTATGACCTACCCAAAAAACGAAGCCAGCAAAAGTCATTAAAACGTCAGACCAGGAGTTGGGTGGGAAAAATGCATGTCTCAAAGTAAACATCTAGTCCATGAAACGTTCTTTGAAAGACATTGCTAGGAGATCAATCGATAAGCCATATGATTGGTAAAAATATTTGGAAATGATATACCTGATAAGGGACTTGTATCCTTATCACATATACTTAAAACTCAATAATAAGAAAGCAAAACAGACAATAAAAAAAATGGGTCAAAGATACGAAGAAGGTTGTGTGGAAGGCAAAGAAACAGAGATACCAGCTTCAGGAGGGCTGAAATTAGAAAGAGTGAATATATAAAATGTTAGTGAGGATGTAGAGAAATGAGAACTCTCACCCGCTATTTGTGGGTACATAAAACTGGTCTAAGTTCTTTGGAAAACAAGTTGGCAGTTTCTTAAATAGTTAAACATATGCCCACTACCTGGCGGTCCACTCCTAGTACTGACCAGAGTAGAGAAATCTTATCTCTGCATAAAATCTTACACCCAAATGTTTTTTGCAGCTGAATGTATAATAGCTTAAAACAAAATACACCCCAGTGTTCATTGACAGGAGAATAGACTAAAAACATGTGGAATATTACACAGCAAGAAAAGGCATGATGATTGCCAGGAGCTACAACACAGATGGATCTAGAATATGTGTGCTGAGTAAAAGAAGACAGAAAGAATATATAATGCATGGCTCTACCCAGATGATATTCTAAAAAGTGCATCTGAATATGAGAGAAATAAGTGGGTTATCTAGGAGTGGGGAAGGTGAAGATGTAGTAGGAAAAAGAATAGGAACGATTTCAGACATCAAGAGGAGACTTGGATTTTGTTCATTATCTTGATTGTGGTGATAATTTCACTGGCATATGCAGGTGGCAATATACATAGTGGACACTATCCATTTACCAGTTGCATACTTTAAATATATCGGTTTTGTACACAACTAGGACGATTATGTCTCAGTTAAAGTATCTGAAAATGCTCTTGTGGTCCAGGTAGTGAACAGCCCCATGAAAAAACCCAGTCACTCCTGTGCCTTACCTTGCTCTACGTTCTAGTTGGTGCTAACCCCGCCTTCTACCGATCTTGAGACCCAAGTTCAAATCAACTCATGCAGCCTTTCTTAAGATTTATTTACTTATGCATATGAGAGCTGGGGTACAGGTCAGAGTCATGGGAGGTGAGAGGATTCACCAGAGACAGAGTGGGAAGCAGAACAGGCAGATCAACCGGAATACACTGCTGAGGGGAGCAACAGGTAAGGCAGGAGAGGTCTGCTGCACCATATGGGTGCCCTCCCTGGCCGGGGATCGGACTCACGCTTCATACGGCCTTTCTATGCTGTGCTTACGTCCTTGCACATGTGTGAATTTTTCAGACGAGAACTTTTCAATGAGCGTGCTAGAGGCAAAATGGCAGAACAGGAAGTTCCAAGCCCTTGTTCCCCAGGGAAACATCAAAACCAACCACAAACTTGTTAACATAACCTTATAAGAGCTCTGGAAAATAATCAAAGATCTCCAGGAATCAAACAAAGGCCCAATCAAGAAGTAAAAAAAAAAACCAAAAAAACACAAGCAAAATAGTAGGAAAATTTGCAATGGAAAATTCTTGCTCGCCCTTGTTCTGTGTCCTCCCCAGTGCAGTGGACTTTTAGCTTTCTCATCCTCAGGAGCGACGGTGCCTTTCTTTCCTGGTCTGCTTCTTTCTTCTATCTTTTACTCTGAGCGCAGAATCCCTTCTTCCTGGGATTCAGATGAAGACATAGAGCTGTGCACACCGATGGCAGAACCAGAGAACCAGATGAGCAACCCCACTGGGTATTCCTTCAGCCCTGGGAGAGCCCCCGTTGCAAGGCAGCGCCCCGTTCCTGCTTCCTGGAACCCGCGGTGCTGGGTACTGAACCAGCTCCGAGTGCCTTCCCGGAGTCATGTTTACACTGTCATGCTGTGCAAATTGGAGAGTTTGTTTCCAGGAACATCTGGGAGGACCAGCTGGACACGTGTTTCCCTTCTCATTAATTTAGGCTCCTAATTAATCGTGCAAAACCCAACCAAATAAGCAGGAACCATGACTGAAAATAATCATTAAGCCCCCCAAACATGCACATATTTTAATGAAAACTTGGCCCAGGTGATAGGGCCTCTCTCGGCTCAGTGCTGGAGTTCTAACTGGGAGTTCACCATGGAGAGATGTTTCTGGAAGCAAAGAGCTCGCACCTGCACTGGGTAGCTCCGGGCTGAGGGGCCTGGGACCGAGTTCCTAGCAGGGTCAAGTGTGCTGGCGTTGGAGTCAGCCTGTCAAGTGCTGAGTTCACACCGACTGCTGCTGGAGTGTCTGGGTCCCCATTTTCCCATCTGTAAAATAGGAAGAATGTTATCAGTTCTCAAGGTTATCATGAGGGTTAAATGAGGTGACTTACGAAAGGTACTTAGCTGACAACTCAACAAATCGTGGCCGTGACTGCCAAGGCTGCTGCAGATCATCGTTCTTGCTGATCAGCATAAATTAATTACAATTTATTCATCATAGTGATGATCATAAAGAAACGTCAAGGAGAAGGAGTCATAAAAACAAAAACCCACTTCCTGCCGTGGTTCAGAAGGAGAGCCGATGCGTATATAATTTTCACTGTTAGACTCCAGGTCCATTTCTCTGTTTCTGAACCTGGCACACTACCCTGCCTTACTGTCTCCTTCAGCCTTTAGCGCGCCAGGAAATCAGGGCACCTGCAGTGGGCGATGGTTGCCCTGGCGAGGGTAGTGCGCAGCGCGTCTGGGGCAGTGGGAAGTCCCGTTTGCCTGGCGAATAGTCTGGAACATGCTAGCTCACCACAGGCAGAGGACAAGACTTCCAACTTCGAGGAACACCAGGACTAAAAGGGTTTATTGAAAGTACTCCAAGGGCGCCTTGCCCATCAGACAGCTGTGCGGGAGCTGAGTGGAAGAGCACCCGGCACTCTGGCCCCTGAGCCGAGCACAGCACGTGGGTTTCACAGGGAAATAAGGACGGTTCCTTCAGCTTTATGCCCCCAGAGGAGACCTTGGAAAAGCGGTGTGGGGTGTGATGAACAGCAGCTGCGGGCAGATCCCATCCTGTCACTCACTGCCTGCTACAAAGCGCCCTTGAGGTGGGGGGGCTCTCCCTACCCGCCCACACCCGGCCCTGCGTGCGCGGGCCCCCTGGTCGCGGGCCCTCCCCGCCCCTCCAACTTGGCCAGGCTCCTTCCGGTTCCTGGAAGCCGCATCCCCTCCGTCCCCTGACAATGCTCATTGCCTCTGCTCGCAGCGTCCCCTGCCCTGGACTGCACTTTGCAGCCACGGGCGTCACTGCAAACGCGTTTCCTGCAGGGACTTGCCGTGAAGCCGAGTTGGGTCGCCTCCCTCCTGGCCGCGGCACCTCTCACCCCCAGACAGGAGCGCCCGTGTCAATGGCTTGCCAGTTGTGTCCCCCTGTACCAGGAGGAGGAGGGGTGCAGGCAGGTCCAGCTGATAAGGCTGCGGGGAGCCTTGATTCCCGGGCAGGTGATAGGCTCCATGTTTGGGGCCACCTGCCTCACTCCTCATCCTGCCTCTCTCCCCCAACGCCCTCTCCATTCTTGCCATCAGGCCGTTCCTTTGTCCTCCGGGTGTACAGCCAGTTGTCCTTGCTGTGTCTTGGATCCTCGCTATCCTGGCCTGTGACTATAAGTAACCCCAAGGAAGCTTCCATCCTGCCTACCCTGGGTCTTCCTACCAGGTTTCTCAGCGAGGAGCAGAGCACAACCTTGTCGCGAGAGTCCAACCCAGTGTGAAGGTCCTTGGTTTTCCCTTTCCGGGATGGGACTGCTTTTCCCACTGGCAGCTAGTGGGGCATTATCTCTGATGCATCCATAATCTATGGGAGGGGAGGACATATTTGCAAATCATCTATCTGAAAAGGGGTTAATATCCCCAGAAGACAAATAGCACATGCAACTCAATAACAAAAATCCAAGCAATCCTGTTGAGAAACCCAACGTTTTTCCAAAGAAGACACACAGATGGCCACAGGCGCAGGGAAAGGTGCTCATGTTGCTAATCACCAGGGAGATGCAAGTCAACACAATAAACATCACTTCACACCTGTTAGAGTGGACATGTTTGAAAAGACAAGAGATAACAAGTTTTGGTGAGGAGACAGAGAAAATCCCTTATGTGCTGTGGGTGGGAATGTAAGTTGGGGCAGCGACTGTGAAAAATGGTATTGAGCCTTCTCAGAAAACTTACAAACACAACTAGCATATGAACAGAAGCCGTCTTGCAACCATAAAGAATAAACAGGATCATTAGTGACATCAATGGACTGCAGGATCAAGCTTTACCTGAAAGCTACTCTACTTTTGCCAAATACATAAACAAATTGACAGCCTTTATTCCTTATAGAATTCCTGGGTATATATTTGATATTGTTGTTTGAAGAGATAGCTGCCTCTGTGTGTTCATTGCAGCGTGATTTACAATAGCCAGGACATAGAAACAACCTAAGTTTCCATCAGTGGATGAATATATAAAGAAAATGTGTCTCACACACACAGAGTGGACTGTTATTCAGTTATTACAAAGAAGGAAATGTAGCCACATGGATAAACCTTAAGGATATTATGCTAAATGAAAGAAGTTAGACAGATGAAGACAAATACTGTATGATCTCACTTATATGTGGAATCTAAAGAAAGAAGCAAACCAAAAGCCCCAGAATTCAGAGATACAGAGAATAGATTGGTAGCTGTCAGAGGCAGGGGGCAAGGGATGGGCAAAATGGGTGCAGCTGGTACCAAGTTACACATTTCCAGTTATAAAATAAGTAAGTCCTGGAAAAGTTATGTACAGCTTGGTGATTATGATTAATACTACTATATCATACATTTGAAAGATGCTAAGCGGGTAGAACTTAAAAGTTATCATAAGGGAAAAAATCGTGATGATGTGAATTAATGGATGTTAATTAAACTTCCTGTGATAATTATTTTTGCAGCATAGACACCTATCAATTCATCACATTGTACAACTACAACTAATACCATATGTTAATTATATCTCAAAAATGGGGGAGGGGCGGGGAAGAATTGATGTATTTGACATGAAGGTTTTTCATGTCCAGGTAACAGGGCAGAAAATTCCATAAAAATAACCTCTAAGGGATTTTCCGTGGTCAGTGAAGCAAATAAGTTATGGCAACTTTATGAAACATTATGCTTCTAGTTATGAAAATAAGAAGAAACCCCATCTCTAGATGGCATAAAGAATAAAGGGTGCTTATTTGTCTATGTAGTTGGCAAATGTAGAGTGGCTTTCAGGTAAAGTTTGATCCTGCAGTTCAGTGAAGTCACCAAAGACCCAGTTTCTTCTTTAGGGTTGAGAGATGGCTTTTAATAGCTCTTGAGCTTCAGGCTCCACCCGTCATCTTCAAGGGGGAAAAAAGGGTGCCTTTTTTCTTGGCATTTCTAGAAACGATTCTGTTCTAATACAGACTTAAGTGACTTGAGGCATATGCCCAACCCTAAGTCAATCCCTGAAGGCAGGGGGATGGAAGATACTGATTTCCAAGGTCACACGTGTGACTCCTGGAAGCAAGAATAAAGTTGACTTCTTCAGAATGACATGAATTTCCAAATGGAAGCCAGGAAGAGGGAAGTAGAGAAATATGCTAATGAGGCAACAACAATAGAAGGTGCTGGTCTGGGCAACTTTGAAGGTGTGATGAAGGGGAGAAGACACTTTGCACCGGTGGCAAGATGAACACACCAAGGAGCTCTAAGTTGACTTCTGCCTGGAGCAACGTTTTGTTCCTAGGAGAGATTTATTAGGGTGGTGGTTTGCAATCTCTCCACTCTGACACAAGGGCAGGTACATGGTGGGGTTGAAAACAGGCTTGCACGTGACTCTGGAATGCATTAGGTTGGAACAGAGTAGGACTCGGGAGCCAAGAGCTGGCGCCTTGAATACAGCTGCTCCTGTGGCCAATCCCCCATTGTCCCCTTGGCAGGCGAGGCAGCCTGAGCATCTCTCACATTACATTTCCTTATAATCTGGACATTAATCCAAGCTCAGCAAGTGTAAGGCTAGCCCACACAAGGCATTCTCGTCGTCACAGGTTACAAGCACAATCCCGTGTAAGAGCTTGTTTACTTATATGCAATACACACGTTTTACTTGGTTCAATGTACTGTGTTACAACAACCTAGCAATTTGCATGTTCTTCCTGATTATCTGGTAATTAAACCCAGTAAGTACAAACATACTGTAATTATCGTGTAACCGACCATCTGGATGGAGAGATGAAAATAACTATGTATTTACGCTATAGCTGTATGATAATTATGACGTAATGGAAGCATCAGCCATGAACGAGAAGAAAGATGTGCAAGATCTTCGCTCCAACATGGTTCTAGCGTCAATTCTAGTATTAATTTTCTAGAAACAGCCAGAGATGTAAGGCAAGTTGGCTGATGAATCCCACCCAGATGGAGGCGGGGTAGGCATCGTTAACGACCAACCAATACAGAAGTGACGCCTGAGCAGGAAGTAAATGTGCCTGCTCATTTATTCACATCTTGTTTACGCTTCACCGGCTGGCAGTAAGCATTTTTTGATACGAACTGTTCTTCCGTTTGCGCTGGAGTCATCAATGCCTGTTAGTAAATGGAAGTAGCTTTGCGTTTGGTTAGTTATATTTTGTTTTATAGATATTAGATTCATAGAGGCTATCAGGAGTTTGACCACAGGGGGAAAAAACTGACATAAAGGTATTTATGCTGCTTGTAAAATACACTTAACCTTTCAGACCAAACTACACATCCTTTCCACACCAATGAGTGGGCTAAATGTCAAGCCTCACTCAAACGTTGCTTATGCTGCATGCCTACCAAGGAAAATAGCGGGTGGGGTATCAGAGACGGCCGAGAGTAGCAAAAAAGAATTGCAACTGCAGCGGTGGTATCATGTGAGCTTGGAGCTTAAGAGACTCCAGCTGCCATATTTCTCATCAAATCTAGGATGCTGTCAAGGTAGAAGGATCATTTCACAGACCAACAAAGAGGAAAAAAATGCCATCACATAAATAACATGCTGTTTTCCTAGCTTAAAGTTATGTTGATTAAAAGAGATTTTGTGGGCCTCCCCTGGTGGCGCAGTGGGTTAAGCAACGCACTACGAAGCGGATCGCAGCCACTGCAGCACGAGTTCGATCCCTGCTGCCGGCCAGGGGGGG
>JAGFMF010012032.1:1688164-1744386 GCA_019455555.1 Galemys pyrenaicus
CCCCCCTACACCTCTGGCCTGTACCCCAGTGCTTGTATGCATAAATAAATCTTTAAAAAAAAAAAAGATTTTGTCTGTGGACGCAATCACATAGTCTTCTGGGGCAAAAGCAAAGGAATGGGACATTCAGAAGCACTCCTGAAACATGTTGTCATGGCACCTGAGGTCCTTCCAATTCTCTTCTTGGTTCTGCGCTTCCAGCATCTGTGTTCTTCATACCACATTGTGCTCTCTGCCATCCTGCACGCTGGTGATTCCACATTTCCTAAAAGGATGCTCATCCATTGTCTCTGGCATTTTCTTCCCGGAAAATTACACCCATCCTGCAAAGCATGCAGCGTTATTTGTGACCGAAGCCTTTGTGATGATTGTGAAATTTGATTTGCTGTTCCCACTGAGGAAGATTTTGAAAGTTTTTTCTCTGGAAATATTTACATGAATATTGTAAGAATATAGGAACCTAGTAAAACAAAAGTCTAGTCTTTTAAAAAATATAACGACAAGCTAAGATTCCTTTCATACATCAAGCAACAAAATCTTGACTTACCATGAGAAGTTTGAAACATTATGAAATATACAGAATTCACGTTTAAACATGTTTTGATTAGCCCTCATAATTTTGCTTAGTATCATTCTTTTCGCTAGTGTTCCTATCTTACAATAAATAGATTTGCTAAATTTCTGTAGAGATAAGTTAAAGATAGCTTAGAGGAGAAATCTAAGCTATCTCCTCGAGGAGTGAGATTTAGCTTTCTTTCCTTCTTAAATTGGCCAAGAAAACCCTGGGGCTTCCCAGAAATGATTTGGAATAAACTAGTGAAAATAAAGGACAAAGAACACATATACCTATTTATTAGGACTCTTTTTGGTTAAACTTTAAAATTATCTCATGAACGATGAAATGAAAAGTAAACACTTATCAAGGCAGAGGATAGAATGGCTGTGTGTTGGCTGTTTTTGTAACATCTATTCCTTTCCTCAGTCTCCACACAAAGCCCAATTTTCCTCTGGGGGAATCTTCTTTCTCTCCTCTTCAATTACACAGAGTGGGAGGGCTAGACCCCGCCTTCCACCCCAAGGGAGAACCCTAATTGGTTCAATCTAAAGAGCAGCTCTTATCTCCTCCATGGTGGTTGGTTCAGAGATGGGGGTGTGGCCTAATTTGGATGAATGAAGGAATCCCGAGATTTGGCCAGGGCCAGCTGGAAGGGTTCTCTCTTCCTTAGCTAGTCTGGGTCATGGCATGCGCTCCTCTACTCCAGCAGCGCTCTGCTCCCACTAGAGAAAATCTAGAGTCGTAATGCACCAGCTGGTTCCGGAGAGTGAATTCTGAATCACAAAAGGCAGAAGAGAGAGATAGAAATTTGACCCAGGATAACATTATTTTAGACAGAATGTTCTAATGCCAGAACTACTTCTGGACTCTTCTGCTGCAGGAAAGACAGTCAGTAATATCTTTATTATATAAGGTCACTTGGTATCTGTTTTCTTTCACTTACAGAAAAAAACAACAAAAAAATATCCTCTCTATAGGGCTCTAGGAAGTTAACAAACTGCAAATAACAATGCAAAAATAGCCATCGAAAACCATCGTGGTGAGAGCTAAGACCGCAGCTCCCGGCTGTGATGAAGCGCGGCTGGTACAGCTCAAACATCACTTTATTTAGTCCTCAGGAGGTACTGTTGTTACCGCCCTCGTCACAGGTAGGGAAACAAGGCCAGACTGTTGAGGACTCAATAATCCAAGATCCAAGTGACAGTCAGGCTTGGCACCCAGAGCCCCTGGCTCCGGAATTCAGAAAAAAAGGCTGAGAAGCCTATTTAATAATAAGCTGTTCCTTATTGTTCCCTTAAGGCTTTTGGCCAAAGGCAGTGCAAGCCGGGCCTCTGTCGCTGGAAGGGGTGCTGACTAATAGGCTCTCATCGCTGACAGGCGGGCTAGTACAGAGCTTCAAAGAGGGCTACTCAGAAGTAGTCCCCAATTTTCCTTTCCTCATACTGCTTTTGCAATATGAGAACACCATGAAATAATAACAACCCACCCCTTTAAAGCATAAGCCTGTGTGAAAAAGCACGGTCCTGCTATCTCAGCTCTTCTCCAGAATAGAATCAGATGCGGCCTGGTCCGCCTGCCCGGCCCTTCCCGAGGGTCCCCCTCAGCCAGGCCCAGCGCCAGGAGGGGGTCCCAGGGCAGCCCTGATGTGTCCACTCCCCCAGGTCCCCACAGTCCAGTGAAGGACAGAGCGAAGCCCACAGGCCGGCACCTCAGCGGCCAGTCAGTCAGCTTCTTGGACGTTTTGTGACAGGACCCTCCGGGGCTGTGCTGTGGCCGGTGCCGGGGGCTCTGCCCTGCCGGATCCAACTGCACGTGCGTCTCTGCCCACGGCAGCACCGGCCGTGGCCCCCACCACGCGGCCGTGACGGGGCGAGGATCTGTGGCCTGGTGAGGCGACAGGATTCCCGGCCCAGGCACAGAGCGGGCGGCAGGAAACCAGAGCGGAGCAGCGGCAAGGCGGAGAGCAGGGCCCCGAGGGGAGCTGCCCGGCAGCAGCGTGAGGCCAGAACGATGGGCTGTGTCCAGAGGCGGCCCCGTGATGGGGAGGAAGGGAGGTGGGCCGTGCAGGGCGTGGCTGGGGAGCTGTGGAGCCAGGACCGGGCAGAAGTGTGGGCACACCAGGAGCGACCGTCTGAAAGCCACGGTCACAGGGGCAGTGACAGTGAGAGCGGCTGACTGAGTCTCGCTGTTCACTCAGTCCCACTCCTGGGAAAAAAGAGACAGCTTGGTCCTCCTTTTATAGGTGAGGAAACTAAGCCCCAAGCGCCAAGCAGTTTGACGAAACGACGTGATGGAGGAAGACAGCCGAGTCCAGGGGTCTTGTCATTAGGGGCTGGTGACTGTTGCCACGGACAACAGGGGTGCAGTCTGTGCTTGGTGGCCCTGATGTCACCCGAACCCCGACATAGAGTCCTGTTAGAGGGGCGTGAGATGTCGTCTGCCCTACCCCACTCGTTCCACGGACAGAGCTGATTGCCGATGAAGGCGACCTCCAGAATCTTCCAGGCTGTGCTTTTCTGTGGCCTCCAATTCTCCCTAACACGGTGTTTTGTGTTAACATTGACTAGAGTTGGCACAGGAGATGCAAATGACTTCCCTTCCCCGGTCTGAAGGGTTAGTCTGCGTTCCAAGGGACCCGGCTCAGAGGTGACTTTCTGGGGGCAGCAGGGGACGGAGCTGGCCCTGGGCAGAATGGATGTGAGAGGCAGGGCCCATTTCAAGTGCGAGCCTCGGGAGGAGCAGGAGGCAAGGGTGGCAGCAACAGCATCTGGGGGGCGGGGAGGGTTGTGCAGAGAAGTGACAGACTGAGCCTGGGGAAACAGCACATGATACAATAAGCATCACAAACCAAAGGCAACATTTACTAAAGTATGTTATCGCAACACTTTCATTCCCCTGCATACCTCTAATATTTGGTTTTAAAATATCATAGTAACTATTCTCCCACAGTCTGGTTTTGTTAGAATTTATTTTTCAATATAAACTGAGGTTGCCTGTAGTAAAAACCACAGATCTTTAGCTGGACATTTAAAAATCATATTACACTCTGAGAATGGGGAGGGAAAAAAGGTTTTTGCCAAGAATTTAATGCACTATATGTCAATGCTTTAAAATTAAACTTACCCCTGAGTTTCCTGGCAGCCGAGAATAAAGGGTAAGTCGAAACATTCTCCTGGCTTGATAAGAGATTCAGGGCAGAGTATATACTGATGGCTTGTGGTTGAGACTGGCCTCAAGTTTGCTTTGTTTAACTGCAAAAGGTTTAAAATCAGAAGAGTTCACTTGAAATCCAGCCTCCTTTCAAGATGGCAAGTCACGGCCACTCTGGGCATTCATTTCCCGAGTTGACGCCTTCAGGAGCTGAATGGGGTGCCCCTTAGGACAGCAGGCTGCTCCTGTTTGCCGCACTCCCCACCATTCCCTATTGTTCACTCCCTGTGTCACCTGTCGGCCCCTGTAGGTGGCTGGAGAGCGAGGTCTGTCTGAGCAGGTCTTCGGCCTGCACGCTGAAGCCAGAGTGGGCCGCTACTCACGCGCGGGCCGTGTGGCTCCGGCTGAGGCTCCTCAGCAGCACTTCGCCCCTGAGCAGACACTCGGTCTTCACAGGACCTCCTCTGGGGCCTCTGTTACCTTCTGCCCACGCCTGTAGCCTAACTGGCTCGTTAGGTGCCTGGACTCACTGACTCAATGGCCCACGATGAGCTGGCTCCTGCCTCTGGGCCTTGCTCACCCCCGGCCCGAAACGTGCTCCCCCGGTGTGCTGCCCTTTGGGCCTGTTCACCTGCTGCCTCGGTACGGTCTCCGTGGGCCACCTCACACAGACACCCCCAGCTCCCTGCTCCTCGACCATTTGACTCCCCTAGTCCTATTCCCATTCCCATCCCTATTCCTATTCTTATTCCCAATCCGATTCCCATTCCCATTTCCATACCTATTCCCATTCCCATCCCTGTTCCCATTCCCATCCCCAGTCCTATTCTTATTCCCAATCCGATTCCCATTCCCATTCCCATTCCCATTCCTATTCCCATTCGCATCCCTATTCCCATTCCCATTCCCATCCCTATTCCCATTCCCATTCCTGTTCCCATTCCCGTCCCTGTTCCCATTCCCATTCCCATTCCCATTCCCATTCCCATTCCCATTCCCATTCCCATTCCCATTCCCATTCCCGCTCCCCTTCCCATTCCCATTCCTATTCCTATTCCCATTCCCATTCCTATTCCCATTCCCATTCCCATTCCCATTCCCATTCCTGCTCCCATTCCCATTCCCATTCCTGCTCCCATTCCCATTCCCATTCCCATTCCTATTCCCATTCCCATTCCTATTCCCATTGCTATTCCCATTCCCATTCCCATTCCTATGATTACACTTTCAGCTTTACAGCTAGTAATATCATCCTATAGGGGATGGGGGCGGGCCCTGGTTCCTGGGGCAGTACCTGGCACACAGGGACAATGGCCATGCCATAGGAATGGATAAAAGTCCACGGTCACTCCACATTCACGTGTGAGCCACCCACCATCTTCCTGAATGAAGACATGTTTACCTTAAGTATGGAGACTAAAGATGGAATGATGTCTGATTTTATCTTTGCCTGCGAAGATCCCAAGCCTGCACCATAGCTATATTTATATCTATAGTGTTTCCAGATTAAAGGCCAAACAATGGCCAATAGTCAGAGGAGGCAAGAACAATGGGAAAGCTGTTTACAGTTTCCTTGCCAGGCAAACTGCTTCTCTGAGATCCTTTTCTTCATAAGTGCTGTTAACCCTTGCATGCTTGTTTGGCTCCAGAAATAGCCGCAGTTGGCCAGCTTCGCTGGACAGATCTTCCTTGACTTACTATGGGGTTATACCCAGGAAGCCTGTTGTAAATCAAAAGTATTATCATTTGTGGCACAGTGGGTTAAGCGCTGCACTATGAAGCATCCACAGCCACAGCAGAACGAGAGTTTGATCCCCGGCCAGGGAGGGACCCACATGGCACAGCAGACCTCTCCTGTCCTGCCCGCTGCTACCCTCAGCAGTGGATTTCAGTGGATCTGCCTGTTCTGCTCCCCATTCTGGCTCTGGTGAGTCCTCTCACCTCCTGCGACCTCCTGCTTGTACCCCAGTTCTTGTACATATAAACAAAGAAAAAAAATCTTAAAAAAAAAAAGTATTACCAGTTGAAAATGCATTTAATGCACCTACCCTACAGCATCGCTAGCTCAGCCTTGCCCACCTCCACCTGCCAGGACACTCCCCGGCCTGCAGTTGGGCAACCACCCACCTGAGAAGCTGTTTTATGGTGAGTGCGGCACTGCAGTAGACAGCCGCGGGCCCCCCCAGGACGGCAGGGCTGCCCAAGTGACCCCCGTCACCGTCAGTCCTGAGTTGCACGCCTAGCCCAGGAAAACGCTCCAAATTTGAAATCTGAAATCGCGTTTCCACTGAACGGTTATTGCTTTCGCACATCACAAAGTCAAGAAGTGTTATGTGTGGACCCCTGAGTGCGGCCGTGATGGGATAGCTGCTCGGAGCTACGCGCATCCTTACTGATGGAGGGTGAACGGGGGGGGGGGGGGGGGGGAACCCCCNGGGGGGGGGGGGGGGGGGGGGGGGGGGGGGGGGGGGGAAACCCACGCTGGCCTCTTTCCCCAGCTGCACTCTCGCCTAGGCCAGCTCGTGCCCCAGTGGCCCCGCAGGACTCTGCACAGCCACCTCTGAGCCTCCAGGCTCCAGGCCCACACTCTGCATCTCCTGCAGCCGGTCAGGGGGCCCAGAGAACCCTCACCTACAGGCTGATGGCGCCAGAGTGGGCTGCCCCAGGGCAGGGCCCAGGGCCAGGCTCTCAGCCCACAGCTGATCTGGAAAAGGCTTTCGTGCTGGAGTCCCAGGTGGAATTATCAGACACTCCAGCTCCCCGTTCGAGATGAAGTAGGTGGAAGAGGGGACCTCATGTGCACCTGCAGAGCTGACCTGGCCCAGTCAGCCAGGGGGCTGTCCCCCACTGCCCGGGGGGCCATGCCCCTCCTCCCAGCCCCTTGCCCCTCCTCACACCTCTGCCAGGGACCCTGCAGCACAGCCTGGTGTCTCACTCCCTGCTGGCAAAGACCAGGGGCGCCAGGGGGCTTCTCCAGCTGAGAAGCCAGGGGAGGTTTGAGGTGCACAGGGAGGAGGTTCGTTTGGCTCCCACACCCCACAAGCACCTTCTGTCGGGGAAAGTTTCTTCCCTCCCTTGGAAAGCACTTCCGGAGGCGAGCTTCAGGAGAAAGGAAAGCAGATGTCAGCTCGTGACACAGAATAATCGCTTTGCTCAGTGCTTGTATTTTCCTACCAATTTTGTATTTTTCAAAAAGGACAATAAAACAATTGTACTCTCGGCTAATTAATGACAAGCTGGTAAAAGCATCTCCTCATTGTTCCATTTATTCCTCCATTTCTCCCAGTTAACAGTCCTGTCTCTGAAATGAATCAATGTCGTTTACACAATGCTGTCACCCATTGTTCCTTTATCATCCTCCATTTTCATAAATCGGGGTGTTAATCCCTTAATGGCTTTTCTCAGTGCTTAAGAAAAAAAAAAGGGGAAAAAAAAGAAGAAAAGAAAAAAAAAAAAAGCCCAGGCCCTGCTCCTCTTAATCCTCCAGTAGACAATGCGTGTTTACACAGGCGGCCTGCTACGTGTTTACTCAAAAAAGCAGGTCCGGTTGGGGATTTAGCCCCTTCTGTTTGTTGGATAAACAGGAGGCCCCTCACCCCTGGGGATCCGCCCTTTCCCAGGTAGGGTTCACCCCAGGCCCAGCTGGACAGGGGCACCTCTGACCTCTAGCCTGGAGACCCAGGGAGGAGGCCTTACAAGGTGGGAGAAGATAGGGAAGGAAGTTCTCTTGCTTCCTGGGCTACCCAACCCACAGTCCACCTACCTTCTCACTCACCTCTGGCTAGGGCAGCAGTTCTTAAAAGGGGGCCCCTGGACCAGCAGTATCAACTTCACTCCAGAACCTGCTGGAAACACAGATGCACAACTTCCCTGCTGAATCTGCGTGAGGGTCCAGGGTCTTTTAACAAAGACGGCAGGGGATTTCTGATGCACCCTTGAAATCTGAGAGCTACAGTATTGAGGGGATTTAATTCTGAGGTTAACAAGTAAATACATGGAAATAAAGCTCATCTTGTCTAGCGAATACTGGCTGACTTCCGGTTCCTGTTCGACAGTCAGAGGTCTGACCGCTGATTGAATCAGAACATCAAATAAATCAGCGCTGGTGCGGCCTCCTGGGCTACAGGCTGGACTGCCCAGGTTGATGTCCTTCCCAGACCCCTTCACTTCTCAGGCCCTGTTCAAAGACGGGCATAAAGCAACGTACCACCATCATCATCACCTTGGGGTTGGGGCTGAGCCAAGAACTCTGCCTCCGTCTCCTGTGCAAAATCCAGAATTTCACTAGAGCCTCCATTCTTGCTTTGAGCGGGGTCATGTGTAAGCTGCTGGGAGCAGAGTTGAATCAAGGGGTTCCCTGTAAATCAGAGGATCCTGTGCTCGGGCGGGGGGGGGGCTCCCCTTCAGTAAGCCTGCAACAAACAACTATGCAAACAACTCTAACAGCCCCTGGCAGTGCTGTGATAACTCTTCTGAAATGGCTCTAAGGTGGCACCAGTAGCAGTGCAGGTTGTGGTGGTGGTGGAGATGATGGGGACTATGTGGGAGGTGGTAGTGGTGGTGATGGTGATGGTGGTAACAGTGGCAGTGACGGTGGTGATAGTGGTGATGGTGGTGGTGGAGGTCGTGGTGGTGATGGTGATAATGCTAATGGTAGTAGAGATGATGGTGGTGGTGAAGGTGATGGTGGTTACAGTGGTGGTGATGGTAGTGCTGGAGGTGATGGTGGTGAAATGATAATGGTGGTGGAGGTGATGGTGGTGGTAGAGATGATGGTGGTGGTGGTAGAGGTGATGGTGGTAATGGTGGTGATGGTGGTAGAGGTGATGGTGGTAGTGGAGGTCATGATGGTGATGGTGATAATGCTAATGGTAGTAGAGACGATGGTGGTGGTGGTGGAGGTGATGGTGGTTACAGTGGTGGTAATGGTAGTGCTGGAGGTGGTGGTGGTGGTGAAATGATAATGGTGGTGGAGATGTTGGTGGTGGTAGAGATGATGGTGGTGGTGGAGGTGAAGTTGGTGGTGATAATGATAATATGTTGGAGATGATGGTGGTAGTGGTGATAATGGTGGTGGAGGTGATGGAGGAGTTGGTGGTTATGGTGATAATGATAATGGTGGTGGAGAATATGGAGGTGATGGTGGTGGTGGAGGTAATGGTGGTAACAGTGATGGTGATGGTTAAGGTTGTGGTGGGTGGGCAGAGTAGATCCTTAATTTGAATTGTGCATTTGGAAGCAAAGTTATCCAGTTGGACTTGGAGGGAAGGCCCTCCAGGTCAGAATGAGCAGATTTGTAAAAACACAAAAGCTCGAACCTGCAAACTGCAGCAGGAGTTTGTGGAGGGCATGGCATGATGGAAGTGTGAGTTGCTGTGGGTTTCAGACCTATCTCAACTGTCCAGCCTCAGGGCGAGATCCAAGGACTTAGGACAAGTGGCAAAGCCTATGGATTCCAGGCCTGTGGACTAGACCCTGACTCCTAGTAGTTGACACGGTAAGAGGAATCTACTGGCTTGCATAGCTGCGTGGTGTGAACAAGTGCAAAGGGTGTAGCTGGAGCCAGAGCTGCTACTTACCAGAAAGCTCTGTAACAGCTCTGCTTTTTGCCTGTGGGCTTCATTTTCAGACTGACTCTCCCCAGTAGACAGCAAAGATGATCATTGATTTTCAACTTACTGAATCTCTACACATAGACATTCTGGAGAAAAGTTTTCCTCCCACTGGTCTCAGACAAAAAATCCTTCCAGAAAAAGACTATGACCCCCCCACTTGGACCCAAGCCCAAGCCAGCAGGTCAGACCCCTGTGACACGATGACCCCGAAGCAGGAAGAGGGTGGGTGGGTGGTGAACCCCATTTGAATGGCACGGCTGTGAGAGGGAGCGGGAGGGCCAGTGCCCAAGGACTTCTGCAACATTCTTCCAGAAGAAGCAGCACATGGACTGGGGGCAGCAAGGAGAAACGTGTGTCTTGAGCAAAAAGCCAAGGACAGTTGTGCCTAAAGGATCGAAATGACTAGAATCGTATATTTTAGTATAAATAGAAGGAAAAAAGAGTAAAAAAAAAAAAAAAGACCAAAAAAGTTGGGCCTGGCTATGAGAGGCGGGGTCGTGGGTGATACTCGGGTCTTCCTTCTTCCCGCGAGTGGCAGGAGGACGCAGAGATGGGCTGGCGTGGCTGCCCCGGCGCCCTGCTTGAGGCTGAAGTGCTCAGCTCCGTCTCGTCACAGTCAGGCTCCGTTCTGCAGAGGAGACGCTCACGTCCCGCACCGCCTGGCAGGGAGCCTGGTGGTGTTATTATCACTATTGTTATCACGGTGCCGGTCGGCTCCAGAACGGAGCGATTCCTCCTCTGAGAACCCCAGTCGGCACCACACGGCTTGGTAACTATGGTTACATGGTTTCCGGCCCCCTTTTCTTCATTAGCATAACTTTATTACTCCATGAATACTCTTATCCAGTCAATTAATTTTATTGTCCATTACAGGACTAGCCCATCACAGGGAACCAACAGCATGTTCTACCCCAAGACGCTCTGAGACCTCCCCTCAAAACACTCACCTGGCTGTTTTCGTCGATTCCAAAC
This sequence comes from Galemys pyrenaicus, assembly GCA_019455555.1. Classification (NCBI taxonomy): domain Eukaryota; kingdom Metazoa; phylum Chordata; class Mammalia; order Eulipotyphla; family Talpidae; genus Galemys; species Galemys pyrenaicus. The sequence continues at coordinate 1,698,458 of JAGFMF010012032.1, forward strand.
TGTTAAAGAATGTGGTCCTCACCCGCTTGTAGCCCACTCTCCCCTGAGTCCTGTCGAAGCCCTCCTTATACCAGAGTTTAGAATCTCAGTAAATACGCCCTGGCCTCCCCACCCCTCCGATGACACAGAGTCGCGATAGGGGCGCGCCCCATGCTGTGGCTCAGCTCCCCTTTATTAACAGGGTGACATCTGGGAGCCAGCATCGGACACAACACGGAAAAGCTTTGCAGCCCTGTGCTGGTGCGGCCTTCTCAGGGGCCTGGGGCTCCGGCCACTCTGGGGACACTGCCCTGTTCTTTAGGGCCTGGGAGCTGCTGGGTTTTGGGGAGACGCTTTGCTGGAAAAGTTGCAGCCTCCACTGTCGTTTCAAGTCTTCTATTTGTTGGTAGTTGAGTATTTAATGTCTCTCATCCTCCTGCAACTACGGCCCCCTGAGGGCCACTACTATATCTCCCTCATCGTTCGTCTGGAAAGGGGCCTGGCCCATGGCGGGTGCAGGATTTGTCCAAGGAAGGGCACAAGAGTGGACGGGGGTGGGAGGACTGGGTTGCAGTGCTGGGTCTGCCGCCGTTTGTGGGGTGCCTTTGGGCATGCAAGCTTAGTCTCTCTTTGGGCCTCAGTTTCTCTACGCGTCCGGTGCAGGGTGTGGGAACACCAGGCATTCAGATCCAGGTTGACAGGTGCTTGTGACCCGAGACCACTGCCATGCCCACGTCTCTGAAGGGTCTGGGCAGGCAGCTGATGTCACCTGGAACTGGCAGGCCCGGGGTTCGCGGTCACTGATGCAATTCTCGGATCGGGTCCCGGAGGTCGAACGGGCTGAGGCCAGGACAATTCCATCCATTGCCACTGCACGCGAGGCCATTTCCCCTGCGGCGTGCGGCGTGCGGGCTCTCGCTGTGGTCTCCAGTGACATGGGGCGGGGCAGTCCTGACCCCTTTCCTGCTCTCTTCTGTTCACAGCCGTGCCCTCCGCAGTCCGCGGCACGGCTTTGGGACACCAGTCATGACACCTCCCTGGGATTTAAATTGCTCATCTCCTCGCCGGAGACACGGGCGATTCTGATGTCGCGTTGCGAACACGAGACTGTCCTATAGTGTCCTATAACCGGGACGCCTGGGCCTGTCTGCTGAGTGACCTCGGCCGCACTGTAGCCACCTTCTTGCACTGTAGCCAGAACGCTCGGAGCTGGGTGCTGAGAGCCTAACTGAGTCAATGTCGAATGCCAGGTCGGGGCCCCGGGACGCTAGTCACAGCCCTACCCCGTGGGACGCTGCTTGCAAAACCAGTCCCCAAAGGGGACACTCTGCTTACGTGACAGCCCCCGGGGACAGGACTACAGTGCAGGGGTACAGGCCGGGGGCGGGTAGGGACTAGGGGGAGGGGGCTGGCATTTTAAAATACTAGCAGTAGGGAACTTTGGGGTGATGGAGCTGTTCTCGAGCCTCACTGCGATGAGGGCCTCGGGACTCGCTACATCTCAGCACACTCAGATTTATCAAACTGAACCAAAAAAGGGTTGATATTAGTAGGATGTAAGAAATGAATTCAAACGCTTGTGTTAGTGAAAAATGGCAGGGCGTCCAGTAAAATCTGTCTCCTACTAGCTTTCTCCCGGCCCAGGAGATAAGGGATCTTTCGATAACTTATCTTTCCATGCTCTAGAAAGCAGAAAGCTTTGTCCGGGTGCCTCCCAGCACAGGCACGAGCCGGGATGTTTAAAACCCGCCCAAAGCACCGAGGGGGTCTGCTGAGAAGGCCGGAGCAAGGGATGCCTCGGATCAGAACCTGGACGTGGGGGAGCTGTTAGCTCCTGCAAGCTATTTAAAGAGATTTAAACACGACGTTCCTAGTTACGCTGAGGTGCAGCTATAATAGCTGTGCTTTCCAAATAAATCCTTCAGATTAAATGGATATCGAGTGTGCGAATTCAATGATGGCTCACGGCACGCGAATCTTGTCAAAGTTCGGGGTGAGTCAGTCTAGATTAAGAGGAGGAAGTTGGCAAACGTTGCCTTCTCTTAACACTGTCACACTGTCGTTTGGGGCTGCTGTTGAATGTTTACATTTTGGGGAGAAAAAACTCAGGTCAGATAAGGCAGCCTGGGGCAACGCTTTGGAGCCGCAGTCTGGCTTGGCAGCAAGGTTACTTGATGTGGGGAGAGTCTGCTTCCCTCAAGCCTCACTATTGCCACCTGCTAGGTGGAGGGGAGCCTGGCCCCTGGTGCTTTCTTGCCTGAGGGCCAGGCCCTTCTTGCTGGCCTTGGGGCTTAGATGCCTCCTCCTGCACCAGCAGCTACCCACTCCGAGGCGCTCCATGGCTATGCTGGGCCACCCTAGCTAAGGTCTGAGTCTCAGCAGTGTCCGCTCCCCATCTGCCTGCCCAGAAAGGGTCCTCTGAACAAACTGGTGTGTAAGCGCCAGCAGACTCCGCGGAGCCTTCGAGAAACGTGCCCAGAGGTGCCATTAGGATGTGGGAATTATGAGGTGAGCAGGAAGATGCCAAAAAACCAGGGAACCACTTGAACAGAGAGTATAAACATAAATATCCCCAAGCAGGCCCCAGCCCCGGGTTTTTTATGTTGATGCGCTAATACGTTATCCGCTGAGGGTTTATTTACGCCGTTTTGGTATTCCCTGCAATTCATTTATCTGCATAAAGAAGAGGCGCTAACAGGACAGTTCCTCATGAACAAGCGTCCCTGCGTGATCCCCACTGCTGTTTATAATCCTTCATGCCCAGATCTATAATTCATGAGCTGATGGCCCGGTGGCAGTTTCCATAAAGGCCACGCCGGGCACCCAGTCGTTAACGCTCGCACTGTCACGCACGGAATCGAAATAAGTGCGCTCTCCTTCTATTCATCATGGCGCCACGGACGTGTGGGCAATGATATTATCCAAATATTATTAAAACTTTGAACCCTGTGCCCATAAATTATGGCCGAATGGCTCCGTGGCCATTGGGGGGGGGGGGGTTGCATGGGCTTCACTTGCCACCAAGTAATTATGTGCTTAAAAGGAAGCGTGGTTGAGCATCCCCTAGTAAAACAGAGAGAAGCTGGGATCATTTGTTACTCCTGCAGTGCTTGGAGCTGGATGGCGCAGGCAGGTCAAGTCAACCTTAGAGCGAGACAATTATCTGCCGAGAGAGCCCAAACATCTGTTATTAAGTGTGTACAGGCATCAAGGCAACATGCTGGAAATCTTGTCCACTTCAAACACTTGGCGTATTCCACACAACACCCCCTTCGCGTTTCGTTACTGCTGCAGTCAGCTTTGAAATATGCCCTATCTTCCCTCCCCCGACCCCGTCTCGAAGGCTGGGCAGCTGCTGAGTCGGTGTGGAAACTTCAGAAGGGCCTCGCTATCTCTGTCTTGTTCCAGAAGTAATAATACTCATTTGCATTTTGGGGTTTTTTTTTTCCTCGCAAGCTTGCTTTTGCATTTGCTGGGTATCCAGAGCGGGAGGAGATAACCTGGCTGCAAAGTGCAAAGTCAAGGTCGGCGCTTACAGTAAAAACCAAATCTCTCTGATTCCTGCCTCTGCAGCTCCTGGCGGGCTGGCCCGGTGCAGGGCGGAGAGGAGGAGGTTCGGAAGTGCGAAGCAGCGTTCGCAGGTTATCCTGGGCCCAGGGGAAACTACGTGCCTTGGAGTCCCCGAGAAGAAGGGAGAGGACGCCAGAGCAGGTGGAAGAGAGTGGGGAGCAGGTGAGGAACCAGGCCAGGGACAGATCCAGAAAGGGGCAGAGCTGCCGGGCGCAGCAGGGCAGGATGCGGGCAGTGGACACGCCCAGGGAGACGGCGCTGCGGCCGGCAAGACAGCCCGATGCAGAGTGTCCAGCGAGGAGAGCCAGGCCCGTGCGTGGAGGACGCGGTCCTCTCCTGTCCAAGCGACGTGGTCACAACAGAGCAGATTCCTTTCTTCTCAAGGAGACTGGACTCTCCAGCTCCTGCCGAGAACTTGTAATCTGAGCATCTTCGAGATATATGGTGTCTGGATTAGCTTCAAAGTAAGGCCGGGTGGAACGGGCTGGGCGGGGCTTACATGAAACAAAAGTAGCTCCGAGTTAATCATTGTTGGAGGGGGTTTATTAGACGATTCTTGACACTTCTGATTATATCTGAAAATTTTCCATAATTAAAAAAAATCTCAAAGGAGCGGAACCCTCTGATGGGAGTGACCTCCAGTGCCAGCCAAGGGCCCATCTCCCCAGGACAGACTTTTATGGGAACCAACTCAGAGCGGAAGCCACGGGGACTAGCTGGCGGTCTGTGGGGCTCCGTGCTAATCCACCCCGTAAACACGTCTCCCTGAAAACCTGCTTACATCGCGGCTTCCTCGCGCCGCTCCCCGAGCCCAGGAGGGCACCCCAGCCCAGCTGCAGCACCCGAGCACCTCGGCGGAGTTCCAGAGCCGCGGTGACACAGTCGCCCTGCGCCGGGGCCATGGTCCCCCCACTTTCTTCCCTCCTGGAGCGCGGCGGGGTCAGGTGCGGTGGGGAGAAGCACAGGAGTGATGGGGCTAGCTCCAGCGCCTGGCCTTTGACCCCCGCCCCTCTTCTTGGGTGAGCGCTGGCGGAAGGCAGGTCTGACGTAGGGTTTGGTGCCACCAGCAAGGAAAGGAGAGAGAGCACACGACGGGTCAGGAGCTGGACCTTCACTAGCACAGGCCGCCGCCCCTCTGAAAGGGCTCTGCTAGAACGGGGGAGGTCAGAAGGGAAGAGCCGAGAGCCAGATGCAGCCAGGAACGCAGTGAGGGTGCTGGGGAGTCGTGGTGGACATGCGGCCATGGTGGCCTCTGGACATCATGGTGGACGCGTCATGCTTTGCCAGGACACCGACCGCTCGCTGCCCTCTCTGGGCCCCCGGGAGCTTAGCGGGCGGCGCCTCCACTCACGGCCGTCCCAGTGGTGGGCACCTCGCCACCCAGGGCCCCGCGTGCCCCGTCAGAGCGTCAGATGTAGGGACGGCGGCCTGACCCAGCTCGGGCCTGCTTCTGGAGACGGAAAGCTGACACCCCGTCTCCTCAGAAAACACTCGTCAAGCACGGCCCGGGCCCAAACTGGGGGAGCCCTTAATGCTAGAGACGTCTTCAGATCCACGTAGTCCTTGCACGTCACAGACTCGCAAGGGCTTCCGGAAGTGCACCCCGAAACCCAAGCTCCACGCAGCTTTCGAACAACGTCCTGGGTTGCTCCCCATGTCACCTCCTCTTACACTTCCCTTGCTCAGCAGATCACCTCAGAGCCAAGGCGCCTGCTACTGAGAGCTGGGACGCTAGGGACCCAAGGCCCAGGACCCAGTCACCGTGAGGCCCCCGAGTAGGCGCTGCGGCTGTGGGTGCCCGAGGCCCAGGACCCAGTCACCGTGAGGCCCCCGAGTAGGCGCTGCGGCTGTGGGTGCCCGAGGCCCAGGACCCAGTCACCGTGAGGCCCCCGAGTAGGCGCTGTTCTGTGGGTACGTTGTGGACCTGTCCCGGGCCTCCATTCTTGCCTGGCATCCGCTGCTTCTGATGCTGGGCCCCTCCAGAGCTGTAGCTGAGCCTCCTCCGTCTCTGCCTCGTCCCCAGCTGTGGCATTGTACTGTCGGAGACCACACCGTTTGCAATTCACGCTTCTGGAAACTGCTACAATATACCCCCTCTTTGCAGATTCCCACCAGGCCTACTTGTTGCGTGGCAAAGGAGGTTCACTTCCACTGAGATCTTTGCCCTTTTCACCTTTTATTTTTTTAAAGACTTATTTATGTATGTACACAAGAACTGGGGTGCAGGCCAGAGGTGCGGGTGTGAGAGGATTCACCAGAGACAGAGTGGGGAGCAGAACAGGTGGATCTACTGAAACACACTGCTGAGGGGAGTAGCGGGGAGGCAGGAGAGGTCTGCTGTGCCGTGTGGGTCCCCTCCCTGGCCAGGGCTCGAACTTGTGCTGCAGTGGCTGTGGATGCTTCATAGTGCTGCACCTTAACCCTTTGCAGCGCCAGGGAGGGCCTGCTCCTTTCTCGTGACCTAACGGTCCATCCACACTCAGGAATGGCCTTCTGGGGACAACCAGACGGAGGACGCATCGAGGACCGCCAGGAATGTCAATCCTGAATGAACGCCTCCCACAGGAGCTAGCCCAGCCTGGCCCCCACTCCAGAGTCTCCCCAAAGGGCTGCTGACGGTTCCCCCCACCCGAGTCTGTCTTTTTCCTGGGAACAGGCCTTTCTCTCCCTTATGATTTCCGCTTCTCCAGCCCCTGTCTAATTTATTGCTTCTTTTTATGATTCAAGGTTAAATGCTTTCAACTCCATTTTCTTTAAAACACAGATTTCCTCCCCCCAAGTTATCAACGGCCTGTCTGAACAGCAAGCTCCTGGGAGGAGAGGGAGAAGTCGTCTGACGAGGCCTCTGTGGCGTGCGAGCGGGGCAGGCTGGTCTCAGCGCGGCCAAGTTGCTGCCCAAGACGCCTCAGCCCCAGACGCTGCAGTGTGCGCCCTGCCCCACTCCACACTGGCCATGTGCAGAAGGGCCAGCTGGGCCCGGGGCGGGTGCTGGAGTGTGTGGCGTGGGGTGCAGTGGGGGACAGAGCTGACGCCAGCTGACTGCCTCGAAGGAGCCCAGGCGCTCTTAACACCCTCACCACCTAGATCAGCCACTTCCCAGAGAACAGGCTCGGGTGGGAAAATGTGCCCATTTTTGGAATCTAACTTTAAGGTCCCTTCTAGTCATTGGCTACCTTCTAGGCAGGTGCAGCCTCTCACCTGTGCTCACCACCCCCACCCCACCCAGGCGTACCTGGCCCTCTGAAGCCACCCCAGTTCTAGAAGAAGGTCTGCTGTCTGAAGCCACCCCAATTCTGGAAGAAGTTCTGCCCTCTGAAGCCATCCCAATTCTGGAAGAAGGTCTCGGTGGGGGCACTGGCTGCATCTACTGGGGAGTCATCATGTGGATTGTTGGGGTCCCCTCTAAATCTCTGGTCTGGGAGCCTACAATTTTGGCTGTCTACCTGCTCTCTTGCCTGGAGTCACGTTCTGCCCATTCATTCATTCTTTCACTCATGCATGCATCCCAAACGCTGCAACGTATCTCCTCTGCCAGACCAGGTCACAGCCCGAGACCGTGGTCTGGAGAAGGACGGCCAGAAGCTGCTGTACACAGGCGTGTGGGGAACTGGGGGAGAGGAAATTGCCAGAAAAAATGAGTTCTGTGTGGAAGAGCAGATAAAATCATCTCTGTATTTGTGTCACTTTCAGAATCATAGAGTGTGCAACCTTTTGAGACTTGCTTTTTTTTTTTTTAAAGATTTATTTTTATTTGTACATACAAGAGCTGGGTACAGGCCAGAGTTGCGGGCGGTGAGAGGATTCACCAGAGACAGAGCGGGGAGCAGAACAGGCGGATGGACTGAAACACTGCTGAGGGGAGCAGCGGGGAGGCAGGAGAGGTCTGCTGCGCACTGTGGGGCCCCTCCCTGGCCGGCGGCAGGGATCGAACTCGTGCTGCAGTGGCCGTGGTTTGCCTCATAGTGCGTTGCGCCACCAAGGAGGCCCAAGACTTGCTTCTCAAAACAGCATGGTTCCCTTGTAGCTAAGCTCATACATTATAAAATAACAGCCAGAGTGGGATAAGTACATCTCAGCATCCTGGAAAGCAAAATCCTGGTTTTCAGTTGCTGCTAATGTCACAGTCCCCTCTGCCCGGGACCTGCTTCCCCTCCACCATCCCGGCTCAGTGCCAGGGTCTGCGTTAGGTGGCCAGGTGAGGCACACCTGGAAGAGGGCTAGGTGGGGGCACTGGTCGCATCTACGACGTGATGATGACAACGCCGCCGCCAATCAGGATGATGATGGTGATGGTGTTTTCTATGCACCAGACGTAGGTTAGGGACCACAGCAGCCCTGGACCCTGGCTGGGGCTGGCATCCCCCATGGATGCAGGGGGACCGTTTTGTCTTCATGGAGACACCATCAGCTCACCACATGTTTTCTGGAAGGGGCCTTTCGAATGCAGCGCTAACTATGGACTAAGTAAGACACCAGCCCAAGGTAGGAGGACCCTGGTGAAAACACATCTCGGGAAATGTCCACAGGAATTTGACAAATGCTTTTAAACATAATGACCTCTGCTGTGCACACAGTTCCCACTACCGCCTCCTGACACTGTGCAGGTCGGCACTTTGTTGGCTGGATACGGTCACTGTTGTCAGTCAAGGGACATTTGTGGCTGACTCTTCCCTGTGGGGAGCGGGGTGTCCAGCTCTGAACAGCCTCTGCCAAGGGAAGGTCAGACCCGGGGTTCAGTGAGGGGTGGGGGGCAGAATGGTCACTGCCGCTTGGTTACCAGGAAATTGGCTCCCTCACCTCCACGCCATCCTTTCCTCTCGCCTCGACTCCACCTCGACTCCGGGACTTGTAAATTCCAGCGTCTCTGGTTTGATGGGGACGGTGCTTGGCAAGACTCTCTGTCCAGAACCTAGACTGTGCTGTGCCTCTCCCGCTGACCCTGCTTGGGTGACCAGTCAAGAAAATCAAATAAGGGAGATTTCAGAGCTGACCCACCAGCGACGGGCTGCTGTTACGTGTGATGTCTTAGTTCAGTCGAGCTACGCTCAGAAGACCACACCAGCCAGTACCGATCGTGATGTTTTCTGGAGCTCATCTCCTGCTCTCAGTGCGATGCTTTAAATTGGCTCTAATTCTAACTATAAAGAGAAAATTTATTGTCACAGTGAGTATAAAAACCTCTAATCTGTCAAGATTTAAAATGCGCAGGGGGCGGCGAGAGGAACGAGAAGGCCTTGCACCCAGGTGGATGAGCCCCGTGGATTAGTCATCCGATGATGTAGAAACTCACTGCGGCCTTTGCAAGCTATGTTCCTCCTCTTATGGTCTGACTAGTGTCACCCCAAAACTCATATGCTGAAGAACTAACGCCTAGCACCCCAGAAGCTGACTATCTTTGGAGACAGAGGCTTCACCGAAGAAATGAAGTTGGGTTATCGGTGGCCGTAACCCTAGCTGACGGATGTGCTGGAGGAGAAGTCAGGATTCAGACCGTTTCTGGTGGAAGAGTCACACAGACGGCTGCGTGAAGACAAGGGAGAGGGTGGCACATGAGCAGGAGGCCTCAGGAGAAGCGAGCCTGCGGCACCTTGGTCTCGGGCTTCCCAGCATCCAGACGGAGCCATCAATCCACAGCTGGTCCGTGGCACTTGCTTCACGGCCGAGCAGACTGACGCGTCTCCTTCAGTCCGGGAGCACGTGACCGTGGGCATTCGGTGACCAAGAGCATGGCCTTGACCTTGAAGGTGAGCCTGGCTTCGGACAGGATGATTTCAAGACAGGGTTGGGGTCTAGGCGAGCACAGAGCAAAGCTGAGCTAGACCGTCCCCTTGTGGGGTTCCGAAGGGCGGTTCCTCCCGTGTGCCGTGCGTGATGCTCAGATGTCCCCAGGGCCGGGGCGGGGCGGTGAGTGGGGCGGTGAGTGGGCCGTTTCCCCAGCGTGCTTCTGCTCTCTGCCAGGAACGCGGCCCTGTCTCCGCCCCATCTCCGCCTCCTTCAGCTTCACCAGTAGAACCTCCGAAGCCCAGGGCGCTGTGTGCCAAATCTGGAAGTGCCTCCCGTGCCCCCCAGGGCGCTCCGTGAAGTGCTCATTGCCGGGTGCCTCCTCAGTCATTGAAACAGAACATCTGGAGGCGTAAACACGGCCTCCCGCTCAGACGGGGAAGAGCTGGAAGTGGAGGTACAGGGCTTCGACCAGGCTTAGCATGTGTGGTGGTTCGGGGGGAGCCTGCCGCCTCTCCAGGCACCCGAGCAGTGGCTGGGCCTACGGGGTCCCGGGGTCTCCTCTGTGCCCACACACGGCCTTGCTAGACGCCTGGTCTCTCCAGCAGCTGCCCCTCCCTTTCTGTGAGGTTGCTAAGAACCTTCTGGGTGCTGGGTTCCTGGTTTAGACGCAGGCCTCTGGGCTCGGCCCGGGCAGATGGGCGTCCTGGTGGGTTGTGCCTGGCCAGGGTGCTGGGGAGGAGGAGGCGGCAGTGGGGTGTGCCTGGGTCAGGCACAAGGAGACAAGGGGATGCTCCTCTGTGGAGTCCACTTGAGGCTACTCGCCTTTCCCTGCCTCAGTTTCCTCACCGTAACAAAGGGCCGTCCATAGCACTTTCCTTGTAAAGCTGTCAGGGACAAATGAAACTAGCGGGGGACTCTGAGCTGACAGAGCGTGTGATGACCACAGAGGGGCCGATGATGACGGCAGTGGCTGCAGAACTGGCTGAGCTTCCCGGAGAGAATTCCCAGCGAGATGCTCATCCTGCTTCATCACCGGCCTCATGCACAGAGCTTCCAGACGACCCTCTCTCCCTGGGTATTTGCACAGCTCAGGAGCAGTGTCCCCCCAGGCTGCCTGCGTTCCTTGCAGCCCGCTTTGGAAGATCTGGCCCAGGTTCCAGTCTCTTGCTGGACTCTCCCTGGGGAAGTCCCGCCCACCCTCTCCACGACCGGGATGATGGATGGAGCAGCTGGCGAGCTGCAGGTGTCTCCTTGGTCTCGCTCGTGCCTGCTCGATAATAGATGATCTAATCTGTCTCTCCAGCACTTCCTTCTCCGCGCAGGTGACAGAGATGGAGCGTGGCCATCCTTCACCTGGAGCAAACGTGGCTTCCCGGGGACCGCCACCGCCGTGCAGCAGGACAAGGGCTGCCCCCGGGAGCTTGCCGCGCTTTCTGCTTCCAGGCTTCACACGTGCTGGACCGCCCGCCAACGACAGGGCGCCCCTGGCCACGCGCAGGGAGAGGAGCAACTCTCCCTAGCTCATCTGCAATCTGGCCATGTCTCGCTCCCATTTCCCAGTGGCGTTTCTTACAGAAAGTCAAACACTGGCTCTCCCTCCCCCTCTTTTGCAATTATCTTATCCTGAAATATTTCATGCGTGCAAAAAAAAGCAACAAAACATCCACGGAGAATATTTGCACAAACATCACCACACCCGGCGCTACTCTTGAAAAAGCAAACTTTGCACCTGGCAGCCACGCCCCTTCCCTCGGATCCCCCGTCCTCTGGCTCCTCTTCCCCGAGGTAAGCGCCGTCCTGACGTCCCCACACGTGTTTTATGGCTTTATGACTTCTGCTTGTGTCAGTAAGCTTTGTACTTTTCAAAATCAGAGGCTGCGGGAGCTGCCAGTGGTGCGTTTTCCCCCAACACTGCTGCGCTAGCTCTCATGTGCGGCTGGGGTCTTGGGTTCCAGTTCAGTTTGTCTGCTCTGGATGGTTTAAAAAAAAAAAAAAACATGCAACAAAACATCCACAGAGGCCTCCTTGGTGACCAAGGGGTTAGGCAACGCACTATGAAGCATCCGCAGCCACTGCAGCGCGAGTTCGATCCCCGGCCTGGGAGGGGACCCACGTGGCGCAGCAGACCTCTCCTGTCTCACCTGCTACTCCCCTCAGCAGTGGATTTCAGTCCATCTGCCTGTTCTGCTCCCCGCTCTGTCTCTGGTGGATTCACTTGCCCCCACACCTCTGGCCTGTACCATAAATAAATTAATATTTATGCATAAGTAAATAATTTTTAAAAAAACAACAAAAAAAGAATAAATGGGCCTCAGAGGGCCAGGGGCATTAGGAGATGTCTTGTGTGTGCCTGGGGCCTCTCATGAACTGCCAGGCCGCTGGCTGCCACACTCCTCCCCTCCTCCCGCCCTGTCTTTGTCCTTCCTCTTCTTTCACTCTATCAGTGGAAACGTAGTGTGACACCCTTTAATAAGGCCACAGCATCTGTGTATGTGGCTATACTTAGGAGTCCCGCTTCAACCAAGAGTGGATAATGCTTCCTAATTAATATCTTAATGGTTTGTATGCAAATCAACCCTTCTACGTTGCTTCCAGCCACCGCTGCTTCCTAGATCCTTTCATGGACTTTCCTGAAATGTCCTGATTTGGGTTCAGTTGCTCAGAAAGTTCTTTTTGAGTCCAGGGCACCTAGTCGTTGGCTAATTATGAATTCCAGCCAGTGGCATCTTCGAAATCAGGTGTCAGTGGGTGAGCTGACCGCCCGCAGGTGCCCAGGAAGGGGTCCAGATGCGGGATGGGGAGCGCCACCTCAGGACTTCCCAGAGCTAATGTCCAGGAGGAAGCTGTGCCTGGCCCAGGCCTTTCTCAAGTGATGTCTGTGTCCGGGAAGTGTGCTTGAATTCACGCCTTTCATTTCCCTCTGGAGACCTCTGCTCGTCACTGTCCATGATATGCGTCTGGCCAAGGCCGTGGGCTTGCATTGAATGGCCAGAACTTTCAGTATCCGGGAGCACAATTAACTTGCTGCTTTGCATCTTCCTTGGATATTACCTCTGCACCAGTCTTCAGTGGGCGCACACACACACACACACACACACACACACCCCTACTAATCTAGCGACTTTCCACTGGATGCCTGCTTGATGCCAATGTTTACCAAACAAGATGAGCCAGGCTCAGCCCTCAGAGCTATGATCTCAGGGGAGAGACAAGAGTCCGATGAGCTCACAGTAAACACACAACCTCAGATCGCAGGCCGTATAACCATGCTCGGAGCAGAGCGCAGACAGAGTTCAGGGGCCAGTTGGGGGGTCTCTGTGGGGTCTCCACTGTGATGGAGAACGGGCAGGGCTGGGCCAGGCAGAGCAGGCGGGCTCTCTCGTGCCTCTACGACTTCTCCTGCTTCGCCGGCCTTTCTTTCTCTCTGCTCTCTGCTGGCATCCTCCTGGCGCCGCCCTTCTCCGCCCGAGTCTCAGCGGGGCGCGCCCACTGCGCATGTCCACGTAGGCACGCGTGCAGGACCGCAGGTGCCCATCACCACACCAGCGGCGGGAGGGGGAAAAGCCTGGTCACTTCTCCATTTACCCCACACCGAGGCTCAGAGGGTTCGGGCCACCTGCCCCGGCCACGCCATCAGGGCGTCAGGGAGTGGCGCCCGGGGGCACAGGCCGGGAAGCGCCTCCCCACAGGCTCGCCTTGCCGGCCCTTTCCGTCAGCTGGGGCCTCTGCCACCACCCTTGGAGGGACCGAGGAGTCCCGAGCCCTAGGATGTTGGCTTCCTGAGACTGTGGTAGCGATTTCCACAAACGTGCTTCCTAAAGCCTGTGAATTCCTTTGGATCCTGGGTCCAAATCAAGGTGCCAGGCGGACCCCATGGGGGGGGTGGGTTCCTGTGTCTCCCAGCTCCCGGGGTGCCCACCCCAAGTTCATTCCCTGATGTGGGGATGCATTTTTCCCAGTCGTGACTTTTCCTCCTTCCTGTTTCAAATCCCCTGCCTCTCTTAGAAGGACACTTGTGCTTTTATTCGGAGCCCACCAGAAGGACCCGAGATAAGACACTTAGCTAAGTCACATCTTCCTTCCAAGACCCTAATGTGGAAAAAGGGAACATTTAAGTTTCTGGGGATCAGGACCGATCCCTTGGGGGCCTTAACCCAGCCACTGCCCCTGGCTCTTGCCTTCCTGTTCTCCTGGTTCGCGAGCACGAGGATTTAGTGTCTGTAAAGGGAAGTCTCCCAGGCCCCCCGGTCTCCCCTGGGGTCCCCCAGAGCACAAGTGGGCTGAGGACCGGGCACACATTTTACCCCACATGACTTAATGTTTGTCTGAAGGTAATTCTGCCTCTAAATTATTTGCAAATGTTCCTCACATTCCCCCCTCTCTTGTTAGGATTCAGAGCCAATTTGTAATAAGCAAGAGCAGTTTGACCCAGATTAAAAGATACAATTAGTCTGTCTGCGTGGTAAACCGAAAAAAGTACTACTTACAACAAGTTATTGTTTTTTTGACAAAGGGGTATGTCCTGGCAGAACAATGAGCCCCACCGCTGATAAGAGCCTTGCAATTTACTCAGAACACCACGGCACAGAGAGCAGCCCTCAGAACCGTGGGGTCACAGTGCGGCCGCCCTCACAGGGGTGGGGAGTGACCCCAGGAAGCAGGTGACCCCATCACTTCCGGAAGAGTAGGCGCTTCCCGCCAGGGCCGGGCCCCTCCTCCACCTCTTCCTGGAGGTGCCTCTGTGGAAGTGCGTGCCGGTGGGACTGCCAGGAATGTGCGGGTGCCCTGCATTGTGGACAAAGGTCCCCCTGACTCAGGCAACCAGCGTTCTGAACCGGGGGCGGGAGGGGGTGATCTCGGAACATGTCAGAGGAGGATTCTAGAGCAACACATGCCCACAGGCTCCTGGCTGGAGATCCTGGTTATCATCTTGGGGATACCCACGAAGTCGAAGGGCTTGGTACCACTAGGCCCCCTTCCTTTTGCCTCCACCTTCCTTTTGGGGCCTGGGCTCAGCCTCTGCCATAGGGATCGGGCGCTGTGGAAGACACCCCCATGGGCTGTGTACTGAGAGCTCCCTCCGGGCTTGCACGCGGCAGTTCTTGTGCCGATCACCCCATTTAAGTCTTGCACCCCAGGGAAGATAGGCACTCTTGTTATAGGTGAGGAAACGAGGGCGTTGCAGGAGTAAACAGGACCCCTCCAATGCAGGTGTTAAGGTCCTAGCCCTGTACCTCAAAACGCACCTGATAGAGATGCCTGGAGTTAACACGGGGGCCTGAAGCAAGCTGGGCATGTCTGCGCAGAAAGGGGACGTTCGGAGACAGACACACACGGGGAGCATTGTGGGGGACAGAGGGGAGAGATGGGGAGATGCGCTGTCCTCCAGGGAAGACAAGCGGCCCCCCAGCAGACCGCGGAAAGCTGGAAGGGAAGGATCCCCCTGGACCCCCAAAGGAAGCAGCCCAGTTCACACCTCGCTCTCACGTCTGGGCTCCAGGGCTGGGGCGCCGGTGTGTCCGGTGACACAGTCACCTCCCAGCCTGGGAACCGCCAGGGCAGCTGTCTCGTGAAGCCGTGGAGAGGAATTCACAGGCTTTCCGATAAGCACGCAAAGAGAAGCAAACGTTGTCTTGGACAGTAAAGAAAGGTTTGTTTAGGGGAAAACGGTGAAGAGGAAAGACTCCCAGGTGCAAGGTGCCCGGGAGGGCCAAGGAGAGCCCAATGGGGTCTTGCTCCTCGTTCTTTGTGCGGTTGGGTATTCCTTGATGGGCTCACTTAGCCGACTGCTGTGTCTGGAACCTGCGGTGCTCAGAATCTCCCTATTTTGCATTCACGGCCTCCTCTTTGCCTCTGCCCGCCCTTCCATGCCTAGTTCTGGAGTGTCAGCCAGCTCTCTAGAACTTTCTATTCCCATCTCCGGATCGTCCCTTTCCTTTGTTAGCCTTATTTCCAAAGCTTAACTTTTCCGGGGTCTCACCTGTCCACTTTCCTAAAGCTGCCTAACTTTTTCTAGCTTGCCCGGGGCCTCACTAGCCCGGGGCTGAGAGAGAACTTTCTGGAGCAGATGCTCACTGGCCTACAGTGACGCGTTCCTCGTTCGCTCCCTCCTCCCAGGAAAACTGGAGGAGTGACCTGGAGGAAGTTGTGCCAGCTTCTCTCGAGTGCCCCGTGGCCACTGACCGATGAGACCTGTCAGCCGGCGTTCTGGAAGGGCTCTGCTCTGCTGCTAAGAGAGATGGCACAGTCTCGTCCTCCCCTCCACGCGGCCCGGCCCCTGCCGAGGCAGCTCCCAGGATGAGGAAGAAGTCCAGAGAGCCTTGGGGGCCTGGTCCCTGAGGCTGAGCCTCTGTGGCTGGACTTCTCACTAGCTAGGGAAGCTGAACCCTGATTTCTGCGTCACCGCAGTCCTGTGACACTGCAGCCTGCCCAGCGCACCCCCTTCTCCCGCGTCCTGGTCCGGCTGCTGAGCCGCAGGCCCTGCCTGGGCTTGTTCACTCTGGCCGCACGGCCCGCGGCCCGAAGCCTCAGCTGCAGACAGCTGGCCACATCGCCCGGCTGACTGGCCTGTCTCTGCTGCCCCGGGCACCCAGGGAAGAGGGCTCCGCAGCAGCTGCCCAGCACTGCAAACAGAAGAGGACACAGAAACCACGAGAGCACAGTGCCTGGGGCAGAGCGAAGTCAAGAGAGCGACAAGGAGCCCCACAGAGCCCCATTCATCGTCATCCAACTGGGCTCTCAGGCCTCGGAGAGGCCGCTCCGCCTTTTAACTTCTTGGGGTGGGGGGGGCTGCCACTTGCTGGGGGAGGGCCGCACTCCAGGGCAGGCGTCACGGGTGGGGCATGGGGGCTTACACACAGTGGGGCGAGACGCAGTGACCCTGGCTCTGCCTTTTTCTTTTTCCTTCCCTCCCATCAATTAAATACGTTTTATTCCGATATCATTGACTTCTCCCGCGAGCCTTGGAAGCTTTCTGCTTGTGTTTTCCCTGCACCCTCCTCGGCGCCACATGCAGTGTCCTCTGCACCCGGCACATGGCACGCGAACATGGAAACGCCGAGGCGGCCAGGCTCGCACGGACGCTGCCTCTGTGCCTGCTGGGGAAGACGCGGCCCTCCTGGGCAGGTGGGGGCCGGCTGGGGCTGGGCTATTTGGCCAGGGCTGCACAGACCATAGAGACCGGGCTAAGGGCAGATGTGCAACCCCAGCTGGGCCACACGGGAGTCCTCCAGGCCCCACGTCATCGTTAGAAAAGAACCTCGTGCCCATCCAGAGCTCGGTGGGGGAAAGCGCATCCTCCGAGGGGGAGGTGCTGCCATGCCTCTCCTCCCGGCGGCCGGCTGGCACGCTGCACCTGGCACCCTCCCTCCCTGCCATTATCACGACGATCGCAAACACCAAGCCATTGTCCACCCAAGGCCCGAGAGGCCCACTGGACAGCCATGGCCTCAGTGAGGGTGTTTGCGGTACTGTTGTCAAGCTAGTGCTTCGTCGAGAGCCTGGCACAGCAGGTGCGATGACCAGTTCTCCAGCGAGTGACGGAGGAAGGGGTGTCCCTGAAGGCCTGGGCCCCTGCTCCGCTCACGCTCCACCTCCCGAGGTGCCAGGTCCGTGCTGGGGCTGGGGATGGCAGAGTGGACGGAACCCACCCCCCAGCCCTCCTCTCGGAGCTGCGGGTACAGCAGGACACCCAGCCTGCTGCCTTGCCCCCTCTGAAAGTCAGACATCGCATGCATTTAACCCCGCGCGTGTTTCAGTGGGGTCACGCAAAGCCCCACTATAATGCGTTGCTCCATATGAAATTGCGGTGACCCGCTTCTGACCGCCAGCGTGGCAACTTCATGTCGTTCAACAGACGGGACAGATGAGAACGGATATGAGTCGGGGACCCCACTCGCTCTCCCCGTCCCTATGAGTCCCCAAATGCACACACAGAGTTCTAACGTAGAAATCTCTGCGTGAAACGATCTCCAGGTCCGAAAACTGGAATGCAGGGCGCCCAGGCCAACATATGTGAAACCAGACGATGCATCGGGGAGTCCCAGGGTGTCCCGGCCCCGTAGCGCCTGCAGGCTGCTGCACGCACCGTGTCTCCTCTGTGGCCCAGGCCCCGTGGCATCGATTCCTCTGCTGACTTGATGAGAAATTGCAGCACGTTTTCTTAGTGCCGCTCTTCCATGCATCTCTGTCAGCGCCGGTTTACGTTCTGGGATTGAACTAATTTGTTTCCCGTTTGCTCCTGGCTGCAAACTTGAGACAGCTCAGCTTTGCTGCCCTGTGTGTGTAACTTGGTCACCCCAGCCCCCTTTTTGCCTTCCCCATCGCTAGCTAACCACATCTGAGCAAGGAGGATTAGCAGGCTGTGTGGTGGGGTTCTGGCTCTGGCACCCCGAACACTCCTGCTACTGCTGAGCTGCGGGACAGGGGAGCGCAGCCTCTCAAGACACAGGAAGGGGTGAGGGGCGTAGAGACCGCACTTCCAGTGCTGCCCAGCACGGAACACCCACCTCTGACCCCAAGCAGATATCACCCGTGGTGGCTTACTGAGAATTAAGTGCCCAGCAACATCCATACATCTCAGACTACCTGCTGCCACCCAGGCACCTATGAGCTGTCATTATTCGGCCCTTAGCAGATGGAGCGACCTGGACCCAAGAGGTGAAATCACATGTCCAAGGTCACGCATTAGAAATCACACTTCAAAATCTGCATCTGGCTCAAATGTTTATTCCTTTCTAGCTGCTCCCCAAATCTTTTTTTTCCCTTCAAAGGTATTTTTTTTTTTAATTTTTCATCTCATTCTCCTTTTTTTTCATTTTTCCTTTATCTATATATATTTGACATCAATTGTGGTCCCCATGGAGTTCCCACCACCATGTCACCACTGCACCATCACCTCAGTCCCTTGTGCCTTCATCCCAGTCCTTCTCCCTCCCCCACCCACAGTGCCTCTGATTTGTCTTTGTCTTTTTTTTTTTAAGATTTATCTATCTATGCATATAAGAGCTGGGGTACAGCCCAGAGATGTGAGGGTGAGAGGATTCACCAGAGACAGAGTGGGGAGCAGAACAGGCAGATCGACTGAAACACACTGCTGAGGGGAGCAGCGGGAGGCAGGAGAGGTCTGCTGTGCCATGTGGGTCCCTCCCTGGCCGGGGATTGAACTCGCGCTGCTGTGTAGTGGATGCTTCCCAGGGCGGTACTCAACCCGCTGGACCACCAGGGAGGCCCTTATCTTTGTCTTTTTGTTCTTGTTGTGTTGTGATTTTTAAAAAATTATTACTGTTCTTTTCCTTGAGCCTTTTTTTGGTTCCTTTATATTCCTCCTAAAAGTGAAACCATCCAAGACTTTTCTTTTGCTTTCTGACTTATTTCACTGAGCATCATCCCATCTAGCACGCCATTCATGCTTCTACAAATGACTAGTTCATCTTTTTGATGGCTGAATAGTATTCCAAAGTGTATATGTGCCACATCTTCTTGATCTAGTCATCTATTATTGGAACTAGTTGCTCCTCAAGTCTTGATGTTTGTAGATACCTACTGAAAAACTCACATCTTCCAAAATCACCGCCCATTGCCTGAACATGGGGGGATAAGCTAGGGGTTTCTGGAAACCCAAGCTGGGAGATAGCTTTGGGGGATCAGAGATGGCACTTGAGACACTCTGGGGGTCCCTCAGAAGCATGTTTTCATCTTAAAGTGACAACTACAGAGATGCCTCCTCAGGGTTTCCCCAAGTGCCTGGATATCGGCTGACAAGGGGCCCAGTTTTCTCAAGGGCATTTTTCTCCTCAGTAAGAGTAAGTCATTTCAGCTGTAGGAGTATTTATTTTTATCACCTCCCTCCCCCGCCCTCTCAGCCGTGGGACTCTCTACAACCTGTTTTCATGTTGAATGTGAAAAAGTGGAAGCTCGAACTTTTTATTTTTTCAGAACTGGCTGCAAAACATCTGGTTAATATTTTCTGAAGTTGAACATATGCATATTCTACGACCCGACAATTCCACTCCTGGGTAAATACCACCTAGAAATGAGCACATATGTTATCAAAGATGAGTGCCCCGAGCATTCTTGCGTCTCAATCCGGAGACAACGCCAGGGCCGGGACTGATCTGTGCAATGGTGGTCTCGTGTGCAGGCTCTGGTACATGCCAGTGAGAAGGAGCAAACCAGCTCCACTGGGGATCTGGAAGACTCTACCCTCGGCCCCGGCCTGACATAGGAAAGTACATCCTGGATGATCTGATGCTTCCAAAGCTCAAACCCAGTATTAGAGGTGAGAGCTCTTCTCACCTTGGGTTAGCAGGAGGGCAGCACTAGTAGAGGGTAGAGGGCGGCAGGGCGTGGGGCAGGCTTTCTGTAATCTGGGCAGATGGGTAAAGGGGGCATCCTTGAGCCCTCGGTGACTTTTCCAGGCTTTTTATTATTATTATTAATTATATTTGACATCATTTGTATTCCCCAGGAGTACCCACCACCATTCCACCCGTGCACCATCACCTCCGTCCCTTGTGCTCTTTCTGCCCTCATCCCCGTCTTTGCCCTCCCTTCTTCCCCCTCCCACCATGATCCCTTTGGTTTATCTTGGCTTTTTGGTCTTGTTGAGTTTTTTTGTTTGCTTTTGGTTATAATTGCCCTATTCCTTGAGCTCATTCTTTGTTGTTGCTGTTGTTCTTTCATATTCCTCTAGTAGTGAAGCCATCCGATATTTTTCTCTTGCCTTGTGACTTGTTTCACTGAGTATAATTCCTTCTAGTTCCATCCATGTTTCTATAAACGTCCCTTCTCATTTTTGATTGCTGAATAATATTCCATCCGATCCAAAAGAGCACCTGTACGCCTATGTTTTCAGGCTTGTATTGATCTTTCTGGATCAGAGAAGACCAGGTACACGTAGGCGGGGGAACCGGTGGGAGTCTGGCGGGCCTTCTAGCCCCAGGCAAGTCTTTGCCCTCTGGGCAACTGCTTATGCTTCTTCTGCCTCTGCTCTCCTTCTGCTCCTGCTGCTTGTACTGCCGCGCTTCTGCAGCTCGTGGTGTTCCCGTGACACTACCCTTACCTACCTCGTCTCTGCACAGGTGCGCCCACCTGCGCATGCGCACACCTACTCCACTGCCGCCATCAGGCCCGCGTGCGGGACCGCGGGTGTCCGTCACACCCATGGCGGAGGGCGGAAAGGCCTGGCAACGGACCCTACAGCCAGTAATGAGAAGGTGGACAGAATGTGGACAGACGCTGAGGACCAGGTGAAGGCCCAGAGGGACCAGAAAGGTGACCGGAGAGAACGGAGGGGGCCGGGGGGCCACAGGTCACGGAGGACGGTCCCTGTAGACGGCGGCTGCGCCTAGTTCCGGCTTGGAGCTGCCACGTGCAGGTAGGTGCCAGGACTGCTGATTTTTAGAAGAAACAGGAATTCATGTTGTAGCGGCGGGAAGGGTGGCAAAGGGCAAGCTCGGGATGGTTCTGGGCAGACGGGTCAAGGAAGGGCGTCTTGGAGCCCTCGGTGGCTTTTCATGCTTTTATTGTCAGAGGTGGCCAGGTACATGGCAGGCTGGGGGCCCGGGGGCTGGCAGGCCTCCCAGCCCCCGGCGCATCTCCTCCTCTCAGCTGCTTTCGTTTCTCTCTCTGCTGCTTTTGCTGGTACTGTCGGTCCTGTCGGTTCTGGCATCCTCATGACGCCGCCCATTTAAGCCCGTGTCCAACTCAGGTGCGCCCACTTGCGCATGCCCGCCCTGGAATGCTCGCAGCACCGCGGGTGTCCATCATCACAGCGGTGGGACAGTGGAAAGACCTGATAGTTCTCTGACCCTACACTTATTTATGTTTTTTTATTTAAAAATACCCTAAATTGAAGCTGTGGTACATATACACGATGGAATACGACTCAGCAATAAAAAATGAAAAACTAGATGCATTCATAGGAACATGGATGGAACTGGAAGGGATGATGCTCAGCGAAGTAAGTCAGAAGGCAAAAGAAAAATACCAGCTGGTTCCTCCCCTAGGAGGAATATAAGGGAACCAATAAAGATCAAGGAAAGGAATAAGAACAATAATAATAGTAATAACAACAAGAAAGAAACAAAAACCAGAAATGAAAAGACAAAGACAATCTGGGGACACTTGGTGGGGAGGGAAGAGGGGAAGGGTGGAGGGCAGAGGGGAGCACAGGGGACTGAGGTGATGGTGCACTGGTGTTACGGAGATGGGGAATACATGGGGATTACAATTGATGTCAAATATATGTAAATTTTTAAAAATTTAAAAAAATAAAAATACCCTAAATTTAAAATTATGGTTAAGAAAATTATGAACAATGCCATGGACCAGAACCCGGCATAAGAACCTGTTAAAAGAGAAGGTGGCTGAGAGGTAGCTCAGCTGTGTCCCCAGTGAGCAGAGACACGGATTTGAGAGCAATCGATACAGACAGCGGTCTCAGAGGCCTCCACGGGCAGACATCCCAATAAACCCCTGGACACTGAAAATACTGTAAATCAAAAATGCATTTACTGCGCCTACCCAGCCCGGCCCAGCCCAGCCTCGCCCCCTCCAGCGTGCTCCGGGCACCCCACTGCTCTGTGCTTGGGCAAAACCGCCCCCAAAGAAGCCATGAGGTGCTGGCTGTGCCATGCACGCCCCTGAGCGCCAGACTGGAGGGAAAAGCAGTACACAGAGTGCCGGGGCTAGCGGGGGAGGGGGGCTCGCTGCCAGTGCCATCTCACGAGACAGGGTCAAAATTCAAGGCATTTCTTCTCGTAAACGCTTCCCCTGTGCAGAGCAGCAGCAGAAGCTCCCTGCCCGCCCGTGTCTGTGCATGTGTCCCTCGTCTCCTTTTCCTCTTTCCTAATAAACCTGTCCTTTTTAAATGCACAAAAAAAGTCACCATTAAAGTATGGATTCTACTGAGTGTGCACTATTACCGATGCTGAAAGCAAAAAAGCACAGGTCGAATCCTAAGCTGGGGACCAACTGCAGGTCAGGCCCTGGGACCCCAGTGGGCAGGGGAGGGCGGCCTCATAAAGCATGCTCTGATAAAGCAGCAGGGATGCTTAGCACATCAGGGCTAAGTGCTCCGGGGGCCCCGGGAGACCCACAGACCGTCTCCCAGCCTTCCGTTTGAGGGGTGAGGAGCTGGCCTGGATGCACCTGTTTCCTCGGTGCTAAGAGCCGCTCCCAGAGTACCATCTTGCTGGTGGGACTGTACAACCTCGTTCTGTCTGAAACCGTCCTTGGCACAGTCCCAGGTGCTGGAGCGGGCAGCTGTCTAGGGGAACGGGTGGGGCGGCGACAGTGAGAGATCAACTACTCTGAAACAAACCGTCTTCTTTCCGAGGCTATGACCCGAGGCCCCAAGAAGCTCTTCCTCTCGTCATTGTCTGTTGTCCCAGAACTCGAGGTTGTGCGGGAGCCTCCGCTGAAGCCATCAGCGGCACCTTGAATGGTGACACCGGGCACGCCATCTCCACCGGGCCAAGTGCTGCAGGGCGCCGTGATTCTGCAGAGCAGAGGGTGGAGCTGGGGGAGACCAGCCTCGCTCTGGCGCCAGCTTGCTCTGCAGCGTCTCGAGTCCCTCCGTCTTGAGCGTGTCTGCGAGAGCAGAGCCAACACCTCGCCTCCCACTGCAGGCCTCTGGGTCTTCCTCTGCATGGCGGGGGGTGGTGATGGCACCTGGAGGGCACGCACAAGCTCACACCCACCCTGACACCCTGATGCTGAGCCATTCCCGGAGCAGGAGATGAACGCATGGGCGGTGGGCAGCGCCCTGCCGGGGAGCCGAGGTGGGTCTCAGCAGAAGCGCCTTCCTTCTGGCCTGGAGGTGAATCTGGCTCAGTATGTCATTAAAGAAGTCGGGGGGCTGTACCCGCTGCTGTCACATCCCGGCTTTGGACAGGACAAGGGTCTCGATGGACACGGGTGCACGGCCCCCTCCTCCCCAGATGACTCAAGAGACCCTGCCTGCTGGGGGGCCGGTATGGGGGGGGCGTTTCATTTTCCTCACACTCCTGCTACCCCCCACCTTTAATCAAAGCCTCAGAGGTAATTGCTCGGTGGACAAACAGCTTACCGTCTGGTGTGCAACTAACAATTAGTTTAGAGACTGTGATCTATAAATTTTGAGGCGAGGGAAAGAGGATTTGGTGCACTTGGGCTATCCTTTTTAATGAAGAAAAATCACACACCGGAAGGGATCCCGCGTGTTATGGAAGCAGCTTAATATCATCTGGTGGTGATTTGTAGGCCTCTATAATGCCTTGTGATCTCGGGGAGAGGGAGAAGACGGGGCGGGGCGTGAGCTGCGGTGGTTGTTTGTGTTTCTTACAACAAAACCAAAGCGAACCCCGGGCTGCGTGGAGGAGATGCAGGACGCAGCCGCCGTGGGTACCAGCCCCACCCATCTCCCATCGCTGCCCCCAGCTCTGTCAATGAGGCCGGCTGGAGTGGACCCCATAGGAATGTCGTCCTATTTACTGTTTATAAAAATAAACCGGCTGGGCGGAGATGTATGTGAGGAATTTATATCGAGCAGCTGCACAAGCAAGTGTCCGAAGGCTGCGGGCGAGGAAGTCGGGAGGGGGAGCCCATGTGACCCCCGCCGGCTCGGGCCTCCCCCCTGCCTTGGAGGACCACTTTGGGAGATGAAAGGGAAGGTGGGGGGCAGGGAGGGAGCCAGATTCAATATGCACCCAGGTCAAAGCCCCGTTCTCTTTGGTCACACCAGTAAGGCACAGCACTTGGAAGGCTGTTCTAGAAAGACCACACCGCTCTTCTCCAGGAGACCCCGGGACGGTGGACACCCCAGGGGCGTCCATGTGTTGTTGGGGGGGCAGACAGCTGAATGAGCAGAGCCAGATCAAAGGCTTCCTGATGGGTCGCTGTTTTAAAATCTGGGTGTCCTCTGTCTCCTGGCCCAGTGGTGGGCGTGTGTCCCCTTTCACAGGGGCGGTGGAGGCCGAGGGAGGGGATGGCCGCTCCATCAGTTCCCCCGGGTTCAGAGCCTCAGAAGGCCTGAACTTCATCACCTGCAGGTCAGGTGGGCTTGTCTCGGATGCTCGGCAGGTTGGGGGGGGGGGACCTGCTGTCCCCCCAATTGCGGGTGTGTCTGATTCCTGAAGGACAAGGCTACGACGCAGAAGTTTGCAGAGTGTCAGGGAAGCGGTGCTGAGGTAGACCCGGCAGGCCTCCCGGGGAAGCACAGCCCGTGGGGAGCAGCCCGTGCTGCAGGGTCAGGCTCGGCTCAGGGAGGCCTCAGGGGTCCAGGCCCACAGAGCGGACCCTTGTCCGCCAGCCCTCCGTCCAGCCCGTCCTCCGTCCGGTCACGCCCTGTACTTCTCTACCCCCAGTCCATTCTCCAGGGCCATCTCAGAAAGACATTAGGCCAAGCTCCTGCTTAAAGCCCTTCTGTCCCTTCCACAGCGACTGGAAGAGCGCCCCAAGTTACCACACTGAAGGGCCTGGTGTCCCCAGCTCCTCACTGGGACTGGGGCTGGCCTGAGTGAGCTCTGGCTCGGGGCCGCCTGCCTGTGCCCAGCTCCCACCTGGTGCTTCCCTGGCGGGTCCTGCTCCAGGGGCGCTAACTGTCGGGGCCGCCCACCTCTCCGCGCTCCTGGGTAAATGCCCCTTCCTCAGACCGGCTCCTGCACCACCTACTAATAACATCTACTCCAAGTCACTCGACTTCACTCTCCAGCTTTCTGCTTCTTCTAGAGTGTTTATAAGAATCTGCAGTAAGAGAATAATGTATTTACCTACTTGTGGTTTTCTCTTTGGTCTTTCTTAAGAGTGCGGGGCTGGCTTCTCTTCTGTATTACCAGAGCTAGAGTTGTGCCCGGTCCATTCATTCATTCGGTCATTCATTTGTTCAGTCAACTAGATGAACTGCATTTCACTGTAACCGATGGTCCCAAGAAATCTAGTAAAGGAAGAAAAATAAATATGTAAATAAATAAGTAAATGTTAGGCTGCATCTCTTAGGATTGTGGTGACTGTTGAATTTTAGAAAATTAGAGTAGTTTATTCGTATAAACTTCTGAGCCTAGTGCCTGCTACTTGGTATTCACCTCATAAATGTTGAAGTGTGCATTGGAGAATGTGGGGAAACATATTCCTAGTGAATTTATAGTCTAATACAGGAAACTGATGTTTATTATTTTAATTTTTGCAGGGAAGAACTGGGGTTCAGGCTAGAGCTGTGAGGGGTAAGAGAATTCACCAGAGAAAGAGTGGGGAGCAGAACAGGCATATTGACTGAAACACACTGCTGAGGGGAGCAGCGGGGAGGCAGGAGAGGTCTGCTGCGCCCTGTGGGTCCCCTCCCTGGCCGGGATCGAACTCATGTTGCAGCGGTGACAGTGCTGAGACTAACTCCTTGGCCACCAGGGAGGCCTGGGAGATTGATGTTTATTTTTTATTTTTTTAAAGATTTATTTACAAGAGCTGGGGTATAGGCCAGAGTCACGGGAGGTGAGAGGAGTCACCAGAGACAGAGCGGGGTGCAGAACAGGCAGATGGACTGAAACACACTGCTGAGGGGAGCAGCGGGTGAGGCAGGAGAGGTCTGCTGCGCCATGTGGGTCCCCTCCCTGGCCAGGGGCAGGGATTGAACTCGTGCTGCTGTGGCTGTGGTTTGCTTCATAGTGCGTTGCTTAACCCACTGCGCCACCAGGGAGGCCCGAGATTGATGTTTAAAGGAAAATTAACTTCAGTGGGGCTAAGGTCTCCTCAGAGAGATTAGTTGAGACTGAAAGATCCTTGAGATGCTGAGGTCCCCGACAGTGGTCATGCCTGACCTTGGTCAGAGCAGGTGACCCCAGCTCCCTTCTGCTGTGCTCCCTGTTCCCTGGCAGATGACCTGGGTGGGCCCGTGTTTTCACGGCTCCTTTCAAGAAGGAGATGAGAGTCCGAGCCGAGAAGGAGATGCGGTGACGAAGTGCAGGGTGGAGTGACCTGGTCCTTCCGCGCTGCTGAGTCCCCTCGCTGGGCTCCTGTGAGTCCGACTGGCCAGCGAGCACGGACAAGAAGGCAAGCCGAAGTGCATCCGCGCACGCATCTCATATGCCCAGGAGCGCACCCAGAGACGAGCACACCAGACACTGCCTGTGTTTTCGGCTTATGTCTCCTTCTTACTGTGTCTCCAACTTCTTACTCCTTTTGTTTCATCTCTTGCCCTGACCCTCCTCCTCCTCCCTCCTGTGAGGGCTTTCCATCACACTGGGCTCGCCCAGATAACCCAGGGCAATCTCCCACCTCAGCATCCTTTGCTCAGCCACATGCATCTGCAATCCCCTTACCATGCACGGGGACATATTCACAAGCCCCGACAACTCTGCCATCTTTGGGGGCCATCCTTCTGCCTCCATCCTCTTTGCACTCCACTCCTACCTTGTAGTGACCCAAACCTGCACACCAGGTCACGTGCTCCTGGATGAGGGGGCTCCTCAATAAGTGGTGACCCTGTAGGGAGGAGGAGCGGGCACAGCAAAGCCATAGGTTGACTTTAAAGCATTTTTTCTTATCCTTCGATTGCTTCATTTTCTGAGCGACCTGTTCTATGGCCTGCAGTGTTTCTGAGTGTGCTGGGCTTTATTCTGGGGGAACTGTCTTTGTTCCTGGAACTTTCTGAGTGTCCCAGGGTCCGGGCTTGGCCATGACTGTCCTGGGCGCAAGTCAGCCTCATGGTCTTCACCTGCCTCCCCACCTCCGGCTCTCCGCGCAGTTGTGGACTTGACTGAGCCACACGGGGCGGCATGGCGTGGCTTTGCATGTCAGGACTGGGCTTCTGCTTTCCCGCACAACCTCCTGAATGTGCCGCAAGGTGACGGAAGCCTCCACTTTTGGGGTGGGAGCTCGGGAAGGGCGGGTCAGCCGCCGCTTGTCCCCTCCTGCGTGTTGGCCAGGCCCAGCCCTCTGCGTGAACCCTCTTCTCAGTGTAACTGGAGCAGGGGTGAGGAGCAAGGGGCAGGAGGAGGGAGGGGACAGGGAGCCTGACACACTCAGCTCACCACTTGATGCTGCTGCCCCTCCCTTCAGCTCGGCTTGCGGTGTGGTCGCCCCAGGCTCTGCCGTGCAAATCCTCCCACCTTTGCAGGGGCCAGCCCTGGGGGTCTGGACTGCAGCTTCCAAGCCGGTGATTTGTGCCAAGCAGGATCCTGGAGACTTTCTGTAACCCCCAAACTGCTCAGATTCTCTGTCCTGCTGAAGGACTCACCTCCTCTTCTCAGTATTCTGAGGGCACTGGTGCTACTTCATCAGCGTCTGGACAGAAAAGGAAGCATAGAATGTGATCCTTCTACCATTCTGAACTAGAAATCTGTGGGCAGCTGTCAGACGGCACTGTGCCTTTGCTTTTAGCTGCGTTCTTGGCTCAAGAGGCAGAAATCCAGTCTCAGCCCGCTCTGCTATAATTTTATATGAAAGACAATGGAGTTGTTAAAACTTCACAGTGAAGCGAGCATCTGAGCATGCAGAAGGTGGGGCAGCTCTGCAGTCCCCTTGGCTAGGCCGGGGTGCCTTCCTGGCGGAGGTGGGCTCACCCCCTCCCGCAGAGCCACCGTCCAGCGCCAGGAGAGGGGCAGCAGCCAGCGAGACAGGGACTGGCGAGGCGCGGCGCTGAGAGGCGGAGGGTGACTCCCGGGCCCTCGCGTTGCTTTCCCTACGAGCTCCACAACCAGCTCGAGGCTGGCTGCCCTTTCAGACTCTGGAACCTTCCGCAGCTGGACCCATCCCATAGCCCGGGGCGAGCTCCCTGGCACTCTGCGGAGCAGCCCGCCCTGTAGTCCTCAGGGATGAGGTGGCTGAGGGAGCGTCCCGTCCTCATCCGCCCCCTCGGCCATTGCCCCGCCTGTGGCAGCGGGACTGGGGCACCAGAGCTGGGCCCCCCCTACCCCCCACCCCCCGCCCTCCATCCTTTCTCCAGAGGGTGGAGGCGCTGCAGGATCCAGGGGAAGGAGCGCTGTGGGCCTCGGGGCTCTGGGAGGGACTGGGGGATGGGTTTCCAAGGGGGGTGGAAGACTGCTCTTAATTTCACATTTTTCTTACTGGCAGTTACCCGTTTTCAGTGGATTTTATTTCAAATCGTTTAAAAGTGAGCAAGCAAATAATTGACCTAGGGGCCTCCCTGGTGGCGCAAGGGGTTGAGCGCCGCACTGTGAAGCTTCCACAGCCACTGCAGCACAAGTTCGATTCCCGGCCAGGGAGGGGACCCACATGGCGCAGCAGACCTCTCCTGTCTCCCCGCTGCTCCCCTCAGTAGTGGATTTCAATCAATCTGTCTGTTCTGCTCCCCTCTCTGTCTCTGGTGAATCTTCTCACCCCTGCACCTTGGCCTGTACCCCAGTTCTTGTGTGCATAAATAAATGTTTAAAAAAATAATTGACCTAGACTTCCTACATCCTCCCTACCTTTTATCAAGCCCCCCCCCCCCCCCCCCCCNCCCTTTTATCAAGCCCCCCCCCCCCCCCATTTTGCTAAGAATATAATGTCCTTCTCGGAAAGTAACAGCTGTATTTTGTACTTAGCATTTAGCCCCATCAGCAGTAACACTAAGTTGTCAAAAGGAGGGGCATTGTTATCCATCAGCGATCTGTTTAGCGACACACTTCAAGCAGGAGGTGCCAGGTCACCTCATCCAAAGGATCCATGGGCTTCAAGTTTCCCTGTGTTCAGATAGCAGCAGTTACCCCTACATTATGGGGGTTTCCAGCCGACTTTTGGCTCTTCCTGTTTTCCCAAGTCATCTTCCCGAGAGAGATGTGGCTTTCGGCATTGTATAAATGGCAGTGGGGGTGATGACCTCAGCCTTGGGTTGGCTTCTGGCTGAAAGGAGGGAAAATGGTGAAAAGACCCACGACCCAAAAAGGAATGGGAGCAGATCGAAATAAACTTTTGGGGTGGTCAATGTAGTGAATAAACTCAGTAGGTGAAACCCCTGAGCAATGACAATCTAACTCTCTCTCGTTCAGATTTTGCCCAACGTGGACGGATTCCTGTGTTGGGTTCCTTGATTATGCTTCGTCCTTAGTTGAATCTGGGTGGAATGAGGGGGGTTTTCAAGGTGGAAAGTGATTCCCCTTGGAGGAAAGGGGTCGGTCGGGTCAGTCTTCAGAGCTGGGACTTGATCCTTTGGAGACTTCATTTCAAAAAGAGCTCACATTTTGCATGAAAGCAACCAACATCCACAGGGAGATGGGTTCTTATTTTGTGAAAACATCTTTACGTTTTGGTGTAAGCGTTTTGCACGGTCAGCAGCAATGCCAAGCTGTCAAAAGTTGCAGCAGCATTAGTCGTCACGGCAAGGTACCTACGTGAGCAGAGTAGCACTCCCAGAAAGCTCTGTTCGATAGACTTCTGTATGTCCTTAACAGTCCTAGCTTTTGTCCCTTCGTCAAATTATTGTTCCATCTCACCCTTACGCCAACTGCAGAGAAAGCGTGCAGTTAATCCCTTTCTCATTTCTGGGGGGCAGGAGTCCAGGGCCCAAGAATTGCAATGGTACAGACATATGTGTACTCACATGTCTAGAAACTCATTGTTGTTCTATTTCTAGAAGATTCAGCTGCCTTATTGCCATCTTTCTCAGAGGACAGGTGAATAGTCATTCCTTAATTGCCCTTTATAATTAGAGGGAGAGTTCTGTGGACACCTTTTGTAGGTTTTATATCACGTTGCCCTTCTCTTGCCATGAGCCAGCCATTGTATGATAAAAGCGTTACTGTTCACAGACCATTTTATTCAACCACTCCTGCGGATGGAGCACCTTGGAAATGCTAGCTACTTGGCATGGAGTACTGTGTTAGAAAGATGGGGACCTTGGCATCTCTTGGTGAAGCTTATTTGCATGTATACAAAACATATATGTGGGGGGAGGGGAGAATGTGCACGTGTGTGTGTTTTAGAAAGAACAAACACATATATGCATGCGTGTATATGTATACACGTATGCATATACATATATAATGTGCATACACATGTGTATACATATAATAAATTAAGAACAAATATATGCACGTACATATAAACATACATATAATGTGTGTGTAACACACATATATGTATATATACACATGATAAATTAAGAACAAACCTACTAAGCACAGTTAAAGATCTTTAGCGCTAGTGAAGTGTGGCTGCAATCTGGATTTGGGTTCTACATGACCGGAAGGTTGCTGTGGGCTGTGCGCACACATGCCTCTTTCTTCACCTGTCTTCTCACCTAACCTCTTGCTATGTCTTACAGGTTGCTCTAGGCACGCCTGAGTTGTGTGCACAGAGCATGTGTTATGCTGGAAATCAATAAAGACAAAGGAAACAAAGACAAAGAAGTAAGAGGCAGAGCAGAGAGGGCAGCTTTCTGGCTCAGATGCATGGTTTGTGCGTCTGGTGAGCTGCAGGCATTCCGTGGGGTTTCGTGTGTCGTTGGTGCACCGTATTCTTTCGATCCAGGTAACCAAGGGTATGTTCTTTTTTCTAATCAGCTTAATATCCATACACAAAGAAATGGCTCTTCCATACGGGTGGGAGCATCTGAGTCAAAGACAGCCCTTGAACCTCAACAAGCAAGCGACAGGTTAGATGCTAAGCTCACTTCATCTTTGTCCTGGCTTGGAGTCTGCCTTCATCTCTTTCTTCTGCTTTCTCAGAGGTGCCTTCATCTTGGCATTAACCCCCTTATTTCAAATGTCTTATTCTGACTTTCTTGGCTTTTGTGTTTCGGGCAAGTTGTTCGAACATCTTTTTTTGGTTTAAAATTCTTTTAAAATACCATGTGATTTCACTGATCTTACCAGAAACCAATAAAAACACATTACTTTAAAAATAACTCCCATAAAACCTCTTACTTGTGAAAAGCTTTCATTCTAATAAAATTGGAGCTAACCAAAACCTTTTAAAACTGCTCACAGGCATACATGAGACTTGGCATGTCCAGCCTGCACTACCTCTAGTGGTGATGAAGATACCAGATCTCTGCTCTGTGTGTAGGAATGTGGGTCCAAGATAAATTAACTCACCTACTTTAGAAAAGAAAAATCCAATATGAGAATGGTAACACCCCACGAAGGCCACTCACTCATTGTGCTTTTTGCCAACATAGCCACTGGGAATCTACAATCTTTTCCGTCGTGTGTGAGGTTGCGGTTGCCTTTTTTCCCCTTTGCTTTTAGTTTCCTAAATATAGAATTAATGGGTTTTAAGGAAAGTCAATGATTGCTCTCACTTGAGTCTGGAGAGTGGAAAGAAAATATCCCTTTCTCAGCAGGCTTCAAAACTCCCTTTGGGTCGGCTCCATCCTATGCCAGTTTCACTTTTAGATAAGACTTTCGTCAACATTTGCAAATCCTGTGGTGTTGCGAAGATGGATGTCGGTGACACAGGACAGAGGAGTGACTTCCTGGCATCAGACCTCGATTAGCTGCGCCAGGTCAGTCACCCCAAACTCCTAGTGCAGGATGGGAACTCACGGGCCATTACCCCGGGGATCTGGGACAGGGGGCCATGATTTATTTATTTATTTATTTATTTTTAAAGATGCCGAGATAACTTGGATGTGTAGCCCTTGGAACCAGAGGTGTAAAAACAAAAGACCAATAATAAAAGATCATTAAATAAAAATTTTTCATGTAAGAAACAAGAGGAGACACAATTGACTGATGCATCACGTTGCTTCCAGCACCCCTCTCCAAGTTCCCGTCTTTGGATGGTGAGACCCTTGACACACCCCCTTACCAAAGAGTAGTCAAGTGAACTTGGGTGAGCTCCAAGGTGCTCTCTTCTGCAGACCCCCAGGGTCTTTCATGAGTTTATCAAGTGGTCTAGGAGGATCTCAGTGAAGGAAACTTGCTTTGCAATGCTCAACAGTGTTTCTCGAAGGAACTTGACTTGAACTACTTCTTATTAAGTATTAACATCTGAAAGACCTAAGAAGTGCAGCTATAGAAGATGCCGGAATGATTTCCCTGAAACATCACTGTATCCTCGATTGCTGACAGCATTTTTCAGACATGCGTGACCTTGACTTGTGTGTTGTTTTTCTAGAGGCAGCGCTGCATCCCTCACGCCCTCCTGCTCAGCTGGGGCAGTACCACCTGCAGGCAAGAACTAGGAGGAGCTTCATTGAGTGGTAACCAGTATGCATTTGGTTTTTGTTCCCAGCCACACCCAGTGCTTTTGATGTTTCAGTGGGTGAGGAGAGGAGAGTTCTCTGTATCCCTTAATGAGACAAAGTTATTTTATTTTATTGTTACTGCTATAGGTAGTCAATCAGGGCATTCGAGAAACGAGAAAGGAGACTCCACCTCCGCAGAATTGTCACTGTGGGAGGGGCCCACGTTGGCCTGTAGAAATTTCCAGAACATGCAAAGGTTTCCCTCCATTTCTTCTGCTCAGCAGACAGCACCCGGACATGTTGCTCCTCCTTCGCTGTGTGTCAACATCGTGCTGTGTCTTGCCGTTAACAATGTCTGAGCAAATGGCTTGCAAGTACTGATTATCTACTACTTGCCAGACACCTCACCTCTATCACTTCTAATCTCTACAATTCCCTGCAAATCACCCCCCATTTTTTAGAAGAGAAAATGGAGCCTAAGAAAAGGTAATTAGTTTGCTCACCTGGCAAGTGATAGAAGAAGGTAGTTATCTCTAAAATTGAGACTCTTTTCTTTCAAAAAAAAAAAAAAAACTCCATTCTTTTCCTTTCCCAGAAGAACTGCCGTACTCTGTTCTTCCCTGAGCTCATAGGCTTAAATCGAATTTTTTTGTTCTATTGAACCAAATTTTATTGAACCAAATTTTTGGTTCTGTTGAAGACCCTGAAAATGGCAAAGCCATTTTTTTCATCTGGGTTTTTATTCCAACTACAGTCAGATGTTTTGCTGTCCAAAGAAAGTCTGGACATCAAAGAATATTGAGATAATTTGGACCAAAAACTCTAAGACTTTAGTCTTTGTGTCTCATCGGCACGTACATCACAGCCATGAGCTTGTTAGTCTTGGTGAAGGACACCAGGCAACAAAAAAATTAAAAATGTGTCCTCTTGCTCCTGAGGCTGGGGACGCAGTCTCATTTTAGGAATCTGCTCTTTCTTTGCTCTCTGTACCCAAGCCCAGCTCCAGCTCATCCTCACATTCGAAAAACCCAATACTCTGTTTATTCTTCCAAAGTGGTGTCTGTTCCTAGATCCAGCCGCTAGCTCCTGCTTGGCCCTTTGTGGAAAGAGGGTGGAGTCACAGCAGCTGAGGAGTCCTCTGCTTTCCCTGCAGGCCACTGAGCCGAGGCGCCGCGGAGGGCGGAGGGAGGCTCCAGTTAGTGGCTGAAGAATCGGTTGGGTTCGTTCTTAGGAAAAACAAAGCCAATTTGAGGGCCAAGTGTTGCTGCTCTTTCTGGGCCCCTTCTCCTGTTCCACTTGTTCATCCAGACCTGTTACTGCTGATGATAGTTCTGGATCATTGGAAGCCAGTAGTGTAGAGCACCGTTGCTTCTTTAAAAATAATAGCAATTTCGGGCCTCCCCTGGTGACGCAGTGGGTTAAGCAGCTCACTATGGAGCAAACCGCAGCCACTTGCAGCATGAGTTCGATCCCTGCTGCCGGCCAGGGAGGGGGACCCACATGGTGCGGCAGACCTCTCCTGCTGTGCCCGCTGCTCCCCTCAGCAGTGTACTTCTGTTATCTGCCTGTTCTGCTCCCCGCTCTCTGTGGTGAATCCTCTCGCCTCCCCCCCCACACACCTCTGGTCTGTGCCCCAGTGCTTGTATGCATGAATAAATAAATCTTTAAAAAAAAAATAGCAATTTCCAGAAACCCCATTTTTTGGTTAGCTAAAAGTTACATTGGTTGGAAATATAAATGGAACCTTGATCGTTGTTTCTGAGCACGTAAATGGGAACCAGTGGAAAGTGTTGCTCTCTGTGGATATGGAAAGGGGGTGCCATCACCCCCCTCCCCATCCAGGGCTGAAAAGTCTTGCTCCGCCTTCCTGGGAGCCCCCCCCACTGCCTGGGTAGAGGGAGCTTGCTTTCTTTTTCCATCCTTGTTGACACATGTCATTTTTGCCACTTACAAGCTGGCAGTCTCTGGAATCCCAACTCATCTTCCTTGCTTTTCTCACTGATCTAGATTTTGGAGAACTTTTCTTAAATGAGCACCAAATATATTTCATGTTTTCAGCAGACAGCTTGTCGAATGACTGTGTTCTTTATGCATTAGCATTACATTCCCAGTGCAGTGCCTTGTGTTGGTTGGAGAAATAAAATGAAAGAAAAGCAATCTTGCCCTCCATCTTGCCCCACTTAGTTCTCAGCCAGCCTGGATCAGCTGTTGTAAAATTCTGTCCTGGGCTGGTCCAAAATGTCTTCCTCCCCTGTTTATGTGTCTCTTTATCACTCTATCTGCCCAGGATGAACCAACCTACTCATTTGTGGGCTCAATGGCTATCTTGATCCATTTTGCAAATGTTTTCAGTTTGGCTAAACTTAAAACACATTTTCCCCAAGCACTTTTTCCTCTTAATTTTTAAACTCGTATATTTTAAGGAAAATTTAGCCCATGTGTTTCTCATTATTCCTGATTCATTTGCACTTAACTCATCAAAATGTTGCTTTGCACAAGCTGTTTGCTTTCCAAGAAGACTCCTGGAGTCCCTTTTTTGTGCATTTACTCTCCCTCCCACCTCTTCTCTCTCCTTTCCTTTTTTTTCTTCAAAAGCATACTTTTCTTGGAAGCAGGGATTTTGGCCCCCATTGCAGGTATGATGGCCCAACGCAGGGAGAGGGGACTCATGTCAAGCTTCCAGAACATTCTCACCCAGGAGCAAGGTGTGGTCCTACAGCGGGAAAGCCGTCCGTCATGCTCTGGACAAGGTAGCCAAGTACTGGGCACTAGAGAGAGGAAAGAGTGACCTCAGAGGCAAACTCTGCGGCCAGGCATTTTGGATCCATATTAGCCTTTTTGGATTTCATTTTTCTTATCTGTAAAATGGGGGTGGCAGTAGTGCCTCCCACATGTCCAGAGTTACGGTGAGATCTGGTTACTAAACTGCACACGGGCAGAGCAGTGTATGACAAGCAGTATATGACAAGGTGTTCTTCGATCACCTTTCAGGTTTCTGCATGAGGCACCTCCCAACCAGAAACTCATCTCATCTCACAGTGAGATGCCCGGGCTGTCTTGTGTAGGTTACCCCAGAGATAGACCCCTAGACCAGGATTTAGGTATAAATAATTTGAGAGATTATCCAAAGAAATTCTAGTTTAAGAAGTGTGTGAGGGCCTCCCTAGTGGTGCAGCGGGTTGAGGCGCCATACTGTGAAGCATCGAGGGCACAGCAGTGCGAGTTTGATCCCCCGCCAGGATGGGGACCCACATGGCACAGCAGACCTCTCCTGTCTCCCCTCTGCTCCCCTCAGCAGTGTGCTTCAGTGGATCTGCCTGTTCTGCTCCCCACTCTGTCTCTGGTGAATCCTTGCATCTCCCACACCTCTGGCCTGTAACCAAGCTCTTGTATACATAAATGAATCTTTAAAAAGAAGTGTGTGAGCGTTCTCCAGAGAAAAGGAACCAATCGGGGATATGTTTATAGACATACACATCACACAGGTGTATATGGAGAGATTCGTTTTAAGGAATTGGCTCACACAATTGTGGGGGCTTGGAAAGTCCAAAATCTGAGGGGGGATGCTGACAGACTGGAGGCTCAGGAAAGCGTTGAAGGTCAAGCCCAAAGGCTCCCTCTTGCTCAGAAGTCAGCCTCTTGTTCTGTTCAGGCCTTCACCGATGGGATGAGGCTCCCACCCATTATGGGTGGGGAACCAACTTTCACTGGAGTCCACCAGCCTGAATGCAATTCTCATCCAGGTGTATCTCTCATCCAGAATAATGTTGGCCAGATAGCCAGAGTCTGGCCAAGTGGACTATACAATCAGCCACCACGGGAGACAGGACAAGAGATGCCCATGGAGGGTGAGGCCTGTGAGGGCCCCTGGAGCTTCCCCCTCTAGGGAGCAGAGGGATGTTGGTCATTGAGTTAGCCCTGCAGCCAACATCCTGAGGCAGTGCAGGCAGGTGCTGGTGGGTGAGGGTTGGGCAGCTGTGCCAGGGACAGGTCTGGCACCAGGAAATCAGACATCAGCTGCAGGGCGCGTTCCTCTGAGATGGTTCTAAATGATGGCTGAGCTTTGCTCTTGGGTCTCACTTGCATAGGTCAAAGTGAGATAGAAATTAAGCCCCATTTGAGCAGCAAGAGATGCAGAGACAGGCTTCTGGCACCCCTGGGGGTCCGTGGCAGGAGCTGGCTTGGTGCAGAGAGAGCACAGGCATGGCTGAGCTGAGGCGGTGCGGGGCCCGCACGCAGACTCGACACACATGAAGAAATCGGGCTCGCTCAGCCCTTGACCTCCCTCCATTCTTTCTGAACTAGCGGGAAGGGCCAACCCGAGAATAAAGAATAGTATTCTTCAGTTTTTTAAAACAATGAAATACATTTTGAGCTATAATTTCATTAACTCTGAAACAAAACAAAAAAACGTGAATATGAAACTTACCTTTCCCATAGAAAAGTATGTTACTAATTAGTTTCTTAAAACTCAAAGTTAAAAATACTTTTACTTAAAAAAAAAATACTGTGTTTCCACTTCTTCGTTCCTTCCTTAGTAAACTCTGAGTCAGCCTGGGCCCCTTTTCTGGCTTTTAACAGCCTATTGAGATGGAATTTACATACCACTTACTTGAAGTGTGAATTTACACACAAATAAGTGAATTTACATCACTGATTTGCAGTGTGCAATTCTCAGTGATTTGAGTATATGCACAGGGTTGTGCAACCATCTCCACAATCAATTTAAAAACATTGTCATCACCCCAAAAGGAACACCCCAAAAGAACACCTTATCTGCCCACATCCGCCCCTATTCCTTGTCCCATCCCACCCGCCCAGGCAAACTAATCTATCTCCCGGCTTCTTCAATTTCATATGAAAGGGATTTCAAAAATAGGGTCCTGGAAGATTAGCTTGGTTCTCTGGGCCTGCTCTTTTCAAGGCTTCGCCTTATTGTGATGTATATCAGCGTTTTATTTCTCTTGATTATCAGGTAAGATTCCATCCTGTGGACACACCAGCGTCAAATGACCTTTCTCCGGTGACCAGTTGTTTTCGCTGTTGGAGGTACTATAAATGACATTGCTAAGAACATCGGCATGCAAGTATAATTAGCTTCAGGTAACTTCAGAATTAGTTGTAAAAACCTGTGATGTTTTTCAAGCACAAATGTTTTTCCATCCGTTGTGACTAGCCACTGTCTAGGGACATGATTTCAAATACATACAATGAGAAATAATTGTTTTGTAGATACTTTACTACATCTCCGTAAATTCACAGCTTTTGAGGAATTCCTTACATACATATACACAGGAAACTTGATGTGGTTGGAAAGCTCATCAGATATTAGTGACCATTAAATAATAGCGCTCCAGGCATGCCTTTCCTTCGTGCTGAGAGGCCTTGGCATCAGAATGAGGTTTACCTACTAGTTTCACCTCTAGGAGCTGTGTGACTTTGGGCGAGATAAGCTCTCCGGGCTTTGAGGTCCTACTACAAATGGGAATAATAAAACAGTTGCTACTTTATTCCTCCTTATAAGAGGAGGAGCAGTAGTCCCTACTGTTAACAAAGGAATATGAGTTTGTACATGGAAAGCATTTACAGCAGTTTGGCTAGAAGTTGGTAGTTGAGAAGCTCAATATAGGTTAGCTAAAGATGCAATAACAGGAGGGCATCTCTGGTGGCGCAAGGGGTTGAGTGCCGCACTATGAAGCATCTGCAGCCGCTGCAGTGCAAGTTCGATCCCCAGCCAGGGCGGGCATCTCTGGTGGCGCAAGGGGTTGAGTGCCGCACTATGAAGCATCTGCAGCCGCTGCAGTGCAAGTTCGATCCCCAGCCAGGGCGGGGACCCACAGGGCTCAGCAGACCTCTCCTGCCTGGCCTGCTGCTCCCCTCAGCAGTGTGTTTCAGTGGATCTGCCTGTTCTGCTCCCCACGCTGTCTCTGGTGACTCCTCTCACCCCCTGAGCCGCTGGCCTGTACCCAGCTCTTTAATGCATAAATAAATCTTTACCAAAAAAAGACGGAAGAGCTGGAGTCCAGTGGCCTTTATGCTGCCATACACTTGGGAACCCTGGGGAGGGTCTTCATGTTTTGGAGCTTCCACCTGCTCGGCTGCAGGGTGGCCAACTTGCTATTCTGCTCTCATGGTGTCAGATGGGCAAGTGTATGGTTTCTCCAGCTCCCTTTGCTCTGTGCACTTGGCATTTTGACGCGCCCCTGGAATATTTCTCGCCCATGTGCTGACCTTAGACGTGATCAGGCAGCCTCTGAACATTTCTTTTTGGATAAATCACCCTTCACAGCGACAGTTTAGCAAATGGGATCACACAGTGCAGCCTAAGCAACAGACCCTCCAGGGCCCGAACACGTTAATGTGTTTAGCAAGGACGTAGACCTTTAAACTCTCGATGTTGGTGTTTCTTTTTTTCCAGTATTTTATTATGAATATTTCCAAGCATACAGCAAAGCTAGAATAAGTTTGCAGTAGACCCCACCTAGATTCTTTCATTAACATTTGACAATATTTGTTTTATCAGATCTCTATACTTTGAGTGTTCGCATTTTAAATACAGAGTTGAAAAGGTGATTATCCATCTTCAATTTGTTGAGTATTAATAGGTTGTGGAGTATACCAGGAATGTAGCCTAGTAAGTTGCTTTGGAAAGGATCCACTCCCCCCAACCCCCCCAATTTCCTTTAAGATTCAGATATAACCTAAGAAAATTCTTATTTAGATCCAACGATTTTATTTTTTTTTTTTTGGTCTTTTTCTTTCCTTATGGTGTTTAGAGTCTACAGGAGAAGGAAACAGCAATAATAAATGAATGAACAATTAGCTTAATTTTTTCATAGACAAAAAAGTAATGGACGAGATAAGTGAATAATTAGAATTAAGTGACTACTTTAGATAAGATTAAACTTGTGTGACAGGATATTGAAGTCATTTTTGGAGTTGTTGGGTTCAGGGAGTGGGGTGCTTGGGTTCACTCTGGGAAAGGTTTCAACAGAGCTCCCCTTTCAGCAGCCCTCAGTGAGCTTTCCAGGCGAGTTTCTCCACTAAACGGAGAGACGTTAGTTGTACCCCAAAGGGCAGATTTATTACAAAGGGGAGAGAAGGTGAAAGGATGCTTGCAGAGACATAAGCAGGCAGGAAAGGCTGCCCCGAAATGGACAGGTTTGCTAAGAGAGAGGCCTGCGTAGTCACAGGCGGGCAGCTCTGGGAGAGCTGCCTCTGCTGAGGGGGTCAGTGAGGAGAAGCCCCAGCATGGCCACAGGTGGATGCCCCATGTGGGCAGAAGGATTGTTAGGGGGAAAGACCCTCCTGAATGGATTATACAAATAGGTTATGGACTTCGACCCCCATTCCAGACCTACAAGGACTACAAATCCCATAAGGTCATTATCGAAGTGCGGATCACTGGGACCTGAGGGTGGAGTTGAGCAGCCAGGCTGAATATAAAAGCAGACAGGACACGTGGGCCTTGGGGGGTCCTTTTTCCTTGGGAGTCAGCTCTCAGCGCACCCCGTTGGGTTCCAGCTCCAAGGAACTGGTAGAATATTTACAGATCTGTATCCCTCTCTTCCCCTTGTGTTATTCACTACGCTATTTCTCCTTCCCTTGTAAATAAAACCCTTTATTAA
The DNA here is from genome assembly GCA_019455555.1 of Galemys pyrenaicus. Taxonomy (NCBI): domain Eukaryota; kingdom Metazoa; phylum Chordata; class Mammalia; order Eulipotyphla; family Talpidae; genus Galemys; species Galemys pyrenaicus. The sequence continues at coordinate 1,738,463 of JAGFMF010012032.1, forward strand.
CCTTTGTTGTGTGTGCCTGCAGTTGGGGCATTATAAGTGCCGTTCGAGCGCGCGAGTAAAAACCCAGTCAGGCAAACCCATTTTATATTAGGGTTGCCCTGTAACAGGATGACTACCCCTTGCCAGTACAGAGGTCGCCCTGATACAGTCTCCTCTTTGGGAGGGGCTCACTCCTGTGCAGTGGTTTGCTTGCTGTTGATTTGGGTGGGATAACTATGCAGAATTTGAAAGGGGCTGGAGATTCTAGGATGGCCCTCTAGCTTCATATCTTCCCCTTGGGTCTGTACCCTAAGACACTAACAGCCTCTGACACTTTGCTTGGGGTGGGAGGGGCGGTCTTCTGCCTTGGTAACTAAAGATTTTCAGTCCCTATGTTAATCACTTCTACCCCACCTCCAACTCCTGGCAATGCATGAGTCACGTTTTTAGTCTTGTGGTGCTTCCTTTCCTACTTTTCTATCCTTATTCCCTTCTAGATGTCATTTGAACTGATATTCAAAGGATGAGAAAATAAATGAATCAATTAGAGAGTGTAGAGGAAACCTCAAGCACAAAGGCCAACATAGGGAAGTGACGTCAGACAGAATGGTGGGAATTTCTTAAGAACCTTCCATGGTAGGTCGTGCCAAAGGGGTCTTGTGGTAGTGGCCTTCTAGCTGGTTCCTAGTGACCATCTGATCTTCATGCCCTTGTGTAATCCCTTGAGTGTGGGTTGGACATAGTGACTTGTAGCTAATGAATAGGGTACAGCAAACATGATGTGATGCTGCTTTGGAAATGGGGTCACCTCCATCTTGCTGGCTCTCTCACTCTTTTGTGTGTTTGCCTTGGCCAGGAAACAAGGGTAACCTTTAGCTCAGTGCCCACAGCAAGCAATTTCTGCCAACGACTTCAAGGGATAGTTTGAAAGTAGGTCCTTCCTCTGTCAAACCTTCAGATGAGACCTCAGCCCTAGCTGACATCTCAATTGCAGTCTTGTAAGAGACCTTGTGTGAGACAAGAACTTGGATAAATGGTGCTCAGTTTCCTGACTTCTGCAAACTTCAAGTCACTATGTTTTAGGGCAGTATACTATGCAGCAGTAGAAAACTGATTTAGCCCTAGGGAGGCATTAACAAATGCACATGAGGTCTGCTGGCCTCTGGTGCAGGCACTAGCTACCCCATGGATTAAGAGTTCCCTCACTCTCAGGGACTATCCCTGGCCCTGGGAAGGACCTGAAATCTGCAACTTAGAGCAATTGCTTTTCTGCAGCTGGAATTCTCACTCCAGAGCCATCCTCACCATCTCCATGCTCCTGTGCATTTCAGTTCTTATAAGCTGGTTGAGAAGCGTGGTCTGAGATCCCTGCTCCCCATCAAAGTGAATTCATGCACGATTTCACTATGTTGGATATATCCCTTTAAGCCTTTAATATTTTGGGCCGCTCCCTGTTGGTACAAGGGGTTAAGCACCACAATATTATGCATCTTCAGCTACTGCAGCACGAGTTAAATCCCCTGCCAGGGAGGGGACCCACATGGTGCAGCAGACCACTCCTGTCTCCCCGCTATTCCCCTCAGCAGTGTATTTCAGTGGATCTGCCTGTTCTGCTCCCCACTCTTATTTCTGGGGAATCCTCGCACCTCTGGCCAGTACTCCAATTCTTGCATGCATAAATAAATAAACCTTTTAAAAAAACCTTTAATATTTCAAGAGGTTCAATATTTGTGGGTTGAGTGTATTTGTGTGGTTGAGTGTGTATGTGTGTGTCTGTCTATGTGGTATGTGTGTTGTATGTGTATTTGTGTGTGCCTGAGAAGGGGAAATGAGTCTGGCTTCTATGTTTTTTTAGCCATCCTTTGCCTTTCTAACTGTGCTCCCTGCCAGATGTTGATATGTAAATTCTGGTTTTAGAAATGAAAAGACCGATGTGATACAAATAAATTTAGCTCAACAAGCCACAAATTACCCCAAAGTTAGAAGTGACCCCTTACCCAAAAGATCCAAGCACCACATTACCATTTGCTGCAGGGGCTGCCAGGGAGCTAGTTTAGCTCGACATCTAACATGCGTCTCTGGCATTGGTGTTGTTTCAATTACAAGACCATTCACATCTCAGCTGACACAGGCAGTGAAGCCTGCTCCTTGCCTGGTACATAATTTAAGGTAAAAAGAAAAGAGGGTGTGTTTCATCGTGGTATATCATATCTTTGTCTTTTGTTCTGGGAGGTATTTGCATACCTAAAGGGAAATGGCCTTTTTAATTTCTTTCCCTTCTCCTAATCAGCTGAGACCTATTAAGAAGCGCTCTGTATCCTGTAATCAGACAATTTATACAGCATGCACCCTTAGGCAACAGCAATTATAAACAAGCTGGAGAAATCCTTTACAATAAATGATTAGCATGGGAAGACACCATTCATAATTAATTTTTTTTTTTCTGTTTTTGTTGGCAGATGGTCTGAGGCATCCAAGCATGGCCTATTGCCCACATCTTCATTCTGAATAGAGCAGGGCAGCCTTGGGAAAACGGCTGCTCAGCTAGCGCACTTAAAATATAGCCCCTCCCACTTCTCCTATCAGTGTTGGAGACTTGACGACAGCTTTAGGGAAGGGTTTCTAATAGATCGCAAGGCTATACCTACCGGTCCTTTTCCTGCCTTGTGTTAATTACAAGTTGTTATGGTAGACAAACTACATTAAGTAGCCCTGTTCTCCACCCCCACTTCCCTCTGACTTTTCCATGCCCTGAGTCTGAAATCTGCCATGTTGTCCCCCCAGAATGAGTGAGCTCAGCTAAAATCAGGAGTGCCCCATCTAGATCAACTTTTTGTTCAATAAACGTTTACTGTTGTAGAACTTTTAGAACATAGTACTTCAATGGCTTTTATGACATAATATGTGGTGTAGAGAATGGTACAAGCCCCAGATTGGATGATCCTCTGGTTGGGTGTGCAAAATCAGGTCTGGAAACCCAGAAGAGTGAGCTTCATGTATGGGTGGTGATCCGGTTGCTCTCAAGAGACCACCTTTATAATGGAAACGTTAAAGTGGGTTTGGACTTTCACTATGTACTTGCATGCACATGCACACACACACACATGGGGATGAATGTGACCCTTTACACATGAAATATCACTCATGGATGGCCTTTACAAAGGAGTAGGATTTTCTCATGTTTATCCAATTCGTACTCATAAATTTACCTTGTTTTTGTGATGAGAATGCAATTACACAATACAGAGCCAGCAGTTCTAGCCATCACACTACACCGGATCCTCGGGTCTTGTTCATCTTATAAGTGAAAATTTGAACCTTTTCACCAGGTCATCTCCAAACCTTGTCTACTGAGTCACCCTCCTTGAAAGCAGGAGTGCAGAGATCTCTAAGTGGTCCTGACTTCAATTCCTTTGGTTATATTCCAGGGTTGCTCTTACCAAGAAAACAGAGCAGTGAGTGCAAACCCCAAACAATAAATATTCTCTAGAGCAGCCAAAAAAACTGGCTGTTTTTCAAATGAACAAACTAAGAGATGTTTATGCTTTCACACAAGAAAGAACTAGATCTGTCCCTAGAATCCCACACTTTAGAGTTGGGGAAAATTCCTACACTTTACAACTATGTTTACCTGCCTCCACCAAATCTGGAGACAGGTCTGGAAATGACATGAGTAAATTCTAGAACATTCTTCACCAAGTGATGTGCAAATGGCTCTGAGGAACTGCTAGTAAATAATGAAATTCTGCTGCCTGTTTCTCTTTGGTCACAGCTCCAGACTGTCTCTGTGTCTCTGCAAGCTCTCTGCCCAGCAGATTTAGACCGATGTGCCTTCCAGGAGGAGATCTGATGTAGCAACTTTATTGGGAAAGATGACCAAGCGGGCCCTGGGGTGTGCTTGGCTTCCTCTGATACTGGGTTCCACAGATGAATTGATTGTTGGTTTTCCAGGAATATCAGCTTGTTCTGAGGAATTGGACCTGATAAGAAAGGAACTGGCCTTGGATTTTCCTTTGGTAGCTGAATCCCCAAAACTGTCTTATTAAATTCTCCTTGACCAGGAAGTAAATGTGGTTGGTAGGGACATGGGATTTGCTTCACCTATGCCACTATTCACACATCATTTCTTGCCCAAACAGACTTTGCTTATCAAGATGGACTCAGCTGACTCAGCTCAGATTTGGACAAAAATCTCCCAACGTGATTCTCTAGGTAACTATTTCCAGTCGGTCAGAGTGGAACACAGTCTGTCTCCTTCTGCTCTTAGGGTCTGCCCTTTTCACCTTTTCATATATTCCCTGCGATTTGAGTCTTGGTAACAGTTTATGAGGTTTGATTTACAGGAGCTCCGCCTGTTTCTCCCAAAGAGTTTCAACACCCAAGACTCCTGAACTGTGTTTTCCACCATTCTGTGACCTTCCCGGTGTCGAGATAGATACAGACTAGCTGTTCAATAAATACCTGGTTGATTAATTACCTAAGGAATTAGGATTAATCACCTAAGGGCTTCCTGAGTTGATTAACCTACAGAATCCAATAGAATGAAAGGCTAGGAAAAGTTTAGTTTGCATGGAACTATCAGAGTAAAACTTTGGAGCATGGCTAGTTTAAGTCAATCTGCCAGAAAAAGCTGCCCTCCGAGAATGTCAGGAAGACCTTCGATGCCAATGGATTAGAAAATCATTTTCTGAGATCAGTGTCATATTATCAGACCGTCACCTTTACATGAAATTCATGATTAATAACATTTTATTTATTTATTTTTTTAAACACATTTATTTATTTATGCATACAAGCATTGGGGTACAAGCCAGAGGTGTGGGGGGGGGGAGGGTGAAAGGATTCACCACAGAGAGCGGGGAGCAGAACAGGCAAATCAACTTAAGTACACTGCTGAGGGGAGCATCAGGCACAGCAGGAAAGGTCTGCTGCGCAATGTAGGTCCCCTCCCTGGTCGGCAGCAGGGATCGAACTTGTGCTGCAGTGGCTGCGGGTTGCTTCATAGTGCGTTGCTTAACCCACTGCGCCACCAGGGAGGCCCCATTTTATTTGTTTTTAAAAATATTTGTTTATGCATGTATGAGCTGGGGCACAAGATAGAGGTGTGAGGCGGGGGGCATGAGAGGATCCAACAGAGACAGAGTGGGGAGCAGAACAGACAGATCAAATGAAATACACTGCTGAGGGGAGCAGCAGGTGAGGCTGGAGAGGTCTGCTGCGCCATATGGGGCCCCTCCCTGGCCAGGGATCGAACTCATGCTGCAATGGCCGTGGATGCTTCATAATGCAGCGCTTAACCCCTTGCGCCAGGGGGGAGGCACCTGATTCCTAACATTTTAATTTAGGGTATTTTTTTTTATTCACTCATCCAAGCTTGTCATAAGGGATTCCTTGGGCTTTCATGGATTCTTTTTTTCTTGTTTGTTGACGCTGACTTTTCAGAAATGGTGCATTTAAAATATATTAATTAATTAACTAATTTTCTTATATCGTCGTTCACTTTTGCACAATGTCATCCCATAATTCTCCCACTACTGTGGCAGCGGTGACCATCGCCATAGTCCCTCATGCTCTTCCCGCCTCTGTTTTGACCCCTCTCTTCCCCCCCCCCTCCCCTGTTGGCTGCCTCAGATCTATGGTTTGCTTTCGAGTTTTATCTTTATAAAAGTCTTCCAGTTTCCATACATTCCCCTTATAAGTGAGACCTTCCTATATTTTTCCTTTTCCTTCTGACTTAATTCGTTTAGCATCGTCCCTTCCTGCTCCATCCGTGATGCCACAAATGGCACGAGAGCATCTCGGATCTCTGAGCAGCAGCGTTGCAACAACGGTGTGTCCTCCCAAGTGTGTCCTCCCCGAGTGTGTCCTCCCCAAGTGTGTCCTCCCGAGTGTGTCCTCCCCAAGTGTGTCCTCCCAAGTGTGTCCTCCCCGAGTGTGTCCTCCCC
>JAGFMF010012032.1:1746983-1758012 GCA_019455555.1 Galemys pyrenaicus
GGATTTGTAGTCCTTGGATCTTGTAGGTCTGGAATGGGGGTCGAAGTCCATAACCTATTTGTATAATCCATTCAGGAGGGTCTTTCCCCCTAACACTATATGTTTGTCTTAATGCGGCAGATGGCAGAACCCATTCAGAGAGGGCAGGTTTGGGTGTGCCCCTCTCCCTGCCCTGTAACAAAAGCCTTTCATGAGAAAGAACAGATAGGAATTCAGTATGGGGACAAACGAGCAACCACTTAATCACCTGCACCCAGAGCCATCCTGTCTGATGTGGGGGGAGGGCCTGGCACCCCCACCTGCCTGTTCCTTCACCCCGCCCCTCCCTAGGGCTAGGGTTGCAGGGAGCACAGCTGGGAAATCTGGGAAATCGCTGGCCATGTCCCCAGTGTCACTTGACCAACAGTCAAGCCCAAGGCCTGAGAGGTCAAGGGCCCACCACCAGTGCATGAAGCTGCCACACGCCCTGATGAGAGCCGCTGCCCTAACGCCTGCTGGTTACTGACAGGACATCAGTTATCCTGCGTCTCAGGTCTCGCTCAGAAAACAAAAAGGTAGATGGACTTAAAGAACTGTATTTTTATTAACTCCCATGGACTCAACTTTTGGGGAACGGGAAGTCATCTCAGCTGGTCTGATGTAATTATAAGAGCACGGAACTACTCTGCAGGAATTTGCATGATCATTTTCTTTGGGGGGGGCGCCAGCACCGCACGGGGCAGGTTCTCCATGATTCCGGCAGACGGGTCGAGGAGGAGGCCTGGAGTGGCTTTTTCAGGGTTTTATTACATCATTATATCAGAGGTGACCAGGTACCTGGCGGGGGGGGGGGGGGGGGGGGTTGGGCAGGAGGCTGCATCTTCACTCCCTGGGCTCGCTAGCCTCTGCTCTCTGCTTCTACTGCTGCTGCTTCTCCCTTTCTCTCCGCTTACTCCCTGCTTCTGCTCTCTCTGCTGGCGTCCTCATACGCCCGCGTCCCAGCCCAGGTGCGCCCACTCGCGCATGCGCACTCAGGCGCGCGTGCAGGACCGCAGGTGTCCGTGGCTGACGCCCACGGCGGGAGGGCGGAAAAGCCTGATCACGTCTCCATTTCCATTTCCGGGGGTCTCAGTGTGAGCACAGCCTGAGGACCCGGTGAAACAGTTAACCGGACCTAGAACGCGGCTAGAGGCAAGCGAGGCAACAGGAATCACTAAACTAAGAGGGACTTGGCCTGACAAGGCAGCCCGAGGCCATGGCGGCTCCGGGCTAGCTGCCCTTCCCAGTGTCCTGTGGGATGGTCCGGCTGATCTTCTCTTCTTCCCCGGCCTTCTGCTGCAGGGGAAGCCGCGCGGGTCAACCCCGGAGAGCTGACTCAGCCGCTTCTCTGATCATCAGCCAAGCAGGGACGGCCCCCTTGCTGTGACTGCTGGGCTTCAGAGGGGCCAAACTTGACACAAGGGCTTCGTTCCTGGAAAACACAACAGTCAGCCCGGTGCTGAGGGGCAGCGCACAGGTCTCGCCTGGCTGACTTAGCCAAGGGGGCCTTGGCCCCCAGGAAGCAGGGGCTGGTTCCCAGGCAGCTGTCCAAGGAGGGGCCTGCACCCGCTGCCCTGGGCCCTGGGGTGGGCTCCTCACCCACCTGTGCTCTTCCCGGCCCCTCCCCAGCAGCGCTTGATCTTCAGTCCCACTTGCCGGAAGCAAAGTTCTGTTCAAGCACAATGAAGGCGTTCTTCAAAGAAGCTGTCTGACAAGTAAAGTGAAGAATCCTTTTGGAGACCAGATAGTACCTGTTTGTGGAGCTAATCGTTTTAAAGTAGCTCCAGGTAAGGCACAGGTATACTCTAAGGCAGATTTGCATGGGCGTTGGGGATGCAGTAAATGGGTAGAAGAGGTGAGGCAGAGGAGGCAAAAGGGCAGAGAAGGGCCTTCCATAAGGGAAGCAAGGGTTCTAGAATAAAAAGCCCCAGATGAGGGCCTCCCCCATGGTGCAAGGGGTTAAGCACCTCACTATGAAGCATCCGCAGCCAGTGCAGCACGAGTTCGATCCCGGGCAGGGAGGGGACCCACAGGGTGCAGCAGACCTCTCCTGCCTCCCCGCTGCTCCCCTCAGCAGTGGATTTCGGTCACTCTGCCTGTTCTGCTCCCCACTCTGTCTCTGGTGACTCCTTTCACCCCCCACATGTCTGGCCTATACCCCAGATCTTGTATGCATAAATAAATAAATCTTAAAAAAAAAATAAAAGGCACATGTGTGCACGCGCCCGCACTCACATGCACACCACACAGTGTAGCTAATTCATTGACTTGATCTGGCCTTGCCTTTCTTACCGAGGCAAGAGTCCAAACCCAGATGCCAAGCGTTGAGAAAATCCCCACCCTGACCCCTCAGCCCCGCTTTTCTTGATCCAGAACTTTGCTCACGGGCCCAGGGTGAGTCTTGGGTGGGTTCGCCCTCTGATCCTGGAGAGTGCAAAAGGAAAGGTCTCCCGGCCCCCACAGGAGGGGGGCCCTGACCTGGGAGTGGGTTACTCTAATGGCAGGAGGGAGCAGAGCCAGTGCGGGGGCCACAGAACTCAGAACCCAGAGAAACGGCCTCCTCTTTATGAGACCAAACAGCGCCAGCTCCTGTGGGGCGACCTAGGCTCACGGGAAGCTGAGGAGAGGGGAGCTCCTGTGGTTTTCTAACCCGTGCCGCCATTACAGAGAGCCCCGCTCCCCCAACCCGAGCAAGCGCCCGGCTGGAGGAAGGAGACCCCTGGCCTCGCTTTGGACGGCGCTGAGTCCCGGGTCCTGGAGGTCAGCCTTCGCAGCTTTGTGCAAGAGAGACAGAGAAGGCCAAGGCATCGCCAAGCCACGGACGACCATACAGAGGGCTGGGACTAGACCCTGTAAGTTGCCTCCCACTGAAGTGAAATTTTGCTTTGTTTTTTGTTGTTTGTTTGTTTGTTTTGTTTTTAAGTGAGTCCATTTTCTTTTTCTTGATTTCTGTATATTTGACATCAGTTGTGGTCCCCATGGAGTTCCCACCGTCATTTCACCCGTGCGCCGTCACCTCAGTCCCTTGTGCTCCTTCTGCCCTCAGCCCAGTCCCTCTCTCTCCATCCCCCACAAAGAGCCTCTGATTTGTCTTTGTCTTCTTGCTTTTGTTGTGTTGTGATTTTTTGTTTTTTAGTTACTGTTCTTTTCCTTGATCCCTTATTTGGTTCCCTTATAGTCCTCCTAAAAGTGAAACCATTGGCTATTGTTCTTTTGCCTTCGTTGTTATTTCACTGAGCATCATCCCTTCTAGCTCCATCCGTGTTTCCGCGAATGACTCTAGATTTGACAAGGACAAATCTTGGCTGGAAGGGCCCAGAGGGAGAGCCAGTCCCTCATGGCTGAGTCAGTGTTGGGGGCGGGGGGAGGAGGGGGGGAGGAACAAATGCACTGGGACTTCTCAGCCACCCTCCTGTTCCTTCCACGCCTGCCCTCAGACACGGAGGTGTGGAGGCAGAACCGAGTGGCGCTGACACACATCTTGTTAGTCTTAAGAGTCAAGTTTTAAAGCAGCCTGGATGCCAGCAGCCTTGAGTAAAGTTGTGTTCTCAATTTCCTATGGCTTTAACGGCAATATGGATTCGCTACAGAAGGGGCTTTATTTTCATATGCAACCCACCAAAGGTGAGAGGCCCATCTGTGCCCACAGGTGAGTGGGCATCAGTGTGCTGTCAAGTCACCTCTACGTGATGGTTTTGGTTTTTTTTTTAAAGACTTATTTATTTATGCATACAAGAACTGGGGTATAGGCCAGAGGTGCAGGAGGTGAGAGGATTCACCAGAGACAGAGCGGGGAGCAGAACAGGCAGACTGACTGAAACACACTGCTGAGGGGAGCAGTGTGCCAGGCAGGAGAGGTCTGCTGTGCCCTGTGGGTCCTCTCCCCGGCCGGGGATCAAACTCGCGCTCCTGTACCGTGGAAGCCCCACAGTGCAGCACTCAACCCGCTGCGCCACCAGGGAGGCCCTGTGTGATGCTTTTATTGTATCAGAATGGTTTTTCCATAGTCCCTAATATTGAGGTTTTACCACTGAAAAAAAACCTTAGATTTTGCCCTCTTAGTTCCAGATTAAAAAGTCCCAGGCAGGGTCACCCACCATGGATCACTTGCCATTTGTCTGTTCCTTGAAGAGCTCTTAACAGAGGGGCGATGCTCATAACAGAGCTTACCATTGTCTCACTTTTCCTCATTGCTTGTGTGTCTCCAGGTATCTCCTTATCTTTGGAAGCCTCCACATTTAGGCATTAGAACAGGGGTGTGGACATGACATTTGTCATGTCATCTGTGATCAATTGATAGTGACTACCTACAGGTCTATGATCAATTGATACAGGTCTATCGTGAAGAACTCTGTGGCCATCCAGGGATTCAGAGCAGTGATTGATTAGTAATGTCTTCCACATTGTTGGAAGGTGGAGCAGAAGCACACATGCCACACAGCTGTCATTCTTAAAGGTGTGGCCACCAAACTAGGGACACAGGTGCATCAGCTAGAACTGCTGCCTTCAGAGTTGAATGAAAGACAGATAATTAAGAGCTTAATTACAACAGAGACAACAGCCAGCTATTGATAAGTATGAGGAAAAGAGCTAACACAGGAAGCAGAGCCGCTGTGCATGGACACATTTGGATTATCTCCACTGCTCTGAGAGAGGAATAGAGAAACAATGACATTAGCCCTGTGTTTTTCCTCCAACTTATATACATGTCTTGTTATGACTTCCTCATTTAGTATTGAAATGATAGCAATTGCCCAATAACACAAACCAGATAAATGTTTATCTAGAAGTGCTCTTTAAAAGATGATGGGGTGCATTCCCCTGTGATTATTTTCTGTAATAATAACCCATTAGAAGTTACTGATGACTGTTATGCTCATTCTGCATTTGCATTTTATATAATGCTTTTTAAAAAAAAAAGATGCACACAAGAACTGGGGTACAGGACAGAGTTGTGGAGGGTGGGAGGATTCACCAAAGACAGAGTGGGGAGGAGAACAAGCAGCCCTACTGAAATACACTGCTGTGGGGTGCAACGGGAGAGGGGAGAGGTCTGCTGTGCCCTGTGGGTCAGTTCCCTGGGCGGGGACCGAACTGATGTTGCTGTGGCTGGCAGTAGCTTGATAGCACTGAGACGTAACCCCTGCACCACCAGGGAGGCCCAGAGTCTATTTAATGCCTTCATGAAGTGGTGAGAAATACTGGGATCTGGTGCTGCAGCCTGACAAATTGACCCTGGCACCTCTCACTCTTGCCCCATCAGAAATCAGACACGGGCTGTGGACAGGACACTGAACTTGTGGGCCTAAGAATCCTCATTTGATGACCATTTCGATAAAGTAGCTGATGTGGGCCAGCTGTTCAGACAGCGCTGATTGCATCCTACAGCTTCATAAAGGATGGCTATAAAATGTCACGTCTCCCACATGACCATGTGTATGAGTAGACTCTGCTAAATCTGGGAAGCATGCAGATGTAGAGCAGAGGCCTAGTCCTCTGGCTTCATGCATCCCCAGGTAGTGAGCCTCTTGCTGAGCCTGACTTTGCTCCTTCCTTGCTCAGCCTCTTCTGTGACTTGGGGGAAGAGATCAAGGAACTGGCTTCAGAGTTTTCTCTTCGGTGGAGTTGTAATTCGTCCTGGCCGATTCCATCCCTTCCTGCACTTTGGCTGTGTCATGAAAAATCATAGGTTCAGACTGCTTGGAGCAAAATGCTGGAGCCATCTTGGGGTTCCACAGCTCTGAGAACCTATCGCACCACCCAAGCTGGGTGCAGATTTCCCAAGAGTCCAGATGGTGCAAGGGATGCGGGCAGGGTGGTGGCGAAGCAGGTGTGCTGTGCACATGGGCCGAAGTCCTTCCCGCTGGGCTTGGCCCAAACCTCAATGCCTTTTGGCCCTAGGCCCATTTTCCCCTTAAAATTTTAAGCCCATGAGCATTTTAAGGGGAATTTAATCCACATGTCTTTTATTCATTTGCATTTAGCTCTTAAAAATGTAGTTTCTAAAGAGGTGGTAGATGGCCAAGAATTTCCTTTTTCTTTGTTCTTTTCCTTCCTCCTCCTCCTTGTCCTTATAAGTCCTCTTCTTAGGAAAAGAAATTACTTCCCCTTTTTATTTGTCAAGATATCTAAGACTAAAGGTCGGAACTCGCTTGGAAGTTCTATCCATTGATTTGAGTAAGTGCTAAGTGGCTTCTTCCAGGGTAAAATCTATTTTGATGTTTGCTCTGGTGAAGCCATCACAGGGAACATTTAGGATAATGCTACTTATCCCTGTGATATGAGTCATCTTGGTGACTCACAAGAGGATGGGGTAGAGCAGATGGCTGGCAGGATGCTCTTTAACGTAGACTTTCTGGAAATTTGGGGTGAGAGCACACGTATTCAGACTCGAGCTCATGCGCCTTCCTCCCAGCATCATCGCCCTGGTCTCTAGATCCAAGTCAGCCCCTCAGACAGTCTCCTGGACCAGTGCTTGGTTCGGGGATGTGTAAAGTGAGGCAGGGGTGGCCCCCATCCACCACAGGGCATGACTGGGAAGAAAGGACTGAGGAAGAGCCAGTGGTTTTTTGACGGGGTGACCAGACCCATATTAGATGCTCCTTCAATGGTCTTATTTTTTTTTTTAAAGATTTATTTATTTATGCATACAAGCACTGGGGTACAAGGCCAGAGGTGTGGGGGGTGAGAGGATTCACCACAGACAGAGCGGGGAGCAGAACAGGCAGATCAGTGGAAGTACACTGCTGAGGGGAGCAGTGGGCAAGGCAGGAGAGGTCTGCCTCGCCATGTGGGTCCCCTCCCTGGCCAGCAGCAGGGATTGAACTGGTGCTGCAGTGGCTGAGGTTTGCTTCACAGTGCGTTGCTCAACCCACTGCGCCAACAGGGAGGCCCTCAATGGTCTTAAATAACAACTCCGCCTCCCTCCACTGGGAGGGGGAGGCAAAGAACAGCACCGAAGGGAAGGGCACCCACGATCTTGGCCCCTGAGCCCCAGGGAGAGCTCCCTTCTTCCTTGGGCTTAACTTTCCAGCAAATACAGCATCCTACTCTCTTCTTCGCTTCGGTCCTTCATAGCCCAAAGATCACAACTCCACCTACAGGAGGCCCTCAACTGGAATGCAGTTTTGTTGATTACCACTTTAGTCTGCCTTCCAGAAGACACGGGGAAGCACTGGCTTTGGGATTTCTGTCATGAACTGAAGCCTGAGAGTTGAGCAGTTTTCACAAAGTAGTTTAATTTCTCGTGTTTTGGAAGCAAACTCTTCCTCCAACTTGATTTACTCTGGGGCTGGGAGAGAAGGCTGTTCTAGGGCCCAGGAGGACACATATTTTCTCCATGAGTTTTTTTTTTTAATTTATTTATGCATACAAGAGCTGGGGTGTAGGTCAGAGGTGTGGGGGGATAGGATCCACCAGAGACAGAGTGGGGAGCAGAACAGGCAGATCCACTGAAACTCACTGCTGAGGGGAGCAGCGGGCAAGGCAGGAGAGGTCTGCTGCGCCCTGTGGGTCCCCTCCCTGGCCGGGGATTGAACTTGCACTGCTGTGCCACAGATGCTCAACCCACTGCTCCACCAGAGAGGTCCCCAGGACTCATTTTTATCATCTTTAAAATGGAACCCCTGTACCCATAGACATTTTAAACTAACCTGGGCTAGTTTTCCTTATCTCATGGTTGAACAAACTCACAGATATTTAGGCCATATACATTATTTAGAACTTTTAAGAAGACAGTAAGAAGAGCAGGTAGAGTCTGCTCTGAATCGGGGCACCAATTTCAGACTGTCTGGGTTCAAATCCCACCTCAGTCAGTGACGGACTGTGTGACTTTAAGGAGTCACTTAATCTCTCTGAGCCCCCATATCTGAGAACAGTATAGTAATCCTAATACCCAGCTCATTGTTGTGAAGAAGGGACAATGTATGGGCAGTTTGGAACAGCTCTTGGTCCATGGGCCTGGGGAGGGGTCAGCGAATATTAACTTTTATTAGTGGCCCAGATCACACAATGTCCGGGCTGGATTAGACCCTTGCTGTGTCCTGTTCCCAAGCTGCACATTACACTGAGCTGGGAAACAAACAAGCAAAAATACCCATACGTGGGCCCCATGTCACATCAGTTAAACCAGAAGGAGTGAAGGGCTGGGGGAAGCTGTATTTACAAAGCTTGCCTAAGAATTCTAAGACCAAGATCTTGCTTCATATACACTGTCTCCAATTCAAGAGTTCCCTGAAGTGCCTGTGTGCAAGGCCTTCTTCTCTTGCGAGGGGCATGAGTTGCTTCTCACTTCAAGGATGGAAGAAGACACTTTTCTATTTTTTTCCTTTCATGGAAGTCCCTGGTGGGGGCTGAGCACAGGCTCCTGGGACTTTTTTCAGAAGATCCAGAACAGCCCCCCACCCACCCTCTCCCCACACTCCCCGCCCGCGCAGGAGAAACATCTCTGATCCCTGTATTCATTATCATTTTAATGTACGAATGACATTATGCCTAAAAGAAGGGCTTCATAAATGATATCTGATTTTAGAAAGTTTTCCAGCCATTGTATAAATGACAGATCTATAAAAGAAGACGAAAATGAATTTCAAATTAAAAAAAAAAATTCCATGTTTTTATGGCAAGCTTGAAAAAAAATCTCAGAACAAAATGTTTCTGCGGTGGGTGATTCAGGACCCCCGGAGCTGAGCAGAGCCTGGCGGGAGCAGGAGACCTGACACGGCGGGGGGCCTCGGAGTATCTCAGAGGCGGGAGAGAGCAGCAGCAGGAGGGCCTGGCAGCCTGAGTTGCTCCGTGCCCAGGCAAGAGCCGTTCTGCTCACCTTGACGTGACAGCAGCACCTGTGACGGCTGGGCCCTGAACATCTCAACCGACACCTTTTCATCTGGGCCTGTGTGAAGGGTGATTCCCCCTTCTGTTTGCACCCCCAGATTTACATGTGGTCAGAGAAACCTTTTGGGAGCAAAGTTCTTGAATTGCCCCCTCTCATCGAAGCTTGGGGACCTTTAGGCCTGTCTGAAGGGCGCCCCAAGGGAGATCAGGCTGCAAACAGGTTAGGGAGCCTCAGACCCAGCAGAGAGAGCAGGGAGGGGGCCTTCACCCCCACCTGCGGGTCGGCAGGGAGCTGAGCACTGAGCCTGCACCCCGGAGCCTCGAGACACCTCGAGGTGGGTCTTGCCAGAGCCAGGAGGCTTCTCGTGGCGAGAGTCGGGCAGGTGGAGGGGCCAGGGAGCCTTAAGTTTGTGGCCCCACCTGCCACCCACCCCAGAGACCGAGAGGTGCCACGGGAGGGGAACAATGAGAATTACTTTTACAGTCCTTGGTGGGTAGACAGGCCGAAGACGTGGGGAGCAGAGGGGAAAGGCCTGCACACTCGGGAAGTCCTGAGCGAAAACATAGAGCCTGCTAGTCTGCAGCGTGCTCCTGGTGGGAGGAGATGTCGCCAGCCTGGCCAGTGAGGTGCAGGAGACAAGGGCTCGGGCCTCCCTGGTGGCGCAGCGGGTTGAGCGCTGCACTGGGGAGCATCCCTGGCACTGCAGCATGAGCTCCATCCCTGGCCAGGGAGGGGACCCACAGGGCGCAGCAGACCTCTCCTGCCTGCTGCTCCTCTCAGCAGTGGATTTCAGCTAATCTGCCTGTTCTTCTCCCCGCTCTGTCTCTGAGAATCCTCTCACCTACTCCCCGGCCCCCGCCTCTGGCCTGTACCCCAGTTCTTGTGTGCATAAATAATTTAAAAAAAAACAAAAAACAAGGGCTCCTACTGGGAAGCCTTGAACGCTCCTTTTGAGGTGGCTGAAAGTTATAGGTGAGAAATGGGTCCCTGAGGTGGATCTCCAGAGCAAGAGAGACAATTCTAGATCTCCCTAGATCTAGAACACTTTGACTGCTTTGCTCTGAGGTGGTTGGAGGTTATGAGTGAGAAATGGGTTGCTGAGGTGGATCTCCTGAATGAGAGACAATTCTAGATCCTTCCCTGTGGGACACCACGTGTCAGGAAGAATGCCTTATGAAGGCGTCCAGCTACCCCATGGAGAATCAGGGATACTCCCCACTGTAGATGGATTTTATTTTTTTCAGAAGCAAATACACACGGATCGTGTTCTCTCTACTCCTGCTCCGTGGTCCCACGAAAGGCCTGAGTGGCCTTCTCTAGTCTCGTGGTTCTGTTTCCTGGTCACGCTCGGGCCTGGTCACCCGTGTGGATGCCATCCTGTCCTTCCTGTGGGAGCGAGTGGTGCTGAGGGAGCGCTCTCCTCTTCTCTCTGACTCCTTCATTCTCAGTCACTTCAGTCATGTCTGCCTCCTGGGCCCCTCCACTGTCTCCTCTTCCTCCTCTCACCCTCCCCTGTGCCTCCCCTCTCCTTCTCCTTTTTGAAAGCACCGCTTCCCCCCTGCCAGACTCCTCTCCATGGCCCAACTAACAGCAGTTTTCAGCGCACGACAGCATTGTCTCCACGTCACGCGCGTCTTTGAAGGTTTTCGGTGTGGACAGGGATGTGCTGGCGGCTGAGGCCAACCTGTGACCCTCAACCCGGTGGGTGCCAAGACTATGCTCTGGCAAACACAGCCTGGAGGGCCCCAGGGCCCTGTGAGCCCCTGCACACAGTGGGGATTATGCAAATGTCAAAGAACAAACAGATGTTGACTCATCAGGGCCATTTAAAATAGCAGAGGAGGGGAAGAGCCTGGGGCTTGGAGCCCAAGCTGCTTGTGAATCTCTGGGGCTGGAAAGCATCTACACAGCAAGTTCCTTCGTGGTCGTGGGTTAATGAGTAGGTGTGTGTTTGCGGCTTTGGAGGGGAGACCTCATTATCCTGTCTTTTTTATTGCAAGCCTGACATTTATGAAAGGTGAGCACTATCTTATCTGCAAGAGCAACTGTTATAGGGTAAACCACGTTGGGCGCCAGACTGTTACAGGGCAACCCTAATATAAAATGGGTTTGCCTGACTGGGTCCTCACCCGCGCGCTCCAACGGCACTTATAATGCCCCAACTGCAGGCACACACAA
>JAGFMF010012032.1:1772853-1786947 GCA_019455555.1 Galemys pyrenaicus
AGTTTGGGTCATCAATCTACAGTCCTTTCTTGGGGAAACCCTGGACGTTTACCCGGGAGGCATGCCAGAGGCTTCTCAGTGCTGTCGGTGAGGGTATCTTGGGGAACCGAACCCCTCTAAAAGTTATCCTGTGAGGGGGGCTCATACACCCTTAATGCCACATTTCTTTGCAGGTGAGGAAACCGAGGTAGGCGGAGGTTAAGAGAAGGGCGGGCTCTCGGGATCAGCCCCCTTGAGCCATCTCCTGCATCTCCGCTGCAGCTGAGTTGCTCTGGGTGTGGAGCCCCTGAAGACTCAGTGTTCTTATCTGTGGAATGGGGTAACCGCTAAGCAGTCTGAAGGGGCAGAGGGGAAGGCTGGACAATTTTGGCCTTTAGCTCTGGGAGATTAAACTGGGAATGTTGTCTTCCCCTTTCTTTAGCAAGGAAGTTACTGGAATGTTTAGATCTACAAGAAAAAAAAAAGTAGGGCCAGAACAATTTTCTTGTTCTTTTCAATGAGAGAGAGAGAGAGAGAGAGAGAGAGAGAGAGAGAGAGAGAGAGAGGAGCCTGGGAGGGCAGCGTTCCCAAGTTCAGCGTCTGCCAGCCCCGGTCCCCTCCCGCCGCCGGGCCGTCCCCACCCCGTCCCCCTCGCCCAGCAGCCCGGCTGACACGTGATGGAGGCTCACAAAGAGAGGAATTCCACAGGCTGGACTCTGAGCTTGTTCATAATTTGTCACATTGTTCCCCCACTTTGCCGCACGTATGACACATGTAAGCCCCCCGAGGCTCCCGGGCCACTGCCGGGCGGGCACAATAGGGCAGAGCGGGGCTGAATTGCTGCCGTAACCTGGAGCTCCCTCGCCTTTGTGACTGCCAGTGAGATGCTTCGAGTCAGCGGGGTGGGCCTTTGTGAGCGCAATTACAGCCGGAGGGGCAGGGCGAGGAGGGGAGGGCTGTCTGTGCACAGCGACAGGCCCCCAGTGGCTGTCCTGGGGCCGCAGCGAGGGAGCTGGTCTTCGCGGGGCTGTTGTGCTCCTGCAGGAACAGTCAGAAGCGGCAGCACGTGGCTCCAGCAGCCGGCAGGTCAGCCCGCTGTCCACACCAGCAGACTCAGACCGGGCACAGGCGCGCCGGCAGCCGGCGGGTCCCCAGGGAACACGCTGCCTGCCGTGAGCTCGCCCTGGAGGAAGCTGCCATTGCCACATGTCCCGATGGCCGTTGTCCCAGAGGGCCCACCTGCCTGGCCTACGTCCTGCCAGCTCCCCGGCACCCACCCTGCTGCCTTTCCTCACCTCCAGCGTCCCGTCAGCCCCTTTGTGATGCTTGCAGCTGAGCTGCCCCGGCATGCAGCCATCGGAGACTCAGTTTTCTCATCTGTAGAATGGGGAGACGCCCAGCGCCAAAGGCGAAGAAGGGGAAGGCTGGCCCCAGCCTTTTACGCTCTCGCTTTGTCTCTTTTCACTGTTTTCCTCTATTTTTAAAATGATATTTAGAGCCGTGTGCAAGATGCTACATGTATTTGAACTGTGAGACATCTTCATCTTTAACACCATGCGCTCAGATTTTAGAAGAACTAAAATGCTGTCAATGTGGTCACAGCTCCTTGTAAGGGGCCCTCTAATCCCATCCCCTACCTCCGCTGTTCAGAAAGTGACCAAACAGGTCCGTATTTACCTAGACACATTTATACACGAATACACTGATCATTTTTTAAAAGGACTTATTTTTATTTATTTATGCATCCAAGAGCTGGGGTGCAGGCCAGAGGTGTGGGGGGTAAGAGGATCCACCAGAGACAGAGCGGGGAGCAGAACGGGCAGATGGACTGAAACACACTGCTGAGGGGAGCAGCGGGCAAGGCAGGAGAGGTCTGCTGCGCCATGTGGGTCCCCTCCCTGGCCGGGGATCGAACTCAGGTCACAGTGACTGGCAAAAGCTGGATAGCACTGAGACTTCAAGCCACTGCACCGCCAGGGAGGATGTTCATTTTAAATGGTGGGAATTTGAAGCTCATACAAGTGTAGAGAAAACATGAGTCCACATGGCCCCAACACCGAGCTTCAGCTATTCCTTCCTCTCTTCCTTCCTCTCTTCCTCACTTCCTTCCCGCCCTTTCAGGTATTGTGATGTCAACCTTAGGTTCGCGCGTGTCTTCTGATTTTGAAAAGTAAGTTCCTTGTTTTTCTTTATGGGTTTATCTTGTGCGTATATTTCCAAACAATGTGATTTTTAATTTTGCTTCCCTGTATTTGAGAAAAGCAGGATTGTTCTGTATGTCTTGTTTTGCAATTTGTTTTTACTGAGTTTTATAATCTAGATTTCATTCTTGGTGAGGGGTACAGCTGTAGCTTATTAATTTCTTGCTGCTGTGTAGTATTTCATTTTATGAATAGTCTATCAACTTTCATCCATTCTTTTGTCTGGGGTTATTTCCTGTTTGAATAATTGGACACAAAATTGACAAACATTCACAGAACCTGCCTTCTGGATTCTCATGCACTGGGTATTTCTCTAGGTAGAGCCAAGGGTCAGAGCTGAGGTCTTATCACCTGTACCCTTCTAACTTTTTCAGAGATGATGCCAAGCTGTTTTTCTTATGTGGTTCAGGTTCCATATGTCTTCACCTTGATGTTTGAAACCCGTTGCCTCCCAGCGTCCCCCCGACATATTTGACGTTGTCTTGTTTCGTTATTATTCTGCCAACTCAGTGAAGATAAAAAGGGTTTTACTGTGACTTTAGCTTCTCTCTCTGTTCATAGCCAATGTTGAGCATAGATTGAGTATTTGTAGGTCATCCACGTCTCCTCCTTTGTATCATTGTTGTTCATGTCCTATTTTCCACTCAA
The DNA here is from genome assembly GCA_019455555.1 of Galemys pyrenaicus. Lineage (NCBI taxonomy): Eukaryota > Metazoa > Chordata > Mammalia > Eulipotyphla > Talpidae > Galemys > Galemys pyrenaicus. The sequence goes on from JAGFMF010012032.1 coordinate 1,775,682, forward strand.
CTGTTTTTCTTAGTCTCTTTAATTTTTGAGACTTCTTTAGCTATACCAAATACTAAACATTCATAGATTGATTACTGCTCAATTGTCTGGAAAATGTACTCTCCCCGTTGTGGCATGCTTCTACCAACACACACCCTCTGTGTTGTTTTTAATGACTAGAACTGCTTATTTTTAATGTGGTGATGTTTGTTAGTTAGATGTGTTTATTATTATTATTTTTAATTTATTTATGCACAGAACTGGAGTACAGGCCAGAGGTACGGGGGGTGAGAGGATTCACCAACGACAGGGCAGGGAGCAGAACAGGCAGATGAAGTGTACTGCTGAGGGAGCAGTGAGTCAGGAGAGGTTTGCTGCGCCATGTGGGTCGCCTCCCAGGCTGGGATCAAACTCACACTTAAGTCTCAGTGCCACTTGGGGGCCCTCGTTCTGTGATGGTTGTTGTTGTTCTTATTATTAGTCTTGCATGAGAAAATTTCCCCCCCCTCAGTGGCTATACAGTCATTTTTGTACATTTTCTGCGAAAGCTTTAAAGCTTTGCATTTAGGCGGTTGGTATAGGCAGAATTGATGTTGATGTGTGGTGCAAGGTAGGGATTTATTTTTCATTTCTTCTTCCTTGTGGATAATCAGTGTCCCAGCACCACTTCTTGAATGACTTATCCTTCTGGAGTAGGTAATGGAGTCATTCCACATGAAAATAGAACAGGAGTGACTAGGATGGGGCAGAAGCTGATGATGTAGAAATCAGGAAATGGCTTCAGGGGGCAGGCAACATTTGTCCTCAGTGCAGGGATTCAGCATGTGAAGGTCTGCAGGGGAAGCTTCTAAACAGAAGCAAGATGAAAGGAGCTTTGCATTACTGGGAGGTTTGGAGGGGCTGGAATGGAATGAGTGAGGGGACAGGTGTAAGGTGAGTCTGGGTTCACAGGTATCACTGGAGATGGATGATTGCAGACAAGGAAAAGGAGAGGATTTTATTCTAAGCCCAGTGGGAAACGGTTGGGAGCTTCAATCAGGACGATGGTGGGATCTAACTTAGACTTTCAAAAGATCAGAGAAGCGGAGACAGTACCAAAGCCCAAGAGGAAGATGAGGATGGTTAGGATGAAGCTCCTTCTGGCAGGATGAGAAGTTGGGGAGTGCCCCCTGCACCAACTTAGCGGGCTGCCTCATTCTAGGGACTCATCCTTGGGATGAGGGGAAGCTCCTCTGTGTCCCGATTCACCTGTTCCTCTGCCCTGGGGTATCTTTCCTCTATCTAACTCATCAGACTTTATTTACCCTCAAAGTCCTGTTCACCTGCTTCCTCCCCCCAGCAACCTTCTCCTGACTCTGGGTGAAATAAGTCTCTTGTTTCCTGGGTCTCGTTCTTCTACCATTTCGACAGGTCTGCCTGCTGGCCCTTGGCCCAGGCCACCACGTGTGAGGGTTACCTGTATGCAAAGCTCAGTCGGATCTTGCTACCGGCAAAGGGAGTGCCCGCTCAGTGGGAAAACGCACCCCTTCCCAGTCTGGGCTTCAGGCTCCCATTCTCTAAACAAGGGAGGGTGGAGCTTGACTCAGGTATCTCCAAGATCCTTTTCAAACAGTAAAACTGTGTCATCTCTTGCCTGCGCTCTTAGGTGGAAGCATCTGGAGCCCACATACCAGTTTTATTCTGCCTGGGCTCTTGTTGCGTAAACATTGACTTTCATCATTGAAAGACCTGTCATTTGCCAGTAAGTATTCACTCGGTCTCGATGATGTTTTATGGCGGCTGTGAAAGGGAAGAAAGGCAAGGCGTCAAGAGTATAGACGGATCGCCTTCGTTGTACTGCCTACATTGTTTAGAGCCTCCTTGAATATGGGGGTGAGGCTTTTGGGCCTGAGCATGTGTGTGGCCCGAGACGTGCCTTCTTCCTCTCTGCCCCCGGTGGCCCGGCCATCTGAGCCTGTGTGGTGTTTGCATCCGTCCTCCGGATCTGAGCTGCTAAAGTAACCTCATCATTAGCTTGGTTTGACAAGTGGTCTGATGACTAGTTACAAATTATCTAGTCCTTTCTGCCTTGTTGCAGGCTGATTTCGCTTGATGGGTTCCGGAGGTGCCAGGAAAGAGAGGCAGCGGCTCCTCCTTGATGGATTCTGAAGGGCAGTTGACAGCCTGGATGCACCACTCTGAGAGCCGGGGCTGTTGGCTGCTGTGCCCGAGGGTGGCCTTCCAAGCTGTCCTGCACAACGGCACCTGTCTTGCCCGCTCTGTGGGTCATGGGATACCTTTCTTAAGTTCAGCCCTTTGGGGCATCCATCGACCTTGCCATTCTTAGAGAGACAATCTCCGCCATCTGCTCTTGGGGCTTCTTGGGGTCAGGGCGTTGCGTTGCCCAGTTTCCAGAGGGCTCTGCACCCAAGTTGGCAAGTGTGCTGTTGCCCCCAGAATGCACTTCTTTAGCAGCTGCTTTGCAGAGAAATGTTAAACACAGGAAGGAAACTTGCTCGTGTATGATAACTGCGCTGCTCTTCATCTGGGAGCGTTTCAAGGGCTTTTCCCTCAGAAGGGGCTGAGCCGGAGTATTGTCCAGAAGCAGGAGAAGGAACTTCTGGTCTTCTCTGGTTCTGGAAGTTGCTAATACTCTATTGGAGGAATGGGGGAGGGGGCGGGGAGTTGGAAGGTGGCAAATGCCCAGATAGAAAAGAGCAGCGACTGCTGAGACATTTACTCTCTCATATAATAAGCTTTCCCAGCAAGCAACTTCCTGTGAGCCAAGCACCATCCCAGGCACTGGGAATGCAGCAGGAACAAGACAAGAGAAAGGACCCAGCATTCGTGAAACTTAATTTTTGCTATGCATGTCTGTGTCTGTGTCTATACATATACATGCATGTTCATCTGTGCGTGTGCTAACAAATGTGTATATGTGCAGTGTGTCCATACAACAGTCAGGTGTGTTTTCGGGGCGAGATAACTGATATGGGAATGATTCGAAAAGGGGATGTGGGATGTGGGATGGACAGTATTGGATCAAGTGGCCAGGCAAGTCTTCTCTGGGGGTGCTGGTGTGAGGCCAAAATGACAGAAAGAAATGAGCAAAGCAGAACTCGGCTACAAGCATCAGACAGAGTGCGTGGTGGCACCGGGGCCGGGGGTGGAAATAAGCCACCATGCTCAGGCAGAGGATGGTGTGCCCTAGGTCGGCCTCGGGAGACTGTGATGGAGGCGCCAGGTCACCAAGCACCCTTTGACACGCAAGAACTTATTAATATTATTGTTCTAATCTAATAGAGACCCCTTAGAATTATTAAGCAATGCAGAAGTAGGATTTGTTTTTGTGCTATTACAAGAGCTGGGTTGCAGACCAGAGGTGTGGGGGTTGAGAGGATTCACCAGAGACAGAGTGGGGAAGAGAACAGGCAGATGGATGGAAATACACTGTTGAGGGGAGCAGCGGGGAGGCAGGAGAGGTCTGCTGCGCCATGTGGGTCCCCTCCCTGGCCTGGGATGGAACTCACACTGCAGTGGCTGCAGAAGCCTCACAGTGCAGTGCTTAACCCTTGCACCACCAGGGAGGCCCCTGTGCTATTACTTTTTTAAATATTTCTATGGCTGCTATAGGCACACTGACAGAGGGAGACGAGAGAAGGAGGGGAGCGGCCAGTTCGAGAAAAAGACATTGGCATAAGAGGAGACACAAAACAACCTTCTAAGTCCTGCAGATGCTTTAGCTCTGCCCTGGGGAGGCTGCCCTCTTGGCGGGGGGTCCCCGTTTGTCCTCTGTAGTCCTTGTCCCCCTAAGCTGGTCTGTTCTCTTCTGGGGTTTTTGACTTCCAGTCTTGCTGAGTTTGAATCTTGTCATCAGTCTAGCTAGGCTTCCTGGGAATCCAGCTCACAATCCATATTTTAGCCAGTCTCCTCTTGGAGTTCATGTATCCTAAATGTGCCTATCTTCCATGCTAATCCTGCACTTTTTTGTCTCCAGAGAGTCCTGCGGTACTCGGTCAATCTAAATAAGGTGTTTCTAGCTATGAATGTGGATGACAAAGTCCACTTTTGGGGGGCATGACAATTGCAGTGAAAACACACTGTTGTAATTTGCATCTATTATGTCCTTGGGCCCCAAGGCAACGGGAACATTACCAACGGCCTCCCATTTTACAGATAAAGAAACTGAGAATCAGAAAAGTTGGACAGATTCTTTGAAAAGGCTTTATCCAAGCTATGTCATTGCTTTTCGTTTCTGACATTCCTCCATGTCAAGTTTTTGGATTTTTTCCAAGTCTACTTTTCGTACACGTGTTATCTGTGATCTTCTGAAAAGAGTTCTGTAGCATAAATTACAGCTTCCTCTGTGGGTTGTATGCATGTGGAGGCCAGCATTCTTCCGAAGAGCCCATACATCTGCTTAGCTTCCCAGTGTGCTAAGTGTGTCCACCCCCATGGGCCATTGAGCTGAGAGCTGAGACTCAGAGGAGCAGCCATCTGGAGACGGGGGATTAGGACAGCTCCCCTCTTGTCAAACTCAATATATTAACAACTCAAAGCAGCTTAAGAAAGATGGTAAGTATTGGCATACGTAACTGGGAAATCTAAGGGTGCATCTGGTCGCCCATAGGGTGCCGAAGAGGCTTAAGTGATGTCAACAAGATTCTTTTTCTTCGACCCAGCTCTTCCCGCTGTTAACTTCATAGTGGGCCCACCGGGGCCTGGCGTGTCACTGCTGCAACTAGGACCCAGGCCAAAGAAAGTGTCTTCCAAAGAGAAGTACCCAACAAAAGTCCAAGGAGTGATCTGCATTCACCGAGATGGGCCCCCATGTCCGTCCTCTGTCTAGCACATGTGGGACACTCGTTAACCAGAAGAAACTGCTAGGCTAGAGAGAGTAATGCTGCTTGGGCCTTCCTGGTGGCCTACGGGTTGTCTCGGCTTTATCACCACTGCGGCCTGCGTTCCATGTACTCTGCCTGAACCAAATGTACTCTGAGGTTGAGCCAGGGAGCTGACCCACATGGCACAGCTGACCTCTCCTGTCTTGCTCCCCTCAGCAGTGTATTTCAGTCGATCTGCCTGTTCTGCTCCCCACGTCTCTGGTGGCTCCCCTCATCCCCCACAACACCTGCTTGCACCTCAGTCTTGTATGCATCAGTCAATCAATCAATCAATAGGGCCTCCCTGGTGGCGCAAAGGGTTGACTGCTGCACTGTGGGGTTTCTGTAGCCATTGCAGCACGAGTTCAATCCCTGGCCAGGGAGGGGACCCACATGACCCCACCCCCCATGCCTCTGGCCTATACCCAGTTCTTATAGGCATAGATAAATAAATCTCTTTTTTTTAAGAGTAATAGTTCTTAATAGAACTCACTAAAATGCCCAGAATTGTACTTTGGATACTGAGTCTTGCAACACTTCTGAGGGGTGCGTTGGTCCCTTTTTGAGGGGTGCATTGGTCCCCTTAAGGGAAAGAGATGCATGTCAGCAGTTTCCACAAACAGGCGTTGGTTTTGCTCACCTTGATGCTCACCCCAGGCTCAGCACAACCAGGCTGTGGCGGTTTCATCCGGACGCCCGGATGGCAGGGCCAGTCCCTGGCTGGGAAGTGGGTGCTTCCTTGGAAAGGGGGAGAAAGACGGTAGAGCCACGTGGGGCTCTAGAAACTTCTGCTTGGAAGGGGCTACGGCTCAGTTCCACCCACATTTCACCAGAAGTAACCTGGGAATGACCTGTTGTCCCTCCTTGGGGAAAAACCCAAGTACAGAATAGTAAGAGCCACCAGTACGAGAAGTGGGATTGCCCATGTGTCAGTTTCCTGGCACTCCGGAGCTAATGATCACAGCTGGATCAAAATAACAGAAATTTGTTGTTTCACTGTTCTGGAAGCATGACGTCAGAAATCAGGGTGTTCTTTCCTTTGCCTATTTCTGGCCTTTTTCTTCCTTTCATTCCTATGCCTTAGTTTTCCTGACTGTGTCCCTAAGGACCACAATATTCTAACACCAGGACCACTGCATTGGAGCGCTGGGATTTCTGTGACGGGCTGTTCTTGAAGATTCTCCAGAATCATACGCAGTCCTACATGTCGGTTTGCATAAAGGCCTTTATAGGTTCAATTGCAAAGAGGATTTTGTTTGACCTCTATAGCAATTCCAGATGGTGTAGCAAAAAAAAAAGACCTGTTTTCTCAGGAACCCCTGCGAGATTCAGGAAGACCCCGTGTAGGGACGCTCCCCCAAGCTGATTCCCAGTGTTTTTGGGAAAAGGTTATTTGTCGGGGTGGAGGGTGTCCGTCTCAAATAGCCCCGAGAGGTGTTAAATAAAAAACATGGCCAGAGGTGGAGAAGCAAAAAGAAGAGGATGATGAACAAACCATGGAACAAAATATAAGACACGGGCCATGAGAGAAGTGGGGTTTGTGAAGGATGGGGCGGGAGGCTGATGACTTAATGAAGGACTTTTAGGGGGGTCATCCAAGGTCAGGACTGAGCTTCATGGTCCTGTAGGATGTCTAACCCCGAGGCTGAGGGTATTGGGGTCAGTGCTTCCAATTTTTGACCATTCAGCACCTCCAGAGTCTCTCCTGACTCCTAGAAAACTCTGCATTTTGGGTCAACCTCAGAGTACATTTGTTTCTCAAGGGTAGGGGCTCATGTTATATTTTGAAATAAAAATTGTAATTGGATTATGCTCAATTTCAGTTGTAATAGGATTGGCTCTTCGTATGGAATATGAATGAGGTCGACCTAAAGGAAGTAATTCATTCCTCTAAAAACAACATCTTGGTCTATGAAATGAAAAAAAGATCAAAGCTCATTCAAAAATAAGTGTATTTAATGGAACAGTAGTTAAAGAAGTCTGGAGAATTCATTTTATTTTCATTGTATAATATCTGTTTCTCATAGAGTTGTCTTGTTCTTTAGTACTTTTTATTCTTACGACTGTGCATGGGTTTGATTAACTTAATTAGAGTTAATGTCTTTGGGAGCAGAATGTGGGACTGTGAAAGTTTGGGTTCTTGAAGACTTTGAAAAAGAGAACTGTTAGCCTCATTCTACATAAATTCAGAATCAAAAAAGTCTGATGATTATTATCATCTTAAAATAATTGAGGCACTGCTAAAAATAAAAAACCAAAAGGAGAAAAATTGAACCCGAATAAAAGGAATGGCATTATCCCAGATTTGGATACAATTCTTGCAGCAAATTGAGCTTAAATCTGAAGGCTTAGGTAATTTAAGATGAATGCCAAAAAATTATTTTTTTCCCCTCGGCGCTATTAACAAGGGCGGTCTCCCCGGTTTCACAATATTTCCTTCTGTTTTCTTCCTGTTATCTGAGGCTCCACTTACGATGGAGAGGAGCCTTAGAGGGAAATGCCACTTCAGATTAAAGTCTTGTCAGATCTCATTTATTAACTGCACAGGGAGCTGAGAGGTCTCGGGGAAAACACAGAGGGGCTTATGCTGGGTGGGGGGCACAGAATGGCTAAGTTCCCCGCCGCCTGCCTCCCCATAAGCATGGCTCCAGCCTTAGACTCTGGAGCTGCACACCCCATGTTTGGAGAGGATACCACAGAAGCAGGGCCCAGAAGGCTAGATACTTTGTGCTTGAAAAAGAGGTTTGAAGGGTGGGGTGGGGTAGGGGATGTTAAAAAGGTTTTGCTGTGAGTACGTGACCTTTGAATTCTTTGCATTAGCTAAAAACATGCCTTAATCCATGGGCAGTCAATGAGAGATTAATTTGGCCATTTGATGAATATTCATAAGCGTACACAGTGTAAGTATAACATATGTCAAGGGCATACATATGTAGTTCAATTGCATCTGTCTGTCTGTCTGTCTATATGCATGTCCTCCACTCAGTGCTGGAGAAAGTGATGAATAGAACTGACCACGTGAGTCTCTTTATGGGGTTTAAGTTCAATACATGGTGCGTGTGGGGGTAAAGAAATAAAGAAATAAACAAAACAATTTCAATAGCAGCCAGTGATAGAAAGGAAATAAACTCATGACATTTAACAAGACTCCATACGAATTATCTATATCTTTTTCAATAATATGTTTGGTGCTTTAAAAATAATCAGTGTATTTCAGTTACTTTCTTATATTTTTTTCCTTTATAAATAAGCTTTCATCAGCATCACTACCATACATCTTGACATAGGAAATATTTTAACAACTTGACATTTTTATTTAATGCCATCTGAACATCAATTTCAAGAAACCTGTTACTTTTCACATTTTTGAACAAAAAGGTCTTTCTGTTTTTCTATCACATTATCGTGTTTGATGCTTTTTCACATTATAATCCCTTGAAAATAGACCAGTGTGGATGTTAATCCCTCACCGTCTCAGCAAGGTGAAGGGCTGTACGCTGCTTCCCGTCACAGCATGGGGGCCAGTTCTAAGCCAATCGTGGACACTGCACAGTGCCTAAGAAGGAGTCCTAAAATGCATGGATGAGACCCCTGGTACAGGTTGTGGGTACAGGGGGTGCAAGGGGTAGCCAGACGGCAACACCCACAGACAACAGGAAGCTGCGTGGTGAAGATTTTGGGAAATTTGTTTTGTTTGGAGACAAATGTTGGGAACATTGACAACAGGAAGCTGCGTGGTGAAGATTTTGGGAAATTTGTTATGTTTGGAGACCCTTCAGGTGTGCCGGGGACAAGTAACACTGGTATGGAAGGAGAATAGATGATGAAGTCAGCGTGTGTCTTGTGGTCTGACTCATGGGGATTTCGTCCCCACCTTCTTTATGTCGCCCAGCTCGGAGGAAACCAGGAGTGAGCCCAGTGAGGCTGACAGGACGACTCTTCCAGACTTCCCTGCTGGCCTCCGGGGCTTATGCTTTGCCTCTCCGGTGAGTGGCCTGTCTCTGTGGACCAGCCCAGCACTGTCCAGCCTGCGTGTGACTGTCCGTGCTGGTGTGTGCAAGATGGGCGTGAGTTCGTCGATCCCTCTCACCCTCCCCCACACAGTGTTCAGCCATAATTGTGAGCTGACCGCACAGGGAGTGAGGATTAAATATGTAAGGGGAGGCGGGTACTCCTCTGCTTTTGCACACTCTTCCCTTGAGGACACTAACATCCTGCACATTTCCTCTGTCACCTCTGGAGGTTCTGGGGTGCCCTTCCGCCAGCCAGGGGGTTGCCAGAGGTTTTCTTCGGCTGTTTTGTTCTCAGACAGCAAAACAGCTCTCCTGCTGCCAGGACGGTCTTAGAACAAGGATCTCCGCTTAAACACCACTTGCTTAAAGGCCACTTGCCCAGATGCCGCTAGGCACCCATCTCCCCGGGGGGTGGCCCTCCCCTCCCCCCAATTTGAGAATTGCTGCTCCAGTGACTCTGTGAACCCTTTTATAACTCAAAATTGTGAGCCAGCTCGTTGCCAACATTTGGCGAGGAGATGAGTGGAGACGAGAGGGATTTAAAACACATATAAGGCAGCTTTGTTCTCAGGCTGGTCTTGGTGCCGTTCTGTATCTGGAGAGGTTTTGTGGTCAGATTTTGATTATTTGCTAGTTTTGGCAACTTTTGAGATGTTAGATCTCATATTGTTTCTATCATTTTTTATAGTTTTTTGCCTTTAACTCTTTGCTGACAGATCCTTCTAGACACACATCAAGACTCAGATGTGATTTAAAACAGCAGCAGCAACCCCACCTCCTTTTGACGTCGGGCTCACCTGACTCCAGGTGTTGGACAAAGTTCAGTTTCTATCATGTGCAACTCTTTGGGGAGAGGCTGCAGAAGCATGGAGCTAGGGGTTTCCCCACAGTTCTGGGAGTGGGCTATGCGGGCCTTGTCATCAAGCAAGACTTTCTTGCATCTAAATAGAGGATTAAAACCCCTTTGAGGAGGGCTGATGAATACACACTGACTATATCATTGTCATTCTTGTGATACTTCTCTCTGGCCTGGCGCGGCCCTCTCCACGTTCTAACAGATTTCCCAAGATGTTTGCCACTCAGTCTCCTGTAGGCCATGGACACTGTCTCCAGCTAAAGACCATCCCTCCCTCCCCCTGCTCCCCACCAGATAATGGAGGTTTAGTTTATTATTATTAGATTATTTCTTTTAGAACTCAGGTGAAGCTAAGCAAATTTTTAAAATAGATTTATGTATTTATGCATACAAGACCTGGGGTACAGGCCAGAGATGTGGGGGATGACAGGAGTCACCAGAGACAGAGTGGGGAGCAGAACAGGCAGATCTACTGAAATACACTGCTGAGAGGAGCAGTGGGTAAGGCAGGAGAGGTCTCCTGCGCCATGTGGGTCCCCTCCCTGCTGGAGATCGAACTCGCGCTGCTATGGCACACCTTGAGACACCAGGGAGGCCCCCGTTTAGTCCGTTTTTACACTCTACTTTGGGACCTTCTAAGGAAGCCCTCATGTCCCCACTTTTGTCCCCCTGCCAAAGTATTTTAAAGTCAGTTCTTTGAGACAATAGATGTGCCATAAAAAGGTTCGGATCTGACAACTTGTGAAAAGATGTGTTATTTCCAGATTCATAATTGTGAGGCAATACTGATATTTTATAGCCACTTATTATAATGTGAGTTTTTCAACTCTTAGCTTAAAATCATATTGATAAGAATATGATATCCGGGAAATGGAAATCAGTCCCAGTCCCTAGGTTTGATGCAGGCTATGCCAAATGATTCTTGCGTTCTGGGCTCTGAGGGCCCTTCCTTGATCTTAGGCGCTACTTGGGGTATGTGGGACACACAATTCCCTTACAGGTAGCTATAGGTAATAGGACTGTGTGGGGTCTATTCACAAGAGTGGAAAAATATATGTGTGAACCGGCTTTGTTGGCTGTGGCGTCCACATACTCCATGAGATCCTGGCGAGCACTAGGGAGCCAAAGCTGTTCAGGAGGGAGGTCAGGACCAGCGACCTAAACTGTCCTTGGTTTTCAAAGCAGGTGGAATCAATTGTCAATCGAGAGCCGCCATTTTGAAGGCACGGGGCATGCGCAGTCAGGCGTCTGTGTCAGGGTAGCCTTTAACAAGGTTCTCAAGGAAGCCCCATTCCTTGCTGAGCAGGACGTTTTGGAAGGCTTGAGAGACTTGAATAAAGCCTGTAAAGTGGGAATAATGCTACATATTTACATCACTGATAATTTGGCAAGAGTAAGTACGGCAAGGTCTACAGACATTTAGCATAAACCTTAGCACACAGTAATGCGTGTATTACTGTTCTTGCTACTATCAGTTACGGCAAATTAAGCGTGGAGGCTCGTGATCGTGGCTCCCTGAGACTTGAGCGCCAACTTTTCAGAGGCAGACACTGGGC
>JAGFMF010012032.1:1788364-1816240 GCA_019455555.1 Galemys pyrenaicus
GCCCAGTGTCTGCCTCTGAAAAGTTGGCGCTCAAGTCTCAGGGAGCCACGATCACGAGCCTCCACGCTTAATTTGCCGTAACTGATAGTAGCAAGAACAGTAATACACGCATTACTGTGTGCTAAGGTTTATGCTAAATGTCTGTAGACCTTGCCGTACTTACTCTTGCCAAATTATCAGTGATGTAAATATGTAGCATTATTCCCACTTTACAGGCTTTATTCAAGTCTCTCAAGCCTTCCAAAACGTCCTGCTCAGCAAGGAATGGGGCTTCCTTGAGAACCTTGTTAAAGGCTACCCTGACACAGACGCCTGACTGCGCATGCCCCGTGCCTTCAAAATGGCGGCTCTCGATTGACAATTGATTCCACCTGCTTTGAAAACCAAGGACAGTTTAGGTCGCTGGTCCTGACCTCCCTCCTGAACAGCTTTGGCTCCCTAGTGCTCGCCAGGATCTCATGGAGTATGCGGACGCCACGGCCTAGGAGCAAGGGGGTCGGGCCTAGCAGCCCAGAGGCTTCTCCACTTTAGGGCCAGCATATCTAGAAGAGGCCAAAGCGGGTCCTTCAGTGTCACCAACCCCCCAGGACGTGTTATAAATGCAGATTACCAGGCCCTGCCCCAGGCCACTGAGTCTCCATTCTGGGCATGAGCAGCAGCAGCTGGTCTCTAAGACTCCTCAGGTTTTTCTGAGGCTCCCTAAGACTTGAGAGCCAACTTTTCAGAGGTAGACACTGGGCTCAGACAGATTAAGTGGCGCGTCCGGGGTGGCTCAGTAAGTTTAGGGATCCAATGGAAGCCCGTCAGACGAGGAAGCTGGAGCTCCTGATTTGTGTAAATGACTAATCTGGATGGTGCTTTTATAGGAAAATGGTTCTTTCTCTCTTTGATTACTGTAATTAGAAAGTTCAAACACCCCACAGGAGCATCAGGTAAAACTAATGGGGGGGGGCGGCGGAAGGGCTCCCTGGTGGCCTAGGGGTTAAGTCTCAGCACTATCACCACCATGGCCTGAGTTGGATCCCTGAACAGGGAGCTGACCACGTGGCGAGCAGACCTCTCCTGCCTCGCCTGCTGCTCCCCCCAGCAGCAGTGTGTTTCAGTCCATCTGCCTGTTCTGCTCCCCACTCTGTCTCTGGTGACTCCTCTCACCCCCCCGTGCCTCAGGCCTGTACCCCAGCTCTTGTGTGCATAAAGAAATCTTTTAAAAAATAAAACATTTCTATTTAACCTGGCAACTCCGGGAGGAAAGAAGATATTTATTTAGTTGTTTGTTAGCTTGTTTATAACTTAAATATCTGTGCGTGTGGGTTGTGGCACTCTACTGAGAATCCTGTACTGGGAATTTCCAGAAGTGCGCCAGAGCCTAGCTCCATTCGTGATAACCCGTGTGGATGGGCCGCTTCCTCTCCAGCTCCCGGGATGTGTGGTTTGTGCCCGCGTCTGCCTCCTGGTCTAGGCTGGTCTGATCACAGTGATTCTTGGATTTTCTGGGAATTTGGAACAAAGCCACCTTTCATTTTTCTTCTGTCTCTGGGCTAGGAGCGCAGACCTGGGCGTGAGCCGCAACCATGTGCATTACAAGAACCTCTGACAACCACGATCTCCTCCACCAAAGCTTGGATACTTCTGAGCTTTCATTTTGACTAGGCTGTGACCTTGACCCTCATCCATTCTTTGACCTGCCCAGTCCAGTTTTAGTGAAAGTTCTGCTAAGTTACCCCCTACACACACCCACATGCGGTTTCCGATGAGACTGAACATCTGATCAATTTCTTCATCCTCCACCCTATCTCCAAGTCCTTGGTCTGCCTGTAACAAGAATCCTGTTACTTTAGGGAACCCTCGCCTACCCCTGATGTCTCCCCTTTGTCCTTCCCCATCCACCTCCCCCTGCTCCCCTGCTATAACCCCCCTTGGCCTTATTGTCTCAGGAACTGAGACCAGTCTCCTGGTTGCATACTCTTATTTCAGGGGTCTTGAATAAAGCCTTCCTTACTATTTGAATAAGTGTTAGGGTGACTTCTGTTTAATATGACCATTAGGATTAAACTGACACCATGGAAGGTAGGGCAGAGAGACAGAAAGAAACTGTATTCTTGGAGATAGGGTTGAGCTGGTGGATCAAATCTCATGTAAGGCCAGCCTCGGACATTGACTCCAAAGCTGCAAAGCCAGGAAAGGCCCTTTACTGACTAAGCATATTTGGATTCTGTGTTATAATACTTGCCTTCACAGCACCCCTGACAGTGGGCTCCATCCACAGACTCCTGCAGAAGGCAAAGAGGTTATTATTTTTTTAAAGATTATTTACTTATGCATACAAGAACTGGGGTACACCCCAGAGTCGGGGGTGAGAGGATTCACCAGAGACAGAGTGGGGAGCAGAACAGGCAGATCAGCCAAAATCCACTGCTGAGAAGAGCAGTAGGTGAGGCAGGAGAGGTCTGGTGTGCCATGTGGGTCTCCTTCCTGGCTGGGGATCATATCAAATTTGTGCTGCAGTGGCTGGGAAGGCTTCATAGTGAGGTGTTTAACTCTTGCACCACCAGGGAGGCCCCCCGAGAGGGTTTTAAAACAGAGAAGAACAACCCTGAATCTTCCCTCCAAAGAAAACTCCAGGCCCAGATGGTTTCACTGGTGTATTATACCAAACACTTAAGGAAGACTAAAACTATGACCATACAAATTCTTCTGATAAATTGAAGAGATGGGAAACTTGTATCTAGAATTTGTAGATAACTCTTGAAACTAGATATTAGAAAAACAAGAAACCTAATTAAAAAGGGGGTAAAAAATGAGTAGATAGAATCAAACAAATTAGAGAGATATGAGGATGGCAAGTAACATACCAGACGATGGTTAACATCATTAGTTATTAGAGAAATACAATTTATAACCATAATAGAGTGCTAACAGCACTCAGATGTGGTAATACACCCACCAGGATAGCCAAAATTTAAAAACCAATGACTCTAAATTTGGTAAGAATGTAGAGCAACGTAAACTTCATATGCTATTACTGGCTATTTGAAGGGTATGCTTTGGAAAATGGTTTTCTTTTTCATAAAAAAAATAAACATATATCCATCATATGCTACAACCATCCCCCTTCTAGAACTGAATCCATATGTCCGTGCAAACTCTTGTTCATAATTTTTGGTATTGTATCTCTGTATGTAATTGTTAAGCAACTGAAAGTAACACACATGTTTATGAACTGGCAGGTTGATAAATCAACTCTTGCATGTCCAAAGAATGGAATAAGCTCAGCCATTATAAAACAATAATAAAACTATTGACCACACATGAGAATATGCATGAGTCTCACCATAATTAGGCTGAGTGAAGAAACCAGACAGAGATACCCACAGACCGTTTGATTCATTTATATAAAATTCTAAGAAATATAAACTTATCTACAGTGACACAATGCTCAAATGTGGCTGCTTGGACGCCAGGGGAGTGGAGAGGCACGGCGGATGTGATTACCGAGGTCAAAAGACATTTTGATGATTATACTGAATCATGATTTCATGGATATAAACTCATGTCACAACTGACCAAATGGTATACGCAGAACATGTGTAGTTCATTGTATGTCATTTATACCTCAACATAGCAGGGAAGAAACTGATCGTTCTGGAAATAGTTTAGAACCTGACTGCACCAGAGTAAAAAGTGCCTACAAAGAAATAACTTAGGATAATGGTGCAGCGAGGAAGAGCTAACAGCAGTTTCAACCAGACCGGAGAGTTGGGACTTTTGTAAGGCAGACCGACAGCTGGGACTGAGGCTGCCTCATGTGCTTCCCTGGTGGCTGGAAGGTCCTTGTGCCACCAGGAGAGACAGCAGAGGAGCGGGCCAGGGAGCCGGGAGACAATGAGTCACTTTTGAATGGGCTGAGTGGAGGAGCCACAAACAAAATACTGAACTAAGAGAAAAAGAAGTATTTGCATTCAGGGACCACTTGCTGGTGTGATGCTTGTGTATCGTGCTCCTTTTTGATCCATTTCCCCTGGAATCTACAAAGATGACTGATTGAGAGCGTAGACCTGTCAGAAATACAATCTCTTCCGTGCACTAGAGGAACATCTGCAGCACTTGGTAAAGCAAACACTCAGATGCTGGCGGTCCCATCCAGGGTGCATTTCTGCAGGTTTGCTATGCACATGTGTGCATGAGGACATTGGGGTGAGGCTCTGCAGCTGGGGAGTCTGAAGGAAGCTGAGAATTCTGATTGGGAGTTTGACTCCCCACTAGATGCTCGGAATCATTTCTGCAACATTTCAACTCAAAGACCTGGCTGGGAGAAGGCGCAGAGACTCCATTCTGTGGGCTCCAGGACTTTTAAACGCCTATGCCTTTGAATTCAGAATAACTCTTGGACGCGGTAGGACAATCAGCTCACCCTCGCCCCTCCACAGTATTATCAGATATTAATTTTAAAGTGCATTTTTTAAAAGATTCATTTACTTATGCGTAGGTACAGGCCAGAGGGAGGGGGGTGAGAGGAGTCACCAGAGACAGAGAGGGGAGCAGAACAGGCAGATCTACTGAAACACACTGCTGAGGGGAGCAGTGGGGAGACAGGCAAGTTCTGCTGTGCCATGTGGTTTCCCTCCCTGGCCGGGGTTCGAACTCATGCTGCTGTGCCGCGGATGCTTCACAGTGCGGTGCTCGACCTGCTGCGCCACCAGTGAGGCCCTTAAAGTGCATCTTTTGAGAACCAATGGCCTTCCCTTTGTGTACCTGGATGCATAGAGGTTTAAGCCTCGAAGGTGAAGCTCCACTGCAAAACCCTACTGCCTTAGATGCAGACGGGACTCAGGTACGCGATACGTGAGGTGCCATCGCTGACAAGACCTGGGAGAGTCTCAGGCAGAACCGCTGTGTGGCCAAGCTCTGTCTTGTGTGCTATGATACCTGAGCCTGTGTTTATGGAAGGGCAACTCAGCCGAGGTAGGAAACCAACCAGGGATTTCCAATTACATATGCTTCTCTCCTGAGCGACTTCTTTCTCGCTCACTGTCATCAGCTCCTTCTCCTTACATTTCCTGAGGCAGCCATTAGAAAGACTTTTCCTGTTCAAACATCTTGATTGGACACACTTGAGTGAAATACCCATCCCTGAATGGGTCAACCATCGCAGGCGCTGGCTCAGGGCAGTGGGAGTCTCCCCCCTTCAGGAGGTGAACACCTGGATGTCACCATCACAGTGCCCACAGCTTGTAGGTGGCCTCTGGGATGAGGTGTCAACCAGGTAATTCAGAGATGGGTAGCAGGAAGAACGAGGAACACTGTGCTCATGTGAACCAACTGTGGGAAAAATCTCCCAGACAGTGGCAATACATAAATAAATAAGATGGCAGAAGGCACTAAGGGCATGTCTGGGCGGGGGGGGGGGGTTAAATGATAAGGCGGGAACTGAGTTGGAAGGCAGGATTGCACATGAGTTTGGGGAAAGGCAGCCCAGGTACACCACATACAGCTTGACCTGAGGGTCACAAAGATGGGCAGGTGGGCAAAGTTCATCTTACAGCTGGGGCTAGCAAGGTGAGCCTGAAGACAGCTGGCTCCATGGTTGGGGCGGGCACCATGGAAGGCTCTCGAACCCACAGAGCCACACTGAGCTCGTGCTTCATGGAACTTGCTTTCTTGCATGTGTCAGAGACTGGTCTGTTGGGTTTTAGTCACAAGTACCTTGAAAACGCCATGAAGCAGAATCTAAAACTCTGGAGCTGAGAGCTAGCTTGGCACGAGACCCATCGCGAGAAACCCTTGTGAATGTGTTTGCTGTTTTGTAAGACAGGGAACTATAATGCCTGTAGTTTTGAGGGCCAAGGAAATGAGAGATTGCACGGAAGTTCCTAGCAAACGCAAACTCTAAACCAGTGATCACCTGCGTTTATTTCCCACCCCGCGTGCCCCCAGGCCTTCCCGGTGAAACTTGGATGCTTCTTGTCATAAGAAATAGTCATCAGCCCAACCAGACAGAGGAGAGGACATGATGGGACTGAGGCTGGAGAAGCCCCTTGTGGAGAAAGCTCATTTTACATGTCTACACTGCAGAGAAGACGCTTCAATGGTTGGCTCTTCATTAAACACTTACCGCATACTTCGGTGTCTGGCCTGGGAATGACAGGGCCGTCATAAGCCTCCTGCATGTAGGGTCGTCTAGCAAGAGGGTTGGCAGGCACCACAGACGCTCCCTAGAACACCATGGAGAACATGGAGGCCTCTCACAGGGCGAGCTCAGGTTCAAGCACCAAGCGGTCCCTTCCACCTGGTGGCTGGGGTACTTCGGCCTCTGCTTCCTGGCCTCCTTGCAACCTAAAACTGTTTACAGTGTATATTATTTTTAAAAGACTTTTAAAATTTATTTTTGCATAGAAGAACTGCGGTGTAGGACAGCGGTGCGGGGGTTTGAGAGGACTCACCAGAGGCAAAGTGGAGAGCAGAACAGGCAGACTGACTGAAACACACTGCTGAGGGGAGCAGTGGACAGGGCAGGAGAGGTCTGCTGCGCCATGTGGGTCCCTCCCTGCCTGGGGACCGAACTCAGGCTGCAGTGGTGATGGCTTCACAGCGCTGGGACTAACCCCTAGGCCACCAGGGAGGCCCCTAGAACTATTTAGATAGCACCTGCCTTGTGCCCGGTCTGGTCCACTGGAAGTTAAACTGCGGGTTGGAGAGGCAGAGTCCCCGTCCTCAGGCACCTGACCTTCCAGTAGGGGAAACACCCCAAGGGGAAGACACATTAATAAGACACTTCAGAAGGTGAGGAGTGCAGGGAGGGGTCAAACAAGGTAATGAACTAGAAAGACAGACTTGTGGAAACACAGAAGCCCTTTACCAGAGCCGCAGCCAGAAGAGAAACAGAAAACTTAGAACTTACTAGCTGGGTACTTTACTGAGGCTCTTGTCTTCAAGGCATTATCAGTGCAACATGTAATCAGTATGGAAATTTGACCTTCTTTGTTGGATTTGGCCTTTGAACCCAGCAGGTATTTTCTACTCAGAGCACAATCCGGGGTGCCCCTGCCACACAGCTGGCACCTAGGAGCCCCCAGGTGGAGCCAGCAGGACCCTCAGCACAAGAGTGGACGTGCGCGCTCTCCAGGTAAGTGGCTCACCCCTTCCTGCAAGACGGTGATGGCTCTATCCTTAAACCCCACAGAGGGATCTTTTAATTTTAACGTGATCTGCAAATGCCCAAGTTGCCAGCATCCTGCTCTCATTAATTCCAGTCAGGAATGTCCCTGCATCCATCCATCCATCCATCCATCCATCCGGTGGGCGTGCCGGGAAGGGCTGAGTCACAGAGTGCTAAGCCACCCTCACCAGGGTGGTCACGGGGCCTAGGCCCGCATGGGACCTGCTTCGGGAGCTGGATCCTGCAGCAGTGGAGGTGACAGGAGGGTGTGGGTTTCTCTGGGAAGAGACAGGGAGAAAAAGAGTTCATTTTTGTAATGCTGAGGTTCTCACCCTGGCTAAGGGGAAAATGAAAGGAAACACTTTGAAATGCTAATTATCTCAGCTGCTTCCAGGGAAGTCCTCCTTCACTTGAGAAATGAAACTATTTGAAAAAAAAAAACCATCCAGGTCTGGAGAGTGTGGCCTGCAGGGAGGCTGAAGAGCCTTCGCTGAAGCCACCAGCTCTCCAGCCTGTTGGCTCCAGTGTCCTCCTGTGAGGCTCCTCCAAGCTCCCTGCGGGTTCGCCCTCCCCTACAAAGCATCCCCTCAGAAAGCCTCTGGTATAGAAGGTTTTGCCAGCAAAATGCCATGGGGTTGAGTAAGACGGCAAGCAAGAAACAACTTCTGTACTTTCTCCCTGAGGTAAGCTGGTGGATTGTCAACCTTGCCAAGTTGCAGTTTTTGAATTTCTAGAATCTTCCTTTTGAATGTGTCCCGAAGGCCTAATGCTCTCACAGACCTGGTGGCTCTGGCGGTGTCCGGGCCACGCAGCACACTTTAGTCATTCATAGCTGGGCTGCTGTAGCTTAAGAGGGTTGGAAAGTGTGTGGTCACCTGGGACATGCAATTATTTCTCTGTGTGTGTGTGTTTTTAGTCCAAATTACCCCCTAAATATAGAAAGAAAGAACTTTTGGACAAAATCTTTCCTTTCACTCGTGGATGCCTGTGAGAGTCTTCTCAGGCTACCATAACAGAAGGCGATAGCCTGAGTGACTTAAACAATAACATTTACTTTCTCACAGCTCTGGAAGCTATGGTGTTGATGGAGGCCAAGTGGCTTTGTTCCTCTAGAACTGTGCTGGGCCTACTGGCCACCTCCCCCCTATTTATTTACGCATACAAGCACTGGGGTACAGGCCAGAGGTGTGGGGGGTGGTGAGAGGATTCACCAGAGACAGAGTGGGGAGCAGAACAGGCAGATCCACTGAAACATACTGCTGAGGGCAGCAGCGGGCGAGGCAGGAGAGGTCTGCTGCGCCATGTGGGTCCCCTCACTGGCCAGGGATCAAACTCGCGGTGCTGTGCTGCAGATGCCTCACAGTACATCGCCCAACCCACTGCACCACCAGGGAGGTGCTGCCCTCCTTTCATCTTAAACACCTCTGAAAAGATGCTATCTCCAAACCAAGTCACGCTGAGGGTCAGGGGCTGCACACAACACCTTTTGTCCATAATCAGAGACATTCTGCGCTGGGTGGGAGAGGTGGGGGAGAAGGAGAGGGACTGGGATGAGGGCAGGAAGAGCACAGGGACTGAGGTGATGGTATGTGGGTGGAGTGGTGGTGGGATTCCACAGAGACTACACCTGATGTCAAACATATATAAATAAAGAAGAAGGAAAAAGAACTTAGGTCCATGACGAAACCAACCTTAGGTGTGACGTCGAAACTCAGTGACGTCAACAGCGTGAAGAGAGAACTGAAGATTCTCACTGTTGCTTTGGGATAACTGTTTCAGGTTTGTCCCTTCTCATAGGGGTTTCAAACTTGTGTCCGTTTTCTACCATTTTGTTTAATACTGTGTCTGCTTTTCTGCTGTCGTGAAATTTAGTGTCTCTCTTTAAATCAGCTCCATGTTTTCCTCAAACATCTTCAAAAGCCATCCGAGGTGGCTACCAAGAAATTTAAATGACCTTGTGTGTAAGTAGAAAGCGATTATAAAATAAATCAATGAATAAGAGGAGTGCTATTGAATTTTTTCTAGATCCGGCTTTGACAAACACAAAGCACTTACAATAGGCCAAATATCACAGCACTCGATAAACATAATCTTGTGTATTCTTCATGACCTATGAAGGAATACTTACCTTTATTATTCTTATTTTGCACAGGAAGAAACTAAGGCACAGAGAGGTTAAGGAACTGGACAAAGGTCACACCGCTGGGGATCTGGGCAGGACAATGCTACAGCCTTGGGCAACTGAACCGTATTTACTCAGAAGCTAATTTCTACTGGTGTAGTGGTGAAAACGCCTGTACATTGCTTTTCTACATTCTCAGGACAAAATTTCAAAGCCACATCCAATAAAATGATGTCCACTTTCAAAAACCGAGGCTGACAGCTAGGTGTCCCGATTTTGAGACATCATTGCCTTGGCCCGTCTGTCCACGGGGAGGTCCTGCCTGGCCCAGAGCAGCTTGTGGCTGCACAGACAGCCGCTGGCCAGCACCGCTGGACAGACCCTGCCTCCCTGTCAGCCTCTGGCTCTGCTCTCGGTGTCTCTGACCCTCAGGCATCAGGAGGCCTGAGCCTGGGAGCCTGATGCAACCTGGGGGTGGGTGGGCAGTGCAGCTGGGTGCTGGCCCCTTTCCCAGAAGGCAGGGATCAGCAATTGAAGGGCCCCCTCTGAAGGGGCCATCTCAACTTTATATAGCCTGTTGGGCCCCAGAACCATAGTGGGGTGCGCCTCTAACCACACAAGACTCCTGGCAGAACTTTCCTTTAAGAACGAATAGCAAGGCCTCCCTGGTGGCGCAGCGGGTTGAGCACCACACTATGAAGCATCCTTGGCACAGCAGCGCGAGTTCGATCCCCGGCCAGGGAGGGAACCCACAGGGTGCAGCAGACCTCCCCTGCCTTGCCCGCTGCAGCAGTATGTTTCAGTCCATCTACCTGTTCTGCTCCCCACTCTGTCTCTGGTAGATCCTCTCACCCCCACACCTCTGGCCTGTACCCCAGTGCTTGTATGCATGAATAAATAAATCTTTTTTTAAAAAAGTTCAAATAGCACCAAGATGGCTAATAATGTTGACTTGCAGATTTAGCCAGCTAGATAGCTGGATAGACAGAGCTACATGCAAATGTGTTCTCGCCTTAGTGTTTGATATTGTGTGTGTGTGCACATACACACCCATCCATGGATAATTCCTGTATTTGTGAATCTTTATTGTACCAGGTGATCTATACAAGTAGAAGTATCAGTAGAAAGTCAGCTAGCTCTGTGTGGATATGAAAATACACGTTTTACCGGCTGATTTATACATATACATTACTCTCTCTAGAACATGCTAGAGTAATTTAACCCATGTAGTCTCTGGTCTTCTTCCCCGTGGGTGGTTTAACTCCATCCCAGGAGAAACAGGAAGTTGAGCCTTTATTTCCTTCCTCCATTTAGCTCAGCGGAGAACCCAGTCGGCTGTGGGAAGGGCAGCTGATGGGAAGCCAGGAATTGGAAAGTGAGCTCAAGGGCCCCAGCCCAGATTCTCATTTCAGAACCTGGTGTGAGAAGAGCCTGCAGGGCCCCTCAGGGCCGGCCTGCAGCTGGGCAGAGATCTTGGGGGTCTGACCCCTGAGCAGAGATAACCCTTTCCAGCCCCCGCTTCACTCTGAGACTTGTCCTGGGCACCCCAGGCCCGCCTGGCTTTCAGCTGGCCATTTGTGCCCAGCGGGCTGGCCAGTCCCTGTTGCTGACAGCGGGGGACCCAGGCTGCTGCTCTGTGCCTTAAAAGTACTTTTGTGCAAATCTGCTCCTTCAACTCCCCCTCCTCTTTCTTTCTGAGTCCCCAGTGCCCACGGGATTTCCAGGCACCAGAGAAAAGAAGCTGGTTTGATTTAAGCCCTCAAGGGGTTGGGAGCTGGGGGTGGGGGTGTGTGTGTGTTTATATTTTCTCTGCATCCATTAGGACGGGTGGCTGAAGGGTAGGGGGAAAGGGGAGCGGAGGAGGGAGAAACTTCATTTATATGTTAATAGTTGCCAGCACTGGGGCTAAACTGACAGAACTATTTCATGGGAAACTGACAAATTTTGTCAGCCAGGCTGTGCCTCCACATCTCAATGGGGCAATAATCTTGATTAGCAAAACAATCAGGGGCCTCCGGTTCTCCTCAGGTTACACTGGGCCACTGTGGGGAAGGCTGGGGCCTTCAAGCTTGAACACATTTTCAAAAGCCACCAAGTTTAGGCAAATGAAGGGAACCAGAGGGGTGGGGGAGGGAGGGGAGGGACAAAAGGGGTTAATTTGATTGACCGGATCTTCATAGTCTTATAACAATCATTTACTTAGCAAGTAATTCTGCACGAAACCAGTGGGGCCGACAGGAAATTGGAGTGCAGTATCTGCCCCAGATGTGTGGGAATTTTAGCTGCCTCCTCCTTCCACTTGCCAACCCTGGAAAAAAAATTCGCACCCCCCTTGGGGCCCTAATTACCACGTGCAGATGGAGCCGTTATCTAAAAATACACACACACTCCACACCCACCTTCAGAGTGGCTGCAGGCCACTGCAGCTACCTCATCTTGACTCAGGATCGGGCTCATTTTTATTATTAGTTCATTGTATTGCTAATTAAAGCTGGAAATGACAACTACCACTCTTCTACTACTGCCCTTCTAGGAATGCTGCGTTTTCAGTGTGACCAACTGGCTCTGATCCTATTTGTAAACACACACTGGGGAAGGCCGGCTGTCCCCCACCCTGGACTCTGAGGGCAGAGAGTCCAAGAGGAGGACAGCCCCACTCAGCTGAGTCCTCCCGGGTAGCCGGACCAACCTACCGCCTTCCAGCGCAGTCCTGGAAAATGAAGGGTTCAAAGTGGCCTGATTCATTTATTGATTTTAAGTTAGTTATTTTTAAACAGTCATAGACGCACATGAATTTGCAAAAATAGTCCTGAGGTCCCGGGTGCCCGTTCTCTGCTTTCTATGAATGGTGACACCTTAGCGGATGCTCAAAAGCAGGTAGTCCAAGGGCAGAATGCAATTAAGCAGATGACAGACTTTATGGCAGCTCACCTGGGTTGTTTTTTGGTTTTTTTTGCAAGCATTATTATCTTTTTGTACATGTCTTTGCGTTATCATCGTCTGACTCATTGATTTTTAATCTGGTAGATAAACTAGTCTTGAGATGTCAGAGGAATGAGACTATCATTTCATCCACTGCCTTCCTAGCAGTCATCTCGATAGTCCCTCGGATGCTTGAGTTTCCTCTCAACACAAACTGCCTTTAACACATCATCAACCAATGCTTGCATGCATCCTGTGACAGAAGGTTCACTACCTCTTATAACAACTTGAGACCCACATGGCACAGCAGACTCCTCTGCCTTGCCCGCTGCTCCCCTCAGCAGTGTATATCAGTCCACCTGCCTGTTCTGTTCCCTACTCTGTTTCTGGTGAATCCTCTCACCTCCCTACCACCTGTGCCTCTGACCTGTACCCCAGCTCTTGTCTGCATAAATAAGTAAAATCCTAAAAAAAGAAAAAGAAAAAGAAAGAACCAAAACTTATCTCCTATGATTCGGGTTCTACAGAACCACCAGGCACTAGGTCATGTCCATCTAATTCAGTGGTCATTAACCTTGACCGCAGTACAGACCAATTATATCAAAATCTTGGGGGTAGGGATTGCCCATCTGATTCTGTATGCAACAGAGACCTGCATCAAGGAGTTCAGGGTATCTAACACCCCAGTTAAGTAGGGTTGCTAGTTCAAGCACAAGTCACCGACTTATATTCAAATTTCAGACTTAAAAAATGAGTAACTTTTTAGTATAAGTATGTCCCAAATATTGCATGGGATATACTTATACAAAAATATCTGCAGTTTGTCTGAAATTTAAACTTAGCTGAGTAGCCCATGTTTTTGTCGATGAAATCTAACTACCTTACACATACATCTTTCCCTCCAGGACAAGCATCCTTACTTTGCCATCTAATCTGTTTCCAAAACCCATCACGGTCTGTGTCACCCTCTTTGGTAAGGCTCCAGAGCATCCACTTACCATCAGTGGAGTGGCCCTGAACTCCTGTTAGCTCTTTGTGCTTTGACACTGGTCTTGGGGTTTTCTGCTCCACGTCCTCCTCGGCTTTCCTCGGTCCTAGCTCTGGGTCTTTCTGAGCCCAAAATGTTGGAGAGCATGGAGGAGTTTGGACAGCTTCAGTTGTGGAGTAAACACATCTTCCTCCTTGTTTTTGGATAACTTGCTCTAGTTTCCCCCGCATCCACATCAGCACACAGGTCCCATGCAGTGTGGTTCTTGGATAAGAAGCATTGGCATCAACTGGCAGGATTAGTGTCGGGAAGGCAAAATGTTTGCTCTACCCTCTTAGGTTGAATACCTGGAGGCCTGCAAATTAAACTGACAATATAGATTAAGAAGGGAAAGCATATCAATGTCATTAACATGTGCAGCTCCTATACATGGAAGAAATAAGGCATGGGTAACTCGAAAGGGGTGGGTAAAATTTGGATCTAAATGCCCCCTAGGGGGAATGGGAGGGGTCCTTAGGGAAAAGCAAATGATTTTTTTAGAACGATAAATGGGCTCTTAGGAGGATACATGGGAGAAGTGATAGTTTGTGATGATACCTTTTGGGTATGGTGCTGTCTTTTCCGCTCAGAGAACTGGAGTTGCTTATGAGGAGAGGACTTATGACAACTGGATTCTTCTGAGAGGCTCTGCTTTTAGGCAAAGGGACTTTAGGAACTCAGTGGATTCAGTTCAAAACAGTTCTTATACCAAAGTGACATATATTGGGGTGCATGTCCTGATCCTCTTCATTAGAAATCCAGGGTCACAGGCTCCATCTCAGATCCATTGAATCATAATCTACATTTTTTTTAATTTAAAAAGATTTACTTAATTATGCATACAAGAACTGGGGTGTAGGCCACAATGTAGGGGGTGAGAGGATTCACCAGAGACAGAGTGGGGAGCAGAACAAGCAGATCGACTGAAATACACTGTTGACGGGAGCAGTGGGCGAGGCAGGAGAAGTCTCCTGTACCCTGTGGGTTCCCTCCCTGGCCGGGGATCAAACTCATGCTACAGTGGCTGCTTCATAGTGCTGAGACTTAATCCCTTGCACCACCAGGGAGGCCCCTGGATCATAATCTACATTTTAGCTACATCCTCAGGGATTGTCATACACATCAACCATTAAGAAGTACTGTCTTAACAGGTTTTACACAAGTGGCTTCCAACGCGCAGTACTTGCTGTTGTTTAGAGAGAGCCTGTCCCAACCACACGTATCTTCAGGCGTATTCAGCCTTGTGGGTGCAGGCAAGCCTCTTGGAAAGATGGACATCCCCATGTCATCAAGGGAGGGCCTCGCAAGAAAGCAGGAATCTGATAGGCAGGCCTTGGGGTGCAGGAGCAGGATTCAGTCTGTCGTAAGCTCAGATCTGGGGGTGTAGACGCTTGGGGAGCGTTCTGGCCAGGTACTTCATGTGCTGTCAGGGGATAGGAACCAAGGGAGTTCCTGCCACCTGGAAGCCAGTCACTGCCAAAGAGAGAATCTGCCGAACTAAATGAACCACATCACTGCACTCATGTTTCCCTGTGGTCATTCCTCCCACCTCATCTCATGCTATGAGGGCTAAGGGCAAGGTTTACGCTTGCAGGTGGGGACAACCAGAGTGGGCAGTAAGGTCCCCTCCCCAGTGCCCTCCCAGCCAGCAATGAGGTTACAACAGAAGCGAACTGAGGGGCTCAGCAGCCCATTTTCACCCTCCATCCCCACATGGGGAGTCTTCTTTTGCTGCTGACTTGAAAAATCTAGGTTTTAGCCTCTCATGGAAGGCAGCAATTTCTGCAAAGTTCTGGGAAACTTTCAGCGTTAACTCCTGGGAAATACAGATTTGGAGTCATCTTCTATATTTCCCCAGGAGCTAAATTCAGCTGTAAGAAATAAGAAGGTCCCCAAAGTATATTTGCATGTAATTTGCATTTACACTCTGAACCCCCTCTGGCTTGAAGGTGAAGGAAATAGTATATCATTCTTTCCAACATATAGAATTCATCTTTTTTAATTAGCAAAGGCCAGCAAGATTGACTGTTTAATATTCGAGGCCAAATGCTACAAATTGAAAATACCAGATTAAAGTATTAATTCAAACTAAATTTTCTTGTTTTGCTTTTTACTTTATCAGATTCTAACATGGTAAAGTGGAAGAGGTGTTAGGAACCATCTAATTCATGGATGACAAAAAGGTTTCAACTTTTGATCCAACCCTTGGTAGAAGAAGGAGTGTGCTGAGAAAAATTTAGGACTATGTTTCATAGAAACACTGTGGTTGATTAGTGATGTCTGTGATTGATTAGTGATGTCTTCACAGGTAAGTGGTCTGGGAGTGGCCAAGGCAGAAGGGGAGAATCTGGGCACTAGAGACTGGGAGTGATTCAAGAGCACAGAGAAAGCCTTTGACATCACTGGGATGAATTCAACTCCAGTTCTTTCAGCATCATACAACTGAATTACCCCTAGTACCAATCTGTATTGACTGAACCAAGAAATTACTAGAATCCTGATTCTCTGTAGCTCACGTGGCACAGGTAACTAAAACCTTATTATACCTACTCAGTCATGGGAGTGACTTCCAGCTCTCAGTCCACTATGTGCATGTAAATGCTCAGAACCTTCTGGATGACAAGGTAAATGGTCTTTGTACACATACTAATATCACACATAGAGAAGGGGGTTAATTTTCATCAACATAGTTATAACAATGTTAATGATTTTGATGTTTTATATCAATTGCAAAAGATTTATAAATATTATGTTTAATAAGCAAAGGGATACTCAGAATCCTTAACAGCTGGCTTGAAGTTGCAGGGGACCAATCATAAAGGAAAAAAGATCAGATGAAGAGATAGAAATAAAGCAGTTTAAATCTACCTTCCATTTCTAGGAAAATGGCTCAAAATGCAAGCCCTGAGAGGCAGGGGAACAATGGCATGTTTGTTCAGTATTTTTTTTAATTAAAAAAAGTCACCCTGCTGTTTGCATGCGACACAGAGCTGGGATTCTGCAGGGAAGATGGGGATGTCTCGATAACTTAGTCTCTTTTATTAATCATTTACGATCATTACTTATATTATTAGTTAGCCCTCTGGGAACAGAACTTCTTTTAACCAAGTTGACTCTCCAGATGATTCCAACCACTTTTGCATTGGGTGGGGGCTACAGTGGAAGCCAAAACAATCTCTCCAATATCTTTTTACAACAAGAAAAGTTTTATCTCGGCACATGGCTGCCCAGATAAAAACTACATTTCCCAGCTTTCCTTGAAGCAAGGCATGGCCCTGCAGCTAGGTTCTGGTGCATGGGAAGTGAGCGGAAGTGAAGTAGGTGATCTTTAACTGGCAGCCCTAAAGGAAAGAATGTGCACCCCTTTTCTTCCCCCCCTTTTCTGTTATGAAATGGCTATGGTGGCCCAGACCAGGAGGACAGCACTCACAGTGAGTGAGTGAACTGTCACACATTGGGGGAGCAGGATGACAGGGAGAGACAGCCTGTATCTGACACCGCCCTGGTTCCTGTTAGAAATGAACTTCTCTCGGGGCCTCCCTGGTGGCATATTGTGTTGAGCTCGGCACTGGGAAGCATCTGCAGCACAGGAGCGCAAGTTCAATCCCCGGCCAGGGAGGGGACCCACATGGTGCAGCAGACCTCTCCTACCTCGCCCGTTGATCCCCTCAGCAGTGTGTTTCAGTCCATCTGCCTGTTCTGCTCCCCATACTGTCTCTAGTGAATCTTCTCACCTCCACAACTTTGGCCTATACCCCAGCTACTATATGCATAAATAAATAAATCTTTAAAAAAAAAAAAAGAAATGAGCTTCTCTCTTGCTTAAGTCCTTTGGGGTGCTTTTGCTGACAGAAGCTAACCAGTGGAGCAACTACTGTGTCACCTTGGATGTCCGTCTCTGCCAGCATCTCCACACACTCACACACCCCACTAGTGTCCTTTGGGGCCCATATTGGATCCACTGACTTTTAGGTACCAATGCCATGTGAGCTCCACTGACAAAAGCAATCGAAAGACTCCTCTCCACTGCCATTACTGGTCACTTTACCCCCTGGTTAACACTTACCGGCGTTTTCTCACTTATTCTCAAGTCAGCTTTCCTCACACAGCATTCGAGGTCCCACGACTTTGGTCCTGCCTCTGTCCTGTCACCTCCCGCTTGTGCCCGCCATCTTTGTTTCCACCCCATGGCCTTTTCACTTTCCAAGGCACTTCCTTCTACCTGCCACTAAGCCTTCGCCTGGCTGGTTCTTTCTTCCCATCAATGGTTGAACTCAAGTGCCCACTTTCCATGTAATGAAGCTAACTGAAGAGCTATCTAAACTGTCTGAAGTCCCCTTCTGTGCTCTCCTTTCACTGTTCCATGGGGCCATCACCACCCTGACTCCCGGGCTTCCCATCTGTCTCCTAGGAGGACATCAGCTCCACGGAGGTATGAGTTAGTATCTGCTGAAACTGCCCGCACTCCTAAGTGCTCAATCAATTTCATCGATCAATGACTGAATGAACTCTTAGGAGGTATTTGTTGTCCAAGTTGGACAGATGATGAAATGGAAAGACAGGTGCAGAGTTGCTAAAGGGTGACATGGTGTTCTCCGGGGTCGAGGCCCAAGGGTGCTAATCTGCTCTGCAGACACTTGGCCCTGACTTCTAGGAGCTAATCTGCCAGATTCCCTGGACCTGTATGCTGGTAGCCTGTCCATACCAAGCTCCACCAATGTCTATTGATTTACAATGCAAATTCCCTAACGGGGCAGCCCGACACTGGGATACATTCACCCACATAATATGAAGGCAGACAGCTTGCCCAGCGATTTGGAGGGGCTTTGGCTTTTTTTTTTAACCTCTAAATATGGCAAAAAATGTTTTTGAACTCTGCTCTTGAGTCAGGCTTGATTATTGATGAGTGGCAAAGCAATTCTGATCTTATCTAGGAAGAGTTTTTTCCTAGGAAAGACAAAGGGGGAAAGAAGTCAGAATAAAAAATTGAAATAAATATATTGACAGAACTCAAAGGAAAAACCAATAGCTTTGCTCATGTTCCGGCATCATCTGATGATGGGGGTGGGGGTGCCTGTCCAGTCAGAACAGTGTTTGGTTATAGATTAATAATCCAAGGTACAAATGGTTCGGGACAAATTTGAGAAAACATAAACTACAATATGCAACAAACTGAAGTTCAAAGGTTTCTGGAATTTGCTAAGTGTTCTTGGTCATACATTTTTAAAAAGTGATGACCCAATACAGGTTTTGAACTCTGTCACACCGATAGCAAGTAGATTCTGCGAGAACATATAACAGAATGATGCAACTATTATGGAAAGGGCTGGGGAGAGGCAAATGGAAAAATTCGAAAGCATCCACTGTCAACTTTTGTACTGAAGAAAATGTACTTTTAGTTCATGTTCCACATTCCCCGCTGGCTCAGAGCATGGCTTCGCGCTTCCTCTATGGACTCCCACGTGGTTTTGGGGAAAGTGACTAAGCTCCATTTACAGAGACATCATGTATGCCCCATATGCTGTACCAGTCATATTTAACTTCTCCCCAAGTCCACTGTTAGCTCTTTGATCCATCCTACACATTGCACACAGAGTGTTCTGACACTGTGGGGCCAGGCCACACACCTTGTCAAAAACCCTTAACACCTCTGCATGAGCAAAAGGACCCAAATTCATCTCCAAGTTCCTTCAAAACACCACCCTTGTTTCTACCTCAGGACCTTTGCGTCTGCTCTTCCCTTGAACTCAAGTCTCTTTCTCCTTCCTCTTTTCTAATATAGTTTGCTGAGCCTCGCTTGACCGTGAAGTCCTCTGGGAATGTCCATTGACTTTCTAGACTTTTCTCTATGGCTATTTTATTGCTTATACCTAAGTGACTCTGAATGTGAATTTTTCATTGGTTGGTGATTCTCTGCTCCCCAGTTGGACTGGGGTCCCCTGAAGAGAGGGTGGCTCTGACTTGTTCACCATGTTGCCAGCAATTGCACAGCTCACCTGGCACTCAGAGTGAAGAGAATGAAGGTATCAGGGACACAGCTAGTCCACGTCTTCCTTGTAAGCCCCAGGATAACAGGTTCCCAAGGAACCTTCATTATAAGTCAGGGAGAAGATAAAGGGAGAGAAAATATATACATGCTTTGTCAACCACAGAGGACCATGCACAAGGCACCGTTACAATTTTTAGACAACCTTCAGCATCATTTCAACTGCAGTGGATAGCAATTTAGTTCATACTGATTTAAGCTTGAAAAATGAAGAATTATGTGGGCATATATAGTTGACAAAATTAAGCAAGATGCTGTATCAGTATTCAGGTGCTGAAATGACATAGTCAGAGTTTTCTCGTTGACCCTTTTTCACTCCCCCTGTTTTCCTAAGTTCTGTCCCCAGCCAGCCTCTCCCTGGGCAATGGAGTAGACGTAGGTTATTACAGCAGGCTAGTACCCTAGGGGTGAGATGGTTTTTCTTTTCTATCGTTCCAACAATGGTCCATGGAAAATTCTCTTTGGTTCATCTTATTTACCTATCTCTGTTATACACTAAATATCTGTATCTCCCTGAAATCCATGTGTTGAGACATCACCCCCTGATGTGATGGTGTTAGGAGCTTGGACCTTTGGGAGGTAAGTGAGACCAGATGAAGCCCTAGGGTGGGGCTCTTATGAACGGATTAGTGCCCTGTGACAAGTCTCCAGAGGGCTTGTGCCTGATCCTGCTCTCTGCCAGAGGTGGGGATACAAGGAGAAGCTAGCAGATCTCAACCAGGAAGAGAGCTCTCTTTAGACCTGGAGCATAGTGGAGCCCTGACCTTGAACTTCCAGCCAACAGAGCTGTGAGAAATAAATGTCTGTTGTTTCTAAGCCACCCAGTGTACGGTGCTTTGTGACAGCTCCCTGAACTAAGACATTCTTTGAGCTAGTTCCTTGGAGAGGAGCTAGGTCATTTGATAGCTTTGGAGATGAGGTTATTCAGCCTGGAACTCTAGGAACTGAAAAGGGGGACGTTTGACTGCACAAAAGAAAAGTGGGGTGTTACTAGCAAAAGCAGGAAGAGATGCCGATTAGAAAAAGTACTAAGTATCTCCTGTGGGGCTGAAGGGACCAGTCAAAGTAGGAACCCTGCACTCCCATCACTTTATTGTGTGAGTGGGTTGAGTTCTGACTTCTCTCCCTTTCCACAGACAATGCAAATCACACTCCACAGCCATCTTCACATTCCAGTGACAGTCGGGAGGGGGAGGAGTTTGGGAGGAAGCTGGCTGGGGGGGCTCAGTCTCTATGTATTAAAGCAGGTAGGACCAGAATCACCACATGCTCCTCACACATCTGAATCCTCTAAGAGAAAAGCGTCAAGATCTCCAAGGTTGGAATCCCTAGGAAATAAGCAAATCAGGTAACTTACTGGCTTTACTAAAAACTGGGACTACATAAGCATCACTTGAGAGCTGACTGCTACACATTACACTGGGTGATGTGGCAAACTGTCATCTATAGATGGCGGAACCACTTCCCGTTCCACCCCTTCTTCTCCAGAACTTCCCAGCGTTGGTCCTTGAGGTTCTTGGGGGCGGAGGAAATTCTGGCCAATGAGAGGCCAGAAAGCCAGTGGGTGGCGCTTAGGAGGTCAACAATTCCCAATGGTGAAGGAGGGAGGGACTCACCACCGAGTCCTGCTCTTACAATCAGAGGGTTTTTGTCAGTATTTCCAGAGTTCTTGACTGACTTGCGAGCAGATCACAGTAATAACGGCAGCCAGTGTGATGTAAAATAAAACTGGTTCACCAGCCACCTACTGGCCCCTTCTCCATTTTCTCAAACTAGTGGGAGTAGTTTTTGTTTTGTTTTGTTTTAATGATCATCAAAACAAAACTTTGCCCCATTTGCAATGCATTAAAATCTTATCGTCACTGGTTGAATTCACGCCTTTCAAAAATGCTTTATGGCAAGTTAGGGAAATATTCCTCTGGAATTGTGTTAGATTTCTCAGTTGTTCTCCTGGTTTTGGAAATTGCCAAATTGCATTAAGATATCTTCAAGGAAATTGTGCTTGAGGTTTTCCTTAGCGGTAATTCCATTCCCCTTAATCTGTCACTGTTGAAGTCAGAAGCTAAGGGGCTTCAACTTCTGCTTGTAAAAATTGTGTATTTGTTTGTTTGCCACTTAAAGGGCCCGTGGGCTTCTCAGCCAGGAGGAGGAGAAGGAGCCACAAACCTGGATCTATGGAGTGCCTGCTAGGTCTTCACGTGTCTAGGAACAAGTGGGTCCGCTAGAGAAGGACACGACTTTGTGAGTTAATTTGTAGAACAATAAGGCTGAACTCCATGGGGGTCTCCCAGGGGCAAAGGTGTTTCCCATTCACGTTCCCTATTCATATATTTGTTTCTGGAACAGAATCCTAGAACACTGTCAGGATCCTTTCTAGGGGAAAAAAACCCCAACAACCAACTAATGAAACGTTGATAGTAAAGGGCAGTTTCCCCATGGCGTTCCATTGTTCGCCGGTCCAGAGCTCTCCCTCGTCCAACTGCATTTTTACAGCCACGGCCTGCAGGACGGGCCAATGGCCCAGCCAAGGTCACACGGCTTTAATAACTGAGCCAGGAGCCACGCTCAGTTCCCTTATGTTTGCTGTTATTTAATCCCACTGTAATGGCTGTGATCAAAGGACATAGTTTCTCTCACACATAAAGAAATAGCTTGACTTAAAAAAAAAAGTTGGTTAGGTGACTAGTGAACTATGTAGCAGGTACCGCAGTCAACCGCTGAGGTCTGTGCATGCTCAGGCTTTTATTTCTGCGTGACAAGCCCTCATTTGAATGCACAAGTGAACACACATACCCTGTGGAAAGATCATTAACTGAGCTGTGGTGGGGCTCACGGCAGTAAACCACACGTCTGGGTGTGCACACTGGAAGTGCTGGCAGTGGCGTGTGCTTGCTGCTCAGCTGGGGCGACAACGCCAAGTGCCCGGGTCCCCCATTGGTGCACTGAAAAAAGAACAGATCCTTTCCTGCACAGCTGCTTCTCTCTCTCTCTCCCTCTTCTCCTGATAAATGCGTCTGTGTAGGACCACAAACAGATTGATCCCTGTGGCCTCATCAGAGGATTTTTACCTATTGGGCATCTTGCAAAAGTGAACAGGCGCAGATTTTGGGTTCGTCTTTTTGCCTGCACCGTTGTGATCTTCTGCATCAACTGTGTTTTTTGTAGGACCTGGCAAATGACATTGCTGCTGTCTGCTCTTTCTGACATTTAAATAGGAGTAAAATTGAATTAAGAACGACTATAACGAGTTCAAAGGGAAAAGGAGCCATTCAAAGGGAGCCCAAGAACGGAGCCAGAGGGAGTCGCCGCCTCTGGCTGTGTCTCCTTTACATTCGCTTCTGTGCCTGTGCATTTCCCTCCACCAGCCACTTCTGGGGCACAGGGGGCCCCACCAGGCTGCTCCGGCCTCTCTGGAGGCCTCCTGATTCACGGTGCCCACAGCAGTTAGGTGTACGCCACCTACTTTTAGGATCCACTTTAAAATCAGAGTCCGGACTTAGAATTTCTCTCCAAATGTCGAAAGTGACAAAGGGGAAGGAAGAAACAACCAACACTAACCCCAAGCACATGTCTTGTGTGTTCCCTTTGCCCTAACTTTTTACCAAAATCAAGCTCTTACCCTTCTGAATATACAAAGAGGTTTTTATTTTAAATCCAAGGAACAAATGACCTCTTCAAATTCATAATGAGGTATGCATTGAACGGAACACAGCCCAAGGTGAGTCATTCATTAATCATAAACAAAACAGCCCCTGATCAAGGACACATCAGAACACACTGTAAAAAAGGCTGGGTTGCCCAATCCCTTTATTTAATATTAACTACATTATGTTTTTCATGTGAGTTCTGAGAAGGTGATTTTCTCACTTTCTTTGTAGCCAGTTCAGTGTGAATGGATAATTACTTCCCTTAATGCTGTTTCCCCTGAAGGTTAACCCTGTTCAACAAGACACAATCCAATCTTGCCTCTCCTGGGGGGGTGGGTGTCCCCCACGTCTGTAGCTGAAGCCTTTTAGCTGGAATCCCTCAAGCATGAAAACATCCGCCAACAGGAATATTTCAAATGGCATGAATAATATTTGTGATTAATAACAGCTAACCAGAGAAGCACAATCCAAGAAATACATTATTAGCTTATTACAGATATCTGATATGCTAATTATCTTCAAAAATTTCATTGCTGATGACTGTTTTGGCAGAAATTGGAGCAGGGGAAGAGGAAATTTAAACTTTTATATAAGTTGGAAACAAAGCATTGGGGTGATTGGACTTGAGAAGACCTGGGAATGGCATTTGCTATTTAATTCTGTCTGATGAGAAGGAAATTAATAATGAGAATAGAAATCAGTGTGAAGATTGAAACTTGAGTCAAGGAGAACTCGGCGGGCGTCATCAGAAGCTCTTCCTCACCTTTCACGCAGGCTCCAGGCGCTGAAGTGGGCGGGTAACACGATGCGGTTTGGCATCTGCACAGGGTGCCATTCAGGGGCGTGTCCTGCTCTCCTCAGGTCGGAAGGTTTGGTCCTGGATTCCGGCCTTCCCCGGCCCTTCACCGTGATTTCACCCGCCAGATTCAACAGTTAAGTGTTCAGTGGGTAAAACCAGCTGAAGAGCCAGCAAAGAAGCATCACGGAACCTAAGATGGAGCAGGGGACCCTGAACTCACACGGCTTCTTTGTGGAGGAATATGGAGTAAATGCCCCCATTGTGCTGACGGAAAGACTGAGTTCCAGCGAGGGTCAGCGGGTTCCCCAAGGTCCCAAAAGGATCATGAATGCTGACTGTAGAAAGTCTGTTGTCTGCTGGGGGAACAGTGAACTAACATCATCTGGACCCTTTCGCTTAACCACAAATGCTCTCAACCTTACCTCTCAGATGTTTACAATCAAGAGAGACAGTTTCGACGTTGATGGGAGGCATGGACTTCTAGAAGGGAGATTCCCTGCACCAGCCCTCCTTGTTGTGCTGTCTCTGCCAGGGCCTTCTCTCTCTGCGGTCCCCTAAACTGAGTAGGTCACCTTCATGTTCTAGATTCTGGAAGGAAAGACATCTGGTCACATATACAGCAACTGCTCAATTCCTGTCAGGACAACCTCACTGTCTTCTGTACCCGGGGTCTAGACCTGGTCTGGCCCTTAATGGTCACTCCTTTGCTGAAAGAACCGCCACTGGGAGCACTTCAAGTATGCCAACTTGGAAGTGTAAAGGACACAGAGCACTGCCCTCCATGAGGTCTCCATCGACTCCAGGCCAATGACCAGAAGACCCAGTGGGTTGCTATTGAGGAGGGGACCTTCTGTGTCCGGGTGACACACTCTTGGGTGACCTTTGACAGACTATCTACATCGCTAGCTTCCATGTGCCCAACTATACAAGGGAGGGACTATAATATTCCTATGACACAGATGATTGTGTAAGGGCTATGAAATCAGGGACATAGCCTGGGGCCAGGCCCATGGTAACTGCTAGATAGATGTCATTGTCATCATCACCATCATCACCGTCATCACTGTCATCATCACCATCGTCATCACCATCATCATTGTCATCATCATCATTGTCACCATCATCATCACTGACCTCACCACCATTGTCACCATCATCACCATCGTCATCACCATCATCATTGTCATCACCATCATTGTCACCATCATCATCACTGTCCTCACCACCATTGTCAACCATCATCACCATCATCATCACCACCACCACCATTGTCACCATCATCACCATTGTCACCATCGTCATCACCATTGTCATCACCATCATTGTCACCATCATCACTGTCCTCACCACCATTGTCACCATCATCACCATGGTCACCATCATCATCACCATTGTCATCACCATCATTGTCACTATCATCACCATGACCATCATCACCATCACCATGACCGTCATCATCACCATCACCAACGTCACCATCACCATCGTTGTCACTATCATCACCATCATCCCCATCATCATCATCCCCATCATCATCACTGCTATTTTCCCCCATTTTCACCTTATCATTTCAAAGTAAGCACTGTGAGTGACATCAGTTACCGGAAACAGGTTCTCCATCTCCCGCTACCCAGTAAGTTACTGTGATTCTATTACAGCATGTACTAATTCACTCTCCCAAACATTTCAGGAGCAGGTGAGAAAAAGACTGAAAAGATGTATTTTTTTCCCCTCCTTTCACATGTGCAGCTTCTGACTCAAACTCTGCACACAGTGGGTGTGTTCCAGAACCTTCAGTGAACCAGGATACTTGCAGGAAACTTAGGTTCAGCAAAAGTGTTTTTTCATCACCAGGCACTGTGAGCAAGGAGGTTGAGGTCACCCCTGAGGTTTATCCTCTTCGAGGGGGCGGGTGAGGAGCACTGAGGAAGTAGCTAACTGACTGCTTTATCTGCTGCCAAAGTTGCAAAATCACTGTTGTGCACTGGTGTACTGTGTTAAGCAGCTTTGATTGAAAAGTTAATCAGCAGGCTTGAGTGTCTATCAATAAAGCAGAGAGAGATTGATTTAAATACTTGATGAAATTTTGTTAAAGCTTGAAACCCCAAACACCTTCGAATGCAGAGCGATTGAATGAGGAGACAATGGAACAGGCAATGTGGCAGGTTTTCATCAGAAACTTGAAATCAAGTTTTCAAGAATTCCTGCCTTGGGAGCAGGAATTCAGCCTTGCCGGGAGCCGTGGAGGGAAGAGGGCTAAGAAAAGGATGACAGGGCCTCTCTGGTGGTGCAGTGGGTTGAGCACCACACTGTGAAGCATCCGCAGTCACTGCAGCACGAGTTCGATCCCCAGCCAGGGAGGGACCCACATGGCACAGCAGACCTCTCCTGTCTCCCCGCTGCTCCCCTCAGCAGCGTATTTCAGTAGATCTGCCTGTTCTGCTCCCCACTCTCTCTGGTAGATCCTCTCACCCTATGCACATCTTGTATGCATAGAGAAATAAATCTTTAAAAAGGGGGCTGGGCGGTGCGGGAGCTACTGACAGTGCTTGTAGGTGTAGAAGGGACGCCCTGATATTCCCCACCGCACACAGGACAAGACGATCTGCATGTCCAGATGATGTGGGTGAGCTGACCTCCTCTCGCACCATCCATGTGACGCTGGACAGTCCAGGAGAAGTGAGGGCTGGCTGGTCAGAGGAGCTGACAAGCTCCACGGCTCCCAGGGCCGGTCAAGGCTTCAGGGGAGACCTGCAGGATGGGGCATTGGGAACCGACAGAGACGTGACCAGAAATGAAGTTTTAGCTGGTGGTTTAGAAAAAGGATGGACATGCCAGGTGGTAGAACACAGAGAAGAGGAGTGCTTGGGTTCTGAATCCGTTAGCTTCTCAGCTTGATGTCAGTAAGCTGAGGGCCCGGAAGTCAGCGCAATGCTGTTTCTACCAAGTGCTTACCGCAGCCAGGTCCGGCGTCAGGGGACTTCCTGTTGTTCCTCTGGCCACCTTGCCAGCGTCCTAATTTAATTTCTTTTTTAAAGATTTATTTATTTATGCACACCAGAGCTGGGTGCAGGCCAGAGGTGGGGGGAGGTCAGAGGAGTCACCAAAGACCGAGTGGGGAGCAGAACAGGCAAATCCACTTAAGTACACTCTGAGGGGAGCAGGGGGGAGGCAGGAGAGGTCTGCTGCGCCCTGTGGGTCCCCTCCCTGGCTGGGGCTCGAACTCGCGCTGCTGGCTAAGGTTGTGCTCTCAAAGGAACAGAGGCGGAGAGACCCGGCCAGGCGGGGGAGGGAGAGCAACTCCGCAGATGTGGGGCAAGATCGCTGAGATGGGGTTTGGGCAGACAACCAACCACTCTGGGAGGCTGGGCCTGGGAACTTGGCCGAGCCCTGGGAGCATTCAAGCCCGTGGGCAGTTCCTGGGGGCTGGCGTTCCTGGGGGCAGGCACTGCAGCACCCCCAGCACGCATGACAAAGGCACCTTTGATTGATTCATCAACTATTTACAAGAGAGACTCTGTCAAAGCACAGGAAGAGGCAATTAGCAAAAGGAAGACACTCAGAGGTTGGGAGTGTGAGTTCGGGTGTGGAGCTTGGAGGAGAAGAGAGCTCATCCAGCGCCCTCCTGAGGTCCTGGCCCGTGATCTGGATCCCAAAGGGGATGAGATAGTGCAAGTCGGGCCTCCCTGGTGGTGCGAGGGGTTGAGCACTGCACTGTGGGGCTTCCGCAGCCACTGCAGCTCGAGTTCGATCCTCGGCCAGGGAGGGACCCGCATGGTGTGGCAGACCTCTCCTGCTGTGCCCGCTGCTCCCCTCAGCAGTGTGTTTCAGTCGATCTGCCTGTCCTACTCCCCACTCTGTCTCTGGTGAATCCTCTCCCCACCCCCACAACTCTGGCCTGTACACCTGCTCTTATAGGCATAAATACATAAAATCTTAAAAAAAAAATCGTGCAAGCCCCCTGCGGGAATAGCAGGACCAGCAGTAAGGCATGAGCAGATACCACTGCACGCTGAGCATCGGGTGTGGTGCTTATCGCTTCACTCTAATTTTTTTTGTTTTTAAATTTATTTATGCATACAAGCACTGGGGTATAGGCCAGAGGTGTGGGGGGTGAGAGGATTCACCACAGACAGAGTGGGGAGCAGAACAGGCAG
>JAGFMF010012032.1:1816290-1869516 GCA_019455555.1 Galemys pyrenaicus
TCCCCTCCCTGGCCGGCAGCAGGGATCGAACTCGTGCTACAGTGGCTGCGGTTTGCTTCATAGTGTGTTGCTTAACCCACTGTGCCACCAGGGAGGCCCCATCGCTTCACTCTTAAAAGGGCTTCACTTTTGTTTGGCTAATGGGAGGTAAGACAAGGTTGACCCTGGGCTTCCCAGGTGGCAAAGGGGTTAAGTCTCAGTGCTGTCAAGCTATCGACAGCCTGTCTGTCTGCTGAATCCTCTACCCCTGCACCTCTGGCCTACACCCAGTTCCTGTGTGCATAAATAAGTGAAACTAAAGAAGACAAGTTTAGCCCCTTGCCCAAAGACTAACAGTGAGGAAGGGGCACAGCTGGGGTTTGAGACAGTCCTTCGTCCCCTCCACCACTGCCTCCCTGTCAGTTTGCGCTCGTGGGCCTGGCTGCAGCAGGCGCTCTGGAGGTTGAGGGGACAGGAAAGCTTCCCCCAGCGAATCTCTGTTTCCCAAATACAGTCTTTTCCTTTTTTGCCTCCCAGATGAAGTACCTGCTTCTTTTCTCTATAGTTAAGCTTGCAAATGACCATCTGCATGACATTCTGTTTCCAACTGTTAGGCGCTAGGTAATTACAGTTTACCCGCTGGCCATGTTTAATTTTTCCAATGTGTTTTTATTTATTTCCCCTCTTCTGGGACCTTTCTGGGAGTATTTTTTTCCAAAATAGGAAAATTTTTAGTCATTAATCTAGCACTGAAGTACTTAATTATTATTATAGTGTTTTTTTTAACTAGAAAGGAGTCTTAGCATCATTAAGGAGATTCTGGATCAAAAATAAGAGCATATACTCAACCATGTTAATGTAATTCTACTCATTGCTTGCATTTTGGACAATTTGAACAAAGAGCTAGATTTTCACATAGGCCTTGTACATACACTTTTTTTTTTTTTTACATATCTTCCAGACATTTATGCAATTTAAATTGTGCTAAAAATGAGTTCATCACACTGACTTTGCAGATTTCCTAAAGGATCTTCTCTCCCCTCAGGTAGTCAGGTTGGGTCACTCTGCTAAGACAGTGTTGCCAACACAGCAATCTCGTTCCCGAACATTCTCTGACTTCGGGAGTCACTGATGGCTCCAGACAACACTGAAGGTCCTTCCCAGCTAACCCTAATTGTGGGCAAAGGACACTTTAGTTTGTTCCAGGCTGCTTCAAGCCATCCTCTGCTGTGTCCAAGGCTGTCAGGATGGCCCGATGCTCCGAGAGTCCTTGCTGCTTTATGCCTGGGAGGTGCCAAGAAGCTGCAGAGGATGGGATCTTTGCTGGGCATGTCTGGGAGAGAGTCTACAGGGAGCCTTATAGGGACCTACATAGCAGGTCCATTGCGTGGGCTCCTTTCACTCTCAGAAGACACTGGCGGTCATTCTGATGACGAGTCCCATTTTAAAGCGAGGACACTGAGGCTTCCAGCAGCTGGTAACTTGCTACAGTCCCGTGGTTAGCCCAAATTTATTTGGGCCCAGAACCCCCCGCCCCCTCACTTTCCAAAAAGTACTGAACTCTGCTGTCCTGGCCGCATTGCCCAGGGCTAGGGCTGGCAGTGCATATGAAAATTTTCTTTCATCTCATTTGTTGCTGGGAATCCTTAGGTGTATCCAAAATAACCTCAAACTCAAGATTTTGTTACATTTTTGTCTGGGTTTTTTTTTTTTAAGATTGATTTATTTATCATTCAAAAGCTGGGGTACAGGCCAGAGGTGTGGGGGTGAGAGGACTCACCAGAGATAGAGCAGGGAGTAGAACAGGCAGATCAATTTAAACACACTGCTGAGGGGAGCAGCGGGTGAGGCAGGAGAGGTCTGCTGCGCCATGTGGGTCCCCTCCCTGGCCGGGGATCGAACTCGCGCTGCTGTGTCACGGCACGGATGCTTCACAGTGCGGTGCTCAACCCGCTGCGCCCCCAGGGAGGTGCTTTTGTCTGGATTCTTTACAAAGATCCACGGGGCCAGGAGAACATGGTGCGTTTCATCACGATCTGCCGGGCAAACCTGGTTGAACTCCCTCCCAGAACAAACACCTCTCCAGGTCCTGCCTGTGCCAGGTCTGGAGCGTGGCATCCTGGCCCGGGTGATGAAGGCCCTCCTGTCAG
Organism: Galemys pyrenaicus; assembly: GCA_019455555.1. Lineage (NCBI taxonomy): Eukaryota > Metazoa > Chordata > Mammalia > Eulipotyphla > Talpidae > Galemys > Galemys pyrenaicus. The sequence continues at coordinate 1,818,420 of JAGFMF010012032.1, forward strand.
ATGGCCAGCGAAGCCAGGGCATGACCCAGCGAGAGTGAGTGAGTGATGACTAGCGTACAGGGGGAACTCCAAAAGGGTGAGGGCAGGGTGGGCAGAGAGGGCACCCCACTTCTAACAGGCTAACCTGTTCTTGCCTTCTTTGCGGGCGAACGCCTCGAGGAACCTTACTCAGACTCTCCGTGTGCTCAAAGGTGGCAATGTTCTTCTGCCTTTTCGGCTTCAAATCTTAAAAGTAGCCTCAAGTACTCAGAGCACCGAGGCGCTAACCCTGCCCAAGTCCCAGGCCCTTATTTTTAGACCAGTCTCTTCAGCCTCAAGACTGTTAAGGTTTTGGTGCCAGGTAACCCCTTTCCATGGTCTACCCAACCTAACCCCCCCCCCGCCCCGCCGCCATGCCAATATCCCAGCTTCTGGTCTGACAGTGAAAAGGCGCCCACACACTGCTACCTGTGCCCTGGGGGCAGCGTGCCCCTGGGGAGACGCCGGCTGTGGGCTCATGGGCCAGAACACGTCTGAGTCAGGGTCATTTCAGTCTGACAAAAACGCAGGAAACAATCACTGCAAAGTGGCTTAGTTGTGCCAGGCATCTTATCAAGCGCCTTGCACACACAATCTCATTTAATTTTCATAACATTCACATGGGATCTTGTTGCCACCTCTTCAGGGGGTTAAGATCCCAGGACTGGACCTGAGCCCGTGTGACCCTCAGCCTGGGGTGGAGACACACCGCTGGGTCTTGCCTAAATGCAGCGTCTGGCTCTGCAGGTCTGAGGTGGGACTCGAGAGTCTGCATTTCCAGAAGCTCCCAGGCGATTCAAGTGCTGTTGGTCCGCGGACCATGCATGGAGTGCCGAGGGCCCAACACACCAGCTCGGCAGCCTTTCTGGATGACAGGTTCAGCCAGAATCTGGTCAGTGATGGATGCTGCTCCCCGAAACTGCAATTGTGCATAGACTTCTAGAAGCCCAGGCTGAGGTTCCTACCTCTCCCTCAACCATCTTCACCCTTTCCAAGCAGCTGGATCTCACCTGCTTCAGCAGATTTCTGACACAGCAAGGCTCTGAGTGCCATTTGGCTGACCCCTTTCCATGTGAGCATCCCGGCAGCACCTCTAGGGAGTCGTTTTAGGGTTGTGCAAGCTTTGCCCTGTGAGGAGATAACAGCCGCCGGTTATTCTTAGCAAAGCTTTGGCCTCAAATCCAACCCATCACTTTCTTCTTTTTCCTCGTCTTAGAAAATTCTTCCAGTCCTGCATGGCATCTTTCCATAATAATGTTCGCTCCCACCCACTCCCCCTTCCATTAACAATTATCCACGTAACGCAGATGCCATGTGATACGGTTATCAGAAAGTGATGTTACTTGAACATACACATACAAAACAATATGAGAAGCTACTTTTCTAAAAGAACAGATAACCTTAAACATTAATAAGTGGAAAACCTGTGAAATCAAAGCATTTTTTTCTTTTTTATATAATAGCCTTTCATTCTTTTTATGATTTTGTCTTTGAAAGCTCTTTCGACAGATGACAGCTAATATTGTTCTCCCATCCTGCTTCAGACAGAATTAAGGGAGGAAGGGGAAAAAACTATTGTAGAGCCTCTCCTCTCTGCAACACGATTTTTATAATTAATATATACAACTGAGCAGAGAAAGGTACGTTATAATGAAATGCAATTAAGAGGTGTTTGTTCTTTTCCCCACACACGATGACTGTAATTTCCTTGGCTGTTTGGGAGTCATTACATTTTGCACATATCTTTTTTGGTGTATTTTTTTTTTTTTTTGCTCCTGAATTTGTTTATTTTCGATAAAAAAACAAACATAGGTTTGGAACGTTTGATATTCCAATAACATCATCTTTTAATTATAGTCCTTGGTGATTATTAAATCGAACACCTTTTATGATATTTCTTGCATTGGCATGGCTTCCAATTTTTAATTAATGGACCTTTAAAAATAGCTCCAAATAAAACTGTAATTTCAATTTACAAAAAAGCTTGGGTTGGGCGACAACGTTATGTTTTCCTTCCATGTGGAAAGGAACCAATCTGATTTTATAGTTATCTGTCATCTTGGACTTTAATTATAACTCTCCTGTACACTCTGACATTTAGCCAGGCACGCTGGGCTGCCCTTTCTCCGTGCTCCCCATTTCCCTTCCCTCTGTCTTGCTCCTCCCCAACTGGAGTTAGAAAATAAGGCTCAGGAGGATCCAGCAGTCCCTTGCTGGGGGAGGCGGTGTACCCCACATCTTCTGGGATGTTCTTTCTGACTCACGCTGGCCATGTCATCGCTGAAAGTACCCGACAGGTGGGAAGGGAGGGACCTTAATGGTCCCCCAAACCTGAGGTCAAGTGGTGAGACCCTCCCCTTCGCCAGAGAGACCTACCACCTTGGGGGCCAAGGTCTAGCCCCTTGGCAACAGATGCTTAATACAAATAGGTGGCTTTGATGAAGACAGTAGCTTTACTGGGGACAAGGGGAATAAACTCCATGATGGAGCCTCGCCTATGCCTAGCTGCATGCACACCTCAACGTTTCTGTATCTTGCAACCTGAAATTAAAAATGGTAACTTTTGCTCTTAACAATTGTTTTGTGGGGCTTTCCTGGTTGTTCAGGGGTTAAAGTCTCACCACTATTAGGGTATTGCCAGCCACTGCGGCATGAGTTCAATCCCCCGCCAGGGAGGGGACCCACATGGCGCAGCAGACCTCACCTGCCTCGCCCGCTGCTCCCCCAAACAGTGGATTTCAGTCAGTCTGCCTGTTCTGTTACCCACTCTGTCTCTGGTGGATCCTCTGGCCTATACCCCACACCTCTGGCCTACACCCCAGTTCTTGAATGCATAAATAAAAGTAAATTTTTTTTAAAAAGACTGCATTTTGTTTTTGGGGGGGGTCATCGAAAAGCACCCATGCAAAGAACGGTTATGACCTCAAAAACAAAACAAAAACTACACACCGAAACGTCAGACGTCATGATCAGGGAAATGGTATTGCTGGCCAGTCCCCAAGTAGGTTGACTACAGTCGGGGATGATTAGAAAGTGCAGGAAGATTACACCACGCAGCTGATGTTTCTTTAAAAAAATTCTATATGTGTGTAATGTTTCATTAAATGACAGTAACAGTCATTAAAATCTCAAATAGCTCTTTGCAGCTCACAAGGAGAAGTCAAAATGTATTGAGAGTCAATCTCAAGGCATATAAATATTTCGTTAGCTCTGAGCAGCCTCCTTCTCCCATGGGCCCAGCTGTGGCCAGCCTGACTGCTGGGGACCTCTCTGCACCAGCACGCAAAGAGGAGAACGGCAGGAATTCCGCCGTGGGAGCTCTTCCGCGGAAAGCCCCAAAGTAGAAAGAAGTTTCAGGAAAATGAGGGATGAGGGTAGAGGCTGGGAGTGTCCAGTGACTGGCCGCTCTTCTGCTCCTTTATTCCAGCCTCCCCTCTCCAGCCTCCTTCCATGGAGCTCCCGTGCAAACACTGAGCTGTTTATTAATTATTGATCAAACATTGCCTTTCAAATCTAAAAAAAAAAAGTTGAACTCACAGGAACAGAGAGTAGAAAAGTGATAAAGGGATTGCCAGGGGCGGGGAGGAGGGACCGAGGGAAGGCTTGTAGAAGAGGAAGCTTTTTCAGTTACAAGAACGGAGTCAGGTTCTCCCGAGAACAGAGCGACTCGCTTTGATAACGCTGTCCCGTGGAATTGACACTCGCCGGGAGAGCAGAACGCAGTTGTTCTCGCGGAAAAAGAAAGACACGTGGGGGTGATGGATGTGTTAATTACCCCCAGTACTTCTATCCAGTGTCGAGCAGCCACATCGCCATGCACTCGCAGACCTCGCGACGTTATTTGTCAAGGCAGAGCACAGAACGGCTCTTTTCAGCAAAGACCTGCCGCTGGAGCCCGGGCTGGGGAGAGGCGCCCCTCGGCCGAACGGGGTCCAGAACGTTCCGTTCTCTCCTCTCTGCAGCTCACGCTCCTGCCCTGCTCACTTCCTCCCAACGGCAGGAAAGTTTTCTCGACAGCTCAGTTGCGCCTTAATGAACTTTGCTGTCGGCTTTCTGCTTTTTATGAAAAGTTAGTGTGAAACCGCGTCTCCGCTCAGCTCTGAACTTTTACAGCCTGCTGGGCCTGATTTTTTTTTTTTTTTAATTCTGGCTATCACAAACGCGGTTTGAAGCGAAAGGTTTTACAGGTGTTCGTGCGGTGGTCTCTTCCCTTAGGCTCTGCAGTTTGACTCTCGGCCTGTCTGCCTGGCTCGGCTCCATGCGCTGCGGGTGTGGGTGGGTCTGGCACGCTCCGAGGGCCCTGCCAGCTCGGGGTCCTCAGAGTGGGCAGGGACACGCCAGTGCGTGGACGCCGGGCCGCATCTTTTCCCTTTGCGCAGTGAACAGCCCGGGCTGAGTTCGGGCTCCGATGTGCCCTCTAGTTTTGGGGGCTTTTGGAGGGTTCTCTCTGCGTGATGACGACACGCAGGTGTCACGAGGGGAAAGGCTGTGGCGTCGGGGGAGACCCCAGGTCAGGACTCGGAGTTCTGACTCTGCTGCTCGGGAGCTCTTTGGGACGGACACGGCCCCACCGAGCCGCTCAGCCCTGTCGTCTTCAAAACAGGGCTCGTGAGGCTCCCTTCTTTGCAGGGTTCTCGTGGAGCTAAAGTACAGGGTTTTAGGGTTAAGCCTATGACGTAGCTACAACCTCAGTAGATGCTGCCAAACACTGGGCCTCCCTGGTGGCGCGAGGGGCTGAGCACTGTGCTGTGGAGCTTCCGTGACCACTGCGGTGTGGGTTCGATCCTGAGCCAGGGAGGGGACCCACATGGCGCAGCAGACCTCTCCTGCCTCGCCTGCTGCACCCCTCAGCAGTGTGTTTCAGTCCATCTGCCTGTCCTGCTCCCCACTCTGTCTCTGGTGAGTCCTCTCACCTCCTGCGACTATGGTGGGCACCCCACCTCTTGTAGGCACAAATAAAATAACATCTTAAAAAAATGAAAATGCTAACAAATGTTGGGGGAGGCGGGAGGGGAGGCTTGACTACCATCAGGTGGTTTCTGGATTCAATCGGTTTAATTTCTCGATTGACCCTGAAGTTAATGGGCTGAAGTTACGCATCCTTCCAGGAGCATCCTGGACTCTGGTGCCCCAGTTCAGAGTCCCCCTGTTGGACAGACTTTTCTCTTCTGGATATTATTTAAAAGTCATCTTGGCTGGTCCTCACCAGTTCGTCCAGTAACCTCTGGAGAGTCTCTTCGTGGTTCGAATCCAGCCCTGCGTGTCCTGATGCCCGGCCGAGGCCCGAGGCCGGCAGGCAGGGCGGTGCTCCCTTAGCAGTGCAGCCCCAGGGCCGGGAGCTGCAGGTGCCCACAGCACATGGGGGTCTCCCACGGGTCACGCGGGCGGTCGCACCTCGGTCTGAACGGGGTCCTACGCCTTGCTTCTGCCCCGGGCTCCGCAGACCACAGAGCCGGGCCTGGGCCTGGACTGGGGCTCTCGCAGCTACAGAGCCCCCAGGGGACCCTCCCGCAGTCCTGCTGGCTGTGTGAGCCCCGAGTCGGCTGTTTGAAGGGACGCTTAGGGAATCGACGATTGGGGGCTGCTTTCTGGACCTCGTGAGCAAACGCTTCATTATTTGGCCGTCCTGAAGAAGGGCCCGTGTTCTTCACCTCGGTCTGCTGCTCGAGGTGCTGCCAGCTGGAGCCTCCCAGACAAAGGGATCGCCTGCCCTGTGGGCACAAGGCCAGCCCTGGTCACCTGGACGCACCAGCCCGTGGTGAGGTGGTTGCCAAAACCTTCGGGAACTCAAAACATCCTTCTCCAGCGCGCCCGAACCCTCTCGCCAGGACTCCCTGGTGTCATTTTGGTTTTTCTGCTATTTCTTCTTTTAATGTAAGGCTGTGCCCTGTGATCGACAGTTATAATTATTCCTTAGAGAGCCTCATATTAATAACAGCCATTGATCCGACTCAATGATTCCAAGCATCCTGATTTCCTAACCTCAAATGCGAGACTTTAGCTCCTCCAAGCTTGAATGCTGCAGCCTGCAAAAGAGAGCTAAGACCAGGTTTCAAAATAATAGGTGACTTTCTTCTCCATATCAGTCCCAATGCAGGGCCCCCTCTTCTCAATGGATCTTTTCCCTCTTCTTGATCAACATATTATTATTTTTGAAAAATCCATTTTGACTTTCCCTTGCCAGAAAAGGCTCTCCACTCTCTCTCTGCACAGCAGGAAGCTCTTTGAGACTCGCTCAGATTGGTGGGTGGAGGAGACCACAATTATACCCCATTTCAATGACATGTCTGGGGTTGCAGTGACTCCAGACAAAGAAGCTGAAATGTATGAAAGTTTCTGTGTCTTCAAGACAGAACCTAAAAATACCTGCCTGAGATGCAGGTTGGGAGCTATTTCCAACAACAGACTCCAAGGTTTTCCCGCTGGGAGCTTGAGAGCCTCTGAATTCTTTTCAGCAGGCTGTCTAGGGCACCTGGTGATCAGGGGGTGACACATAAAGACCAAGGATGAGGGCTAGAAGGCTCCCCAAGAGGCCCCCTGGCCTCCTGTCCCCACCCTGCTGTGCCAGGCATCAGGCCTCGATGGGGCCGTTCCACGCTGTTCCAAACAGCCAAGGTCACAGCCAGCCTGGGCCAGGGCTCCGGAAGAAGCGTACTGGGACCGGTCTCATTTCAAGCAGGCTGCAGTGGGGACACTGAAGAGGAGGAAGATGGGACCACGTGGGAGGGGACCTCAGAGGCTTTCCAGCTGCTCCATCTCTGGATGCTTTGTGTCTTCATTTCTACGACCTCTGCCCTCCATGGCTACCTGCCTGGATTTTCACACTCCCTCTGCTGGGTCACTCACTCCCGGCGGGGCCCCGCGCTGTCCACCGTTGGTCATCTCCCTTTCAACACACTAGTCCTTGCTCTTGAGTGGAGGCCAACATGTCTGTGAGGCCCAGCTGTCAGGGCCCAGAGAGCTGTGTCCTGTTCGTGGAACCCGTGTCCTGTGTCTAGCTCTCCCTTGGCGACCTTGAACCTGACTCTACCTGGTTCCCGTCCTCTGGACAGCCCGCCTAATGGACCTCCCACCGTGGCCCAAACGTGGGACCATCCAAGAGGTTCTGGGGTCCTTCTAGCAGTGTGGGAACGGGGTTCTCTTGAAGGGGTCCTGATGACCCCTTTCAACCTGGATTCTTCGGGACGACCAGCTCTTGACTGCACTCACTGCATCTGGTTCTGAAATACTGAATCTGAAGCCACGCCTGGACCGTGCTCCAAGCATCTCTTACCACTTTGTGCAAGGTCCACCTCTTGGTTCCAGAAAAACTCAGAGTGATGATGACATAGTGCTCCGCAAATAGTGAAGGGGGTAGGCTCCCGGCTTGCTGGGCTATTTGAGAGAAGAGAAATGTGTATTAAAGGGGAGGACAGAGAGGCTCATATTCCTTGAGATCCCTCCTTCTTATAAAGGATCTAAATTCCCTGCAGGAACCACAGAGGTGGAGAAATGTGTAACCAGAAAACATGGGCCAAAGAAAGCTGCTTTATTTTGCAATTGTTATTTTTCCTGTGATCTTTTTCTTGTAAAAAAGGTATTTTTTAAATTTAAAAGTTTTTAAACGCACAGGAAACTTGAAAACACAGATATATATATATATATATATACTGAATGACCATGAATTTTCATCTAGATCCAACTTATTCTGTCTCTGTCTTCACATACACCATCCAAACATCTGTGGACATCACGTGACATGTCCTCACCCCACTGGACATTCTGTTTGTCACTGTCCAAGAATAAGGACGTGTCATCTTCTTCAGCCAGAATACAATTATTATATCTAAGAAAAGAATTAACTCAATAATTATCCAGCATGCCTTTTCCTATTAAAGCTTTATACATTAAAAAGTAAATGTCCGGGGCCTCCCTGGTGTTGCAAGGGGTTAATTAAGCACTGCACTGTGAGGCATCTGCAGCCACTGCAGCACAGGTTCGATCCCTGCCGCTGACCAGGGAGGTGACCCACAGGGTACAGCAGACCCCTCCTGCCTCTCCGCTGCTCCCCTCAGCAGTGTGTTTCAGTCCATCTGCCTGTTCTGCTCCCCACTCTGTCTCTGGTGACTCCTCTCACTCTCCACACCTCTGGCCTGTACCCCAGATCTTGTGTGCATAAATAAATAAATCTCCCCCCCCCCTTTTTTTTTTAAAGTAAATGTCCCCTGGATTTTCAAACAGTTCCAATCCATGGTTTGCTCAAATGCCTTGCATGTCATTGGCTCTTCACGGTCACTGGTCCCTCCCGCATCCCCGCCAGACAATCCCGCTGTCACGCTCACCTTCCGTCACGTCCGTCCTTCGAGGAGCCCAGAAAGTCCTCGGCGGAATGACCACATCCTGGACTCCCCTGGCCGTCTTTACCACAAGGCGCCAGCAGCATCACCCCAGGATTTTTTTTTGTCTTTTGAGTGTTGTCTTCCGTTCGGTGTTTGCTTTGGCCTCTCTACCCTGTCCCCAGCTCCTCGGGGAAAATGACGCCCCAACGCCGCAGGCTCCTGCAGAAGGAGACGAAGGTGGCCACGTGGGGGCCAGCGCACCGAGATGGGAGAGTGACTCAGTGCATGGCACAAGCACCTGGGAAAAATGGGTTGGTGTTTTAGAGATGAAGTAAAACCGTCTTGCAGGAGCCCAGGTTCGGTGGCCGAAGCAAGTGATGTCTCAGCTCTGCCCATGTAGCCGTGTCTGTCACTGCCTCGCCAGGCTTCCCTGGCGTCTCCCCACTTCTCTGGGGGTCCCCAGGGCAGGCGGAGGTGATGACGTGCTCCAGGTGAGGGCCCTCCTGGGCTTTCTCGTTGAGCCCGGCCACAGCTGTCCCCAGGACACCGCTGCCCCTGCACCCTGTCGCCGCAGCTACCTCTGGACTCAGAGTCGCTCGCAGGAGAGCTTTGGGCTCTAAGGACCTCCACCTTGGGGCCAAGACAACCCCTTGGGGCGTGAAGTCTGGCAGAGCGCGATTGGCGGGGGTTAAAATCAGGGCCTTGCCTTGATTTCCGCTTTCCACGTGGCCCCACTTGCACTGATGCCCATGCTCTGCGTTTCTCCTTTCTGCTCCAGGCCTTGTCTCCCCCTAAGCAAAACCTCCCAGAGTCCGTCCGCTCACACAGCTACTTGGGGAGCATCTCGTCGACCTGCCACCCCGAGCTGCAATGCGCCCAGCACAGGCCAGCTGTCGTGGGGCCTCCCTGGTGGCGCAGTGGGTTAAGCACTGCACTGTGAAGCAAAACACAGCCACTGCAGTATGAGTTCGATTCCTGCTCCTGGCAAGGGAGGGGACCCACATGGCGCAGCAGACCTCTCCTGCCTTGCCCGCTGCTCCCCTCAGCAGTGTGTTTCAGTGGATCTGCCTGTTCTGCTCCCCACTCTGTTTCTGGTGAGTCCTCTCACCCTCTGCACCTCTGGCCTATACCCCAGGTCTTGTGTGCATAAATAAATAAATCTTTAAAACAAAGACCAGCGGTGGCTACATGTGCTCAGTAGACATCACTTTAGAGGGACTCCGGCTCGAGAGACACACATAGGAGAAACAGAGAGGTGTGTTACACTGTCTGTGTCTTTGAAAATGCTGTAGTCAAACATGTTTGGGAATCATCTCATGAAGCACAATTAAGTAAGCCTTTTTTTTGTTCCTTTAACATAATAATGCACTTTGCGAATCTCCAGATTTGTTGAGGTATCTCCTCATATGTACTGGGCACCCCGAAACCCCCAAACCTGCCTGCTCTAAGTGAGTCCTGCCCTCTACTACATCTAGACAAAACACAGTCTAGTGTTTAATCCTTCAGTGTAAAGGAACTTGAACACAATCCGTGTGCAAAAAAGAAAAGAGAAGGGAAAGAATGGAGAATACAGTTTCTAAATCCTCCTTGCTCAGCTCTACCTTTCCTTGGGTGGGACAGAGAACTGGAACCTGGAACCTCTCCCAGAGGTCCACCCCGTGACAGGGCAAGACCCCTCATTTCTTTGAGTTTGTGGGATTCCTGTCCCCCACACCTGCCTGGGGAGCGTGGCTCTGCAGGAGCTGAGCCTGCAGCAAAGCCTATCACTGCTCTCTGGCTGGGGAGAGGTAGCTGTCGGTGTCTTGGCCAACCCCTTGGTTTCTGAAGCTGAAAGAACAATTAGCAGGAGGGCAAATTGTCTTTTATTTTGAGCTCAAAACACCTTCGGGAGTATTGACTCCATAGGTTCTGCCCTACTTCCAAACCATTAGTAAAGAAATGGTCTGTGTTCCCTACATACTTTTATTTCAGGATCTTTCACTGAGGAGTCCAGAGAGAGCTCGGCTGCTTCATCTAAGACAAGACTAGCCCCTCTCCGGTCCATGCCTGGGTCCACCGTTCCTTGCGGCGCTGGCTATGTGAGAACCACTCGCCAGGCCCAGCGGAGGCCATGCAGACCCACAAGACCCATTCCCTTTCTGCAAGAGACGAGCTTTTGACGTCAGTGTTATAATCCAAGTGTAAATGAGAGCATAACTCAGCATCACTGTTTGTCCACTCTCAGAGTCAACATTCTCGAAGCATGCACCAGGATAATTCTAAAAGTGCGAAATCCTTCCCTCCAGGCTCCCCCTGACGATATCCGGAAGGAGCTTAGGAAGCCTCGTGATACTTGTGTGCAGAATCCACCTCCAGGAAAGCATGGAGACGGTGGCTGGGTATCGGGTGCACACAGTCTAAACATTCCCTGCAGTCTTAATTAACCGCATTTGACTTCCTCTTGGCTGCAGGCTGAGTCAGGCGACCCACGACCAGGGTCGGTTAGTCTTGTGCGATCACGTGACGCGAGACTCTATCGTGGCCTGTGATAAGTGATGGTGCCTGCTGACCCACATGCGTTCTGGACATTTCTATCAGCGTAGATTGAGTCACTATATTGCATCAAAGCAGAATTGGGGCCTCCCTGGTGGTGCAAGAGGTTGAGCATAGCACTGTGGAGCTTCTACAGCCACAGCAGCGTGAGTTCGATCCCCAGCCAGGGAGCTGACCCACATGGCGCAGCAGACCTCTCCTGCCTCGCCCTCTGCTCCCCTCAGCCGTGTATTTCAGTCCAGCTGCCTGTCCTGTTCCCGCTCTGTCTCTGGTGAAGCCTGTCACCTCCTGCAACTCTGGCCTGTACCCCAGCTCTTGTATGCATAAATAAAATCTTACATTAAAAAAAAAGCAGAATCGATGGACGTCAACTGCCGTTGTATGCGAGAGACAGACAGAGACAGGGACAGAGATTTTTCTGATCTTCCAGGCAGGTAGACGGGAGGGGCGTGGGTCTTCCTAGGTCCACAGGGGCATGCCGGGAGCCTCCCCTTCGGAGCAGGTGAAAGCGTGCCTGCATCCAGGCCAGGGCAAACCCAGCTGATAGCTCCCTGCATCTAACCAAGCCATCAAGCTTTGCGAGTCCCTCTGACGGAACCTTTCCTCTGGGCAGCTTGGCCTTCCTCAGTGCACCCACGCTCACTCGCCAAGGCCTTCCAGGGAAACATTTCTTTAAGCCCATTTCACAGCCCACTTGGGCAACTAGCCCAGGGCTCAATGTCCATCTTCTTGTGAGGGTGAATCTCGTAACTGGCACACTGGAGGGTCTGCAGTGGGCACTTCCCATTTTAATTTCTTATTATTTGGAGATTGTAAATATGATTCATTTCTCAAGGTAACATTGGTTTATATACAACTCTGTACATGATTCAAACACTGAACTCTCTATTGGTAGACATTATGCCAAGTCCTTTAAAAAATATTTATTTTTCCATAGAAGAATTGGGGTGCAGACCCAAGGTGCACAGGGTGGGAGGATCCACCAGAGACAGAGTGGGGAGCAGAACAGGCAGATGGACTGAAACACACTGTTGAGGGGAGCAGCGGGGGAGGCAGGAGAGGTCTACTGAGCCATGTGGGTCCCCTCCCTGGCCGGGGATTGAACTCGTGCTGCAGTGGTGGAGGATGCTTCATAGTGCAGCACTTAACCCCTAGGCCACCAGGGAGGCTCCAATAATGACTCTTTTTTGATGACCACAGGAAGAAGCTTCCAAAGGTGTTCCCATTTCATGGGTCATAAACTGAGCTTTGGGGCCCATCGGCTCAGGGCCACGGGCCAGTCCGGATTTGAGCCCACATGCTCAGAAGCAGACCGGGAACAGGGCCTGCTGCCCCGGAGCCCACCCTAGCGTGCCCAGGCCACATGCTTCTAGCGCTTTTTCCTCTCCACGCTTCTTAGCAACCTCTGGTCTGGGAAGTGCACTCAGGAAAAGGAGCCTGGCAGAGAGAGAGTCCCGAGGGCAGGGAACTTTGTCTCCTGACACTGCCCCTACGTGCAGTGGCCTCGGGGTGCACGGAGCGCCTGCCAGCCTGCCACGGGGGGGGGGGGGGGNGGCGGGGGGGGGGGGGGGGGGGGGGGGTGTTAACTTTGGCTTTCAGTGCCCCATCGACTGTAAGACTTGATTTCAAAATCCTGCGCCCTATAGCTTTTTCTGGTTCCTCCTTAGCTTTTAATACTGCAGTATTTACTGTTGTGGTCAGATAGCCGTGCAGAGCACATCATAAAAGTCGTCTTTGATACCAACGACAGAAAAAATATTGCTGTTTTTTTATTGGCAAGGGAGGGAAAATTGGCATCAGTTCGAAAACCCCTGCATGTTCAGTGTCAACGCCTTGGATTCCCTCTGGCTGCCTACCTCACAAATCCCCCAGCTCCATGAACCGGCATCAGAGACAATAAAAGGAGAAGAAGGAAAAAAAAAAAAAAGAAAGAAAGAAATCACAGAACAATAAAAAGGCATCCACAAAGATTTTCATAAATGCAACAGTACTTTTTAAAAAAGCAATTTCATGTCGACTCCAGGTAGACACATAAAATCTTATGAACAAGTTCAAAGTCTCACTCATGAGGCTTTCATGAAGATTCTTTAAAAAAATTTTTAAAAGCAAGGAGTTGGAGGGAAGGGAAGGGAGAAAAATGAGTATATTGGGGCCATGTGAGTTCGGGAAGCGGGCGAGGCGTCAGCCTCCCCTCCGTGGCAGTTCACGAGTCTTGCGCTCCCAACGCTCTGAGTGTAGCCTTGTCACAGAGCTCATTAGTATTCATCATTAATTCATATTTTCAAAGCAACAAAGGAGAAAACAGTAGTAGGAAGAATAAGGAAATGTCAAATCCTGGAGTAACATTTCAGCACAGTGTTGCGACTGAGGTTAGCGGAGGTTGTGCTGTTTTAAAAGCCGATCCAAACACACGGAAGAGAAGAAAGCACACTCTCTTTTATCTCCTCCGTGCCAGTCTCACTCTTCTGGGTCTCGGGCACTCTCCTCTTATCTGGAAGGCTCCCTTCTCCAGCGCCACCAACCCAGTTGGCTAGTCTCTCTTGAGGAGCCTGCTTTTGAGCATGGGGTGCACGTTCCGGGCCAGGTGCTGGCGCAGGGATTTACGAGGATTATCTCGTTTCACTCTGCTGTGACCCTGGGAGGTCATGCCCACGTTGCTTCTGTTCTATAGACAAGATGCTGACCCCCGTTACCAGCTGGTCAATTCTATGCACTACACACCCAGGTAATCTGCTGGGCTTGCGTGGGGGGTGGGCTGGGGGGCGTCTATCACAAAGCCTTTCTAGAGACTTCCTCACACCCACACTCCTCCCCAGCTTGACAGGAGGTGGTTTGGATTTCTGGCAATCAAAGTAAGGATGGATGAAAGACCATAATTTAGCATCAGGTTTCACCGAGTCTTCTATCCTCACTGTGGGGGTGGAGAAGAAATATGCTCAACGAGGTGTTTTCTCCCCCAGCAAAAATCTCAAATCTGGGCTTTCCCTTGCTGAATGCTACAGTCAAGTCTCCTATGGGAAGAGCTGGATTTTCAGCTGGATTTTACACACAGAATCTGCACGTGTGACTAGGGCGCCCTGGTCTCTGCGTGCCAACCACGCGAGCCTTTTCCTTTTCCTCTCCCTTCCCGTTCTCTTCTCCACCCCGTCAGTCATCCAGGCTTTTCTGCTACGGTAGGCTGCAGGCTAAGAAGTGGGAGGTGGCCATTCATCTCCATTGGACGATGAATATAGGGAGGTTCCTGTGCGTGACGGGGGAGGGAGGGGGGGCAGGGGACAGGGCCCCAGACATGGAAGTTGAAAATCATGATAGGAAATAATTGCTGATACCTCCTGGCACTGTCTGCCATTTTGAGCACACTGCCTGCAGACATACTCTTCACTTCGGGTAGTTTCTATTATTCCCGTTTCACAGATGGGAAAACCAAGGCACAGAAGACTTGTTCGCAGACTCACGCTTGGCCAGTGCACACCTAGACGTCACACCTGAAGTCTTGCTCCAGGGCTGGAGCTCACCGGCACTTTGCCTCCCGGCTCACGGACACGCTCTTCTTCCCAGAGTGTGTGATGCACTTAGCCTGCGTGGTTCAGGTACAGAGGAGGCTCAAATCGGGACTGGAGAGATTACAGTGGAAGCTACTAAGGCAGAGAAAGCAGCAGGTGTCAGCCTGAGGATTCAGCTTATGCAAGGGCACTTGGGCTAAGATAACACGGGCCAGTACTTTAGACGCTGAATAATTGGGTAGAAGGGGGTTCAGGTGCCAGAGACCGAGTAAGATCAAGACGACAAAGCAAATTGTCTTTTTAAAAGAGAAGCGGGGCCTCCCTGGTGGCTTAGGGCTTCCACAGCCACTGCAGTGTGAGTTTGATCCCCGGCCAGGGAGGGGACCCACATGGCACACAGACCTCTCCAGTCTCCCCGCTGCTGCCCTCAGCAGCGTGTTTCAGTCCATCTGCCTGTTCTGCTCCCCACTCTGTCTCTGGTGCATCCTCTCACCCATACACCTCTGGCCTGTACCCCAGCTCTTGTGTGCATAAATAAATAAAAAACCTTAAAAAAAAATAAAGGAGAAGTGCCTGGGCCATCTATCTTGTGGGTACTAGCAAGCTACTGGAGGCCCCATGCAGGGAGGCGCTCCCACCAAACTCAGCATTGTCACCTTCAGGATTCAAAATGCAAATGAAACCAGAAGATATGAATCGGGGAACTCTCTGAATTTAAAATTTTGATTCTTTTCGTATAACTTTTGATTCTTTCTGAAATGTCTGATTCTACCAGAGGTGAGCTGTAGCTGCAAAAAACAAGTCAGGTTTCTTTGTCATCCTAAACATTTCACCTAGTCCAGGCCTGAACGGGGACAGGAGGACAGGTGGAAGAGAGCTGGGCTCGCTGAGATCTGATCTCAGGAAAGCGCCCAGAAGGTTCCAGGTCCCCAAGTTCTCAAACATGGGCTGTTTTTATCACACGTCTTTCTCTTACAGAAAGACGTGCCGAGAGAAGAACAAACCCGCTTCCCTGAAGGAGCGGATAAGTTAGGATGCGATTATTTGCAGTCACCGTGGGCAAACTGAAGTGGAGAACTTGACTGGCTCTCCAAATGGGTCTGTTTCAACGAACCTGTTTCATTCATCCTTCTCGCTGTGTCTGAGTGATCGGGGGGATGTGTGTGTTGAGAAGTCTTCCAAGCACATGCCTGAGCGCCATCAGACGCTGCCAATCCTACAAGGTCAACCAAGGTCACAGTTGGGGTTGCGACATAACCTTTGCTCAATAATTTCTAATTTCCCGACTAAAAAAACTCTGATGCTAGGCAGTAGGTATCTGTTATTTTAATAGCCTAGGCGTGATCGGGGCTAGAGGACAGAGAAAATGACTGAGGTTGTGTAGACAGTCCCCTAACCCCGCCCCATCCAGGAACCAAACCCAAGTCCACGTTCAACCCACAATAGCACAATCTGGCTACATTCATAGAATTGCACAGCAGATGTTAGTGCTGTGAGATAATAGATATAAATCAGGCCCCTCCCTCCCAGGGACACGCTCAAACAATTCTGGTCTGTAAGTCCGTCTCATTGAACTAACTTACACATTTTTAAGTCTAATGTTAAAAGGATGTGTGATAGATCCGACTTACTCTGTGCAGCTTAAAAGTCTTAAAATTTGTTGCGTCAAAACAGGTGAAATTGCTACTGGAAATTTCCTTGTGATTCCTCTAGCCAGAGCTGCACTGTGAAAGGCAGCCAGGAGGGCCCTGCCGATAGAAGTTGAAATAAAACATTTTATTATTGTTACATACTTATATCAAAGGCAGACACTCCGCCTATACTGGGTTATTATAGGGAAAATGGATTTTCTCCCCAGTTCACTTTGTCATGCCGGAAATCATTCTGCGCTTTAGGTCTAAGTGAGTGGAGGACAAATTCTCCAAAGATCACATTTGTCTGTATTGCTGAGTTTCTCTATTTTTTTTATTTTTCAGCTCCTAATTTTTCCTCCTGAGAAATACTGTTTTACAAACCCACCTGAACCATCTGTAATCGGATTTCTACTGTCTTTTTTTTCTTGATACTTCATAGTGAGGTGCTGATAAGGAAATCAAACCTACAAATAAATAAAATAGTCTTTGCTTTCTAAGACATTTCAGGCAAGGACAGTGGAAAGGAGAGATGTAGTGGGAAAAAAATATGTTCTAAATACGATAATCTAAGAGGTGAATATATAGATCACTTACCTTTGACTTTGAGCTAAATAATTTGCATTTGCAAAAATCTTTCTTGGATAAAATAAGAGAGAGCAAAACATGAAATCCAAATGGGAACAGTTAAGTTCAACAGTAAGTTCTCAATAGTTGACCAATTTTGACCAACATACAAAAAAGACAACTTGATTGGGTTCGCTAACAGCACTTAATGCAAAGTACTTATATTTAAGACACGGACCCATCGGCTGTTACTGGCATCAAGTCCAAACTATCCGCGGTCCCAACAAGTCCACAATTGTAGATTGAGCATCTTTGAAAAGAGCTCCAGCTTCCCAGGGGGCACTGGTGCCTGTGACCTCAAAAAGAGAGAGGAAAAAAAAGCACACACACAAAAATCACAGGCAGAGAAGGAGCTGTTTAAACATCCTTTGATTTCCCCTCGTCATTTAGTAAATGCATTAAATTAAGCTGCAGATGTTTTGCTGTCAACACAACGCTGTATTATGGTGTGTTATTTTCCTGATAGAAACATTTTATATACTGTAAATAAACACAGTTTTGTTAATTAGTTAATGAATTATTTTTTAATGCTCCATTAGGCTTTAGAAAAAAATAGCACAAGCTATTCAAAGTTCTCATTTTTAATAAACAGACCTTGCAGTAAATATGCCATGTGTACTATCTGCTGAAATGGGGAGTAATTATGTCCCAGCTCTCTGTTTTAAGTTATTCCGTGCTGCTTTGGCTATTTTAGGCTTGGGGATTAAGGGTTATTAGAAATATCCAAGGTTGAGGATGGAAAATCTGCATGTAGCATCTTGAAGTCAGGCTGAAGTGGGACTTGCTCACTGATTTTTGATTTTCCTGCAACTGGGAGGTGCTTGAAAAGACCGGCAAAGAAACTTCATGTCTAGGCCAACCTCAGAAAAGTCGGGGGTCTTGTCTCTTCCTCCAAGCAAGGACAGGGGCGCCTCGTGTGGGGAGTGTCTCAGAGCGGCAGTAGATCGGAAAAATGTCCAAGCAGGCGATGCGAGTTCTCTCCCGGATGAGTTCATTTCAATAGTCACTGTGTTTCATCGGATGCAGCTGGTTACATTTTTAATAGGCAGATGGCTAATTTTACAGTTCCAAGCCAATCTCTCATTGGACAGCATCCAGAAAGCCCGCGGTAGGGTAATGCCCAGCAGAAAGTTCAACAGGACACTTGGGGGGAACATATGCTCGTGTCAGCCCTTTTAGCTAAACGTCTTTAAAAAGAATATTCGGTGCTAAGCCGAGGGATTTTCACCGACTCAAGCCTAACACCAGATGGGTGGCCAGCTATGGAGTCTTCAGGCCCGAGCAAATGCTCTTAATCAGGCTTGGATGGTCAGAGAATCAAATAGCATCAAACCAGTAATCACCGAGTGAGGTTTTGAAATGACAAAGGTGTGTGAGAGCGCAGAGGTGACCCCGGCCAGCCAAGCGGGGTTTTCAGCGGCGTGGCTGAAGTTGGGGGTCCTGTGGTTGCCTCTGCCCCCTGGCTGCTTCTGGATGTCCCTTCCCATCTGACTTTCCCCAGCTCCCTCTGGTCCCTGTACCTCTCCCCAGGGGGCTCCTGGAGGGCGGGCTCTCTGGGGCAGTTCTAAAAAGCATCCTTATTTTAAAACTGTTTGGAAAGCGCTCTCTCTGCAAAGCGACGGCTATTTAGACATCTTAATTAAAAGGGAATTTGGGAATATCTCCCATTTTGCAGGGCGTGTAATCAAGCATTTCTTACTCTCCAAGGAGGACTTCATTCCCCTCTTCACAAAAGGCTTTGAAATGTCCTAAAACATTCCCCCTTACTGGGGCAAGGGGGGGGGGGGATAGGGAGTAAAACCACCCTAGCTAAAAACAACAAACATTTTCTGGGAGGTGATAAAAGTCTTGGATGCAAAGTATCCTTATTTTATTTCACGTGATAAATTGCCACAGGGTAACTGGGAAACTAGTTAAGAACCACATCGGCAAATGCCATTGTTTAAATGAGGCAAATGTTGTTTACCTCTAAGCAAAATAAAAGATGAGGATCAGAGGAATGAGGGGATCAAAAGCGTTTTCTCCAAACAGATTTATAAAAGAGAGTGATGTTTAAATGATTTCAACTTCTATTTTATAAAAATATTTTATGAGGCACTTTTCGGAAAATAACATGCTTCTGAGGTCTCTGCCTTCCCAAATCTCTTCGTGAAAGTAGGAGCTTTACTTTTATGCAGAATGGCTGGAAGCAAAGCACCTTATTTAAAACAATGCAGAGAACCCCAACAAAGCAGTAACCCGGCACCAGGAAAGAGGACCTCATTTTTTTTTTTTTTTTTTGGCCAGGAAAATAACCTTCAAACCTCCACTGGAATCTCTAAATGCGTCTATCAAATTTTTCTTTCAAGACCTGGAAAGCCGTTCGTTTTCTTTTACAGAACACATTTGAAAAGAGTTTTCTTGCAGAGTTTTTGTTTTATAATCAAAATAATTCAAGGGAAGTGACACGACTTTTCTTTTGAGTTTTTTTTTTTTTTTTTCTGGACAAAGTCTAGTTGAGGGAGAGAGAGAGAAAAAAAATCTAACCAATTCCAAGACTTGTAGACAAAAGTCACACACAATGGCAAAAACCTCAAAGATAGTTATAAATTATTCTGTCACTAAATTAAAGTATTAGTAGAAGAAAAGTCTTAAACATGTAAAGGACTGCTAGCCAAATACCTCCTCAGTCAAGGGAATTATGGAAACTTCTCTCTGGTGTGAATACCTAATATATTTTAGCTTTTTATTTTTTCAATGTAGTTTAAAGAAACTTTATGCCATTTAGCAAAAAAAAAAAAAAATAACTTTGAAAGGAAAAAAGCCAAAAGAAAAGCAGAAATTAGGGCAGTTTTTAAACTACAAGCCAACTGTTTGCTCTACTTTGCTTTATTTATTAGTTCTTAAGGTATTTAAAACTTGAGCATTAAAACTGCCGAATAATTTGCAAATGAATGCAGTTGGAGTTGTGAAAATATAACTCACAGCTGAATGTGGGTTATTCAGACAAATGGCTGCTTTGTTCGAGAAGGGGAAGTAAAGTTCTGTGTTAATTTATTACAAACTGCAGCATTTCATCCCTGATGTCCAGGCAACAATGTATTTTATTTCAAGTAATTTATAAGCACTTCCCAGAGCACTTAGCAGTGATGTCCTTGGCTATTTTGCTATTTTGCTCCCAGAAACCGAGTGTATATGTATTTACTGTGGGAATTTGTTTTTAATAAAACTGTTGTAAGGCATTTTTATTCCTTTGCTTTGTTACATTAAAAACATTCGCTGCATAAGTAATGTATTTTATTCCAAGTTGAAAGGCAGCAGATCACAGCCGCCAACTGTATTGGAGGGGCAGAGATTCACACCAGCAGGAGCTATGTTTAAAGTGAACCAGGCCATTTTCAAAGTGGTTCTGGATGTCTTCTCCGTCCAGATGCTTTACAGGAGCAGCTATTATGATGGCCGTGTCTGGAAGGTTCTGGGGAACCAGGACTCCAGGCTTAACACTGACTCTGAGAATTAAGTCTAAAAAGAAGACGGCTGCAGTGAGGATGTGTGTGAATGCACTTGTGTGAGTGAGCCACAACACACACATGCTATAAGTGGTACAGATCCTGAAGTTTACATTGGTCCTCCATTTCGCCTAGAATCACTTCACAGCCCTAGAGATTCCAAAATTGGCCTTGATTTCAATTTTTAAGAAAAATCCACAGATATTCAGGCTCTTATGATTTCAAAAAGTCAGAATTATTTGCATTGCTATCAAAGTTAAAACTGTATGGAGAATTGTGGGGAGAGCTGAAAGTTACCTCAGTTTTGTCCCAAAGTTTAGAAGCAGTGATTCCGTTTACCGTCAAGAGTTCACCTGAAGAGTCAGCTCTGCAGTGGCCTTTAACCATCTCCCTATCTCAAGAAAGGATGAGTTAGTTGAAATCATAGCCCATCCATCTATCCATCTATCCACCCACCCACCACCCACTCACCCACCTGTCCGTCCGTCCGTCCGTCCGTCCATCCATCCATCCATCCATCCATCCATCCATCCATCCATCCATCCATCCACCCACCCACCCACCCATGCATCCATCCATCCACCCACCCACCCACCTGTCCATATGTTCACCCACCCACCTACCTGTCCATTTGTCTATCCGTCAATCCATTCATCCTTCCATCCATCCATCTACCCACCTACCCGCCCAGCCATTATTCCCACCACACATCCACCTGTCCATTTGTCTTTCTGCCTGTTCGTCCATCCATCCATCCATCCATCCATCCATCCATCCATCCATCCATCCATCCACCCACCCACCCATCATTTTATCATCCTTTAACTTTGGGAAGAAATAATGTGCTGGTTCTAACAGTTAATGTTATAGGAAGCCAACAGATTATTCCTATACATGCGTGTTATGAGCCCTAGAATTGCTATACATTTAACGTGCAGCACACGGCACTTCACACGTGAACACAGTTGCAATCTTGGGCTCCAGAGGCAAAGATTGTAGCAGGCCTTGCAGCTAACCGAGGTACAGAGCTATATAAAATGCAGCCTCATAATTATCTAGACACATTTGAGAAGTTCTTTATAATTTGAAAATTGCTTTGACTTTTAAAAAGAAATTTGATGAGCAATTACTCTATAATAATAGATTTTTAAACTTATTATTAAAAAAAAATAACAAGGGAAGTGTTGGAACAAATTACCTTTAAGAGAATCTAGCATTTTTTTCCTTTGGCCACTAACTTTTCCAGAAGTGAGGAGTGAGTAAATGAAAATACAGATTGCTGTGTTAATTAGCCATAAAAATCATATTTATTATTTGTAAAGGAGCTGTGAAACTAAGCAGGAACCTATAAGTCAGGGAATTAAAAGAAGTTTGAAAGCAGATCTAATAAGAATCAGACCTCTGAGCTTAATGCAAACAGAATATCTCTCTTCTCGTTTGGTCACTATTCTTAATGGAGAAGAGTTGATCCATATTTCCTCTTATTCTATTTCTTTACTAAAAATCCAGATGATTTTTTGGTTTTGTTTTTGGCATTTTTTTTTTTTTTTAAAGAACCAGCTCCAGGAAGCTTTCCTGACTTCAAGCTCTATTTTTCTAACTCCTCAGTCTCCTGGGCCAGGAAGTATAGGATGTGAATGCATTTAAATTGCCAGAACACATCCTGGAGTTCTTGTGGGGTCCCGCCCCAAATTCCTCCCTCTGGGGTTTCTAATACCTTGGGTCCCTTGGAGATAAAAAGGGTGTGATGTGTTTTTCCTTGGTTAAAAAAAAAAAAAATCAGTTTAAGAACTGGTGATAGGAAAATACTGCTCAGGAATTTTTAAAGAAATGAGAGAGAAAGAAAGAAAGAAAACAAAAAAGAGAACACATCAATCTGTGATGTGGCAGCGACAGCTGAACGTATTTAGCTGACGTTGGAAACAATTATCTATCAATCAAATGATCCTCAATTTAAAATTTGTCCAAACAAATATTTACCATGTATGATGAATCTCAATGCTTCTAGAGGGATTATTAGTCTTAGAAATGAAGAGGTCTCAAATATTACTCTGTGCTGAGCTGATTTTTTTTTAACCCCATTTTGAATACATCTGTAACAAGTGACAATGGTTAATCGATACGTCATACCCCTTGGTCTGCCCCTATGCCAAATGTCCACTTCATGGCCCATCCTGTTCTCCAGGACAAGTTTGCAGGGAAACCTGACGACATTTGAGGGGCTTTTCCCCTGAGGATGGAAACCCTGTCTCTCGACCACTGGGTCTCCCTCAGTCGGTGCAGAATCTCGTGTGGAGGTGGCGGCTTCTCCAGGTCTTGCTGCATCAGCACCTGCCTTGGGTGCGCCAACTCTGAGCCGCAGGACACAGGCCAGCGGCTACAGTTGTTGTACCTCAGTTTCTTCGTCTGCAAGACTGGGATGAGAGCAATAGCACCTCTCCATCGCCTCCATGTTGTAGGGAGTAGCTACATGTGATATTTTCTGTGAGTCAAAAAAGCTTATTTATAGGAACGGCCTTAGGCCTGGGCTTCACTACTCTCTCATGGCAGAGTGTCCAGTGGACTGATGTCCATTGAACTGACTGACTCTCACTTGTGACTCTGCTCTGCAGGGAAGATGCTTCCCCAGCCCACTTTCCCCCTTTTCTAACGTGTTTTCTTTACCAGACAAGGGCGGGTGCTGCTTTCTTCCCTCTGTGCTTCCCTGGCTCTCTTGCTTTCTCACTCTGTGGCCATCTCTTCTTCTTGCCGAGCCTGTCCCTGTCTCCTTCAGGCACCTCCCTAGACACCCTCATGGCAGTCATATAGCTCGGCCTCGTTTGTATTCATTCATTAGCATATGTTTTGCATGCCCCTCCCTTAGCAAGACCTGGAAAGCAGAGGCCATGGGACTGGGCGGTTCCCCTGGGGCAAGAGCTGGGGGACACTGGAGAGAGAAGAGAGGGGCTTAGTCTTCTCCAAGTCACTCTGGAGGTAGAGAGACTGTCAAGCTTCTGAGCACAAAAGCAGGTCCTGTTAATGTTTCATGTTCAGGGAACTCAACATTGCCCAAAGGGGTAAAAGAAGAGCTCTCATTTAAGGGGCTGATGCTTCTGCCCTTCCATCAGGCTCTGGGGTGTCAAGATTCTTGGGCACTCGAGTCTCCTAAATTTGATCCTTTGGGATTGCTCTCTAGTTTCTTGGCTCTTATTACAGGTTTGTTTCTCTCTTCTTCACTGTTATCTATACTCGCCAAATTCATTCAAACTCTGGTAAAAATAATTAATCCAGTTTAAGGTGACATGTCCCTGAGAGATTTGGGGTTTAACAAAGTGCAAAAGGTTTTCTCTACACTGTAGGAACAGGCAGCACAATGATAGAACATGAACTGTGTTCACATCCAAGGTGTCTTTGGTTCAGTCCATAGTGTGGACATTAACGAATGAATGTTAGAAAAGAGCAGAATTTTGGGGCCCTCCCCTGGTGGTGCAGTGGGTTAAGCAATGCACTATGAAGCAAAATGCAGCCACTGCAGTACAGGTTCAATCCCTGCCATTGGCCAGGGAGGGGACCCACATGGTGCAGCAGACCTCTTCTGCCTCCCCGCTGCTCCCCTCAGCAGTGTGTTTCAGTCTATCTGCCTGTTCTGCTCCCCACTCTGTCTTGTGGATCCTTGCACTTCTGGCCTGTACCCCAGTTCTTATATGAATAAAAAATAATTTTAAAAAAAATTTTAAAAAAAATTAGCAGAATTTCCATCAATGTCTGGACATAAATGGCTTTCCTTGAAGAATCTCAACCTGTCTTCCTTCATTTCCTTTCTCACTGCATGTCTACAAACTCTGAGTCATAGACACGGGTTTAATAAGGTGTTCACACGGAGATGCCGGCCCCCACACCCAAGGAACTAAGACCTTCGGCCACCCCAGGTATGGGGGAACTTCAAAGCGAATCAGGCTCAGCTAAGTGACCCATAAGGTGTGCTGTAAAAATGTCTGGACTTCTTACTTTTATATTTTTGTGTTTCTTATAAAATATACATTCACGTGTGTTGTTTAGAAGTGCACGTGTCTAAGTGGACATGTGTGTGTAAGTGGGATGCTTGGTCAAGCGTTTTTGACTGATGGTGTACATGAGCAAACATGAAGACTCTTGTTGCTACACTATGGTGTATTTTGGAACAGTTGTTAAAAGGTGAATGCATGCAAAACACATGTTAATTCATGAATAACAAATGAGCCAGATGGAGCTGTATCGGGGATGCCAAGAGACAGAAACAAGCACCAGGGGAGGGAGAGCAAGGAGGAAGAGCGAGAAAGACAAGGGAGTGGTAAACATGAGTGTGAAGACTCTCAGCCCAGTCAGCCCTGCTTGTCCTTGGTCCACACAACCAGCAGTGGCCTGAAATGCCTACCCCGTCGTTGGCCTAGGGAGTGTGTGTCTGCCCGGATAGGTACAGGCTACTTCCTCCCTCGTTATTCCTGAAGCACCATGCTATAATAATCATTTACATTATCTTACGTATTAAGTCGTCTCAAGATGACTTTTTGAAAATTTTATCTATTTTTGAGTGGAAGAACGGGCGTGTAGGCCAGAGATGCAAGGAGAGGATTCATCAGAGACAGAGTGGGGAGCAGAATGGGCAGACCTATTGAAATGCACTGCTGAGGGGAGCAGTGGGGAGGCAGGAGAGGTCTGCTGCTCAGTGTGGGTCAGCTCCCTGGCCAGAGATCAAACTCAAACCCAGCAGGGATGACGCTGAGACTTAACCCCTTGGCCACCAGGGAGACCTGACTTAAAGTGTCCAGGAGGATGTAAGTAGGTTATACGCAGACACTATAAGGGCCTAATCAGTGACTGGTAGGAGCCATGTGGGGTCATGGTATTAACCACTCACCGAATGCCCCGGTGGATGCTGAGGGGTAACTGGACCTACCATCCATTGTCTTTCCTCTGAAGGCAGAAGTTCCACCCTGGAGACAGCCAACTGCTTTCTTGCAACACCTGTAGAAGCCTTGATCCATCAAATAAGAAAGAACTTGGAACTTAGAAGAGCTATTCCTATTGGTCATTTTCTGTAATGAGAAACTTAGCCTTGGGAGCTTAAGCATTTTGCCCGAGGTCACAGACAAGACGCCTTTGCTGATAAATGTGCTTAGAATTCTGGGAAGTGAGAGCCTTTATCGTCAGATCTAGAAAAGACCACCACAGTTTTAGGAATGCACACTGGAAATGCACACTGTTTTAGGAATCCATTCTTATCTTGTCTACAAAAATAAAATCAGGTTTGATACAATGAATCCAGGCCATCTTCCACCTGATCATATATGTTCAGGACAGAAAGTAGAACAGGGTGAAATTCAAGGAAGGGCTTGTGGTCTGATGGAGAAGCATAAGGCTTTGGAGTCCAATGAAACTGGGGCACGTGCAGCTCTGCCTGCTACCTGGGGTGTGAGCACAGTTCATGTCCTCCATACAGCAGATCCTCAAATCCGCTTTGTATTTCAGGTTACTTTGTTATAATGTTGATGAGGATAAAATCCAAAAATACAACACAAACCATGCCGGCCAATGCTGATGTCTTACAAATTTTGTTAGTGTCATTCAAGCTGCAGTTTCCAACAACCGATGGGTGAAATTTAGCAAAGACCTTCTCTCTTCCAGTCTGTAAAATGGAGATGTTTATCATGCTATCCTCTTTGTGTTCTTTGCAAGATCAAATGAAGTCGCAAAGGGGAAGAGTAGGACACATGACAGGGGCCCAGGGAAGAGCCATCATCACAGGCCCTACAGTCAGTGCTCAGCTGCTCTGTGTGGTCACATCAGAGCTTCACCCCGTTGTCTTCTTCAGTTCTGGACACGCTAGCGTCACCTTCCTCGACTGCTGGGAGCTGTTTATTTAAGGGCCCCAAGTCTTTTCCACATGGAAGTCGACAAGACTGGTAGTTGAGGTTTGTAAAAGAGCCCTGTCCCCTACAAACAAGACGAATGCATGATGGGTGGCATGGAGGGGCGGGTCCTAGACCTTGGATGTAAATTCCATCAAGAAGGAAGTCTTGTTTAGTGAGGAAGAAGAGTCTAGGTATTCCACAGGACACGGGCTGTGCAATCTTGGCTCTGGCTGAAGCAGCTAGTTTTTGGTTTTTGAGAATTTTTTTTTCCTTTTTGGCAAGGAGTTGACTTGAGCTTTGGGTGCAGAGAGTTCTTATCCTGTCTTTCCCCCAATTCCCCTTCCCTCTGTCCTCAGACAGTAAGCCTGGCTGGGCCAAGGGCTGCAGGGTGGCCCTGAACCTCTGAAAGCACCACCTCTGAACACTCAACCCTCCTTCTGCTCCCTGCTACCTTCCTCCAAGCTCCCTGCTTTGTGTGGCATAAACCCCCACCCCCGTAGGAGACAGCTGGGAAGCTCCCCCCAATCTTCCCCATGACCATTCAGAACAGTAATGGCATCCTCCTCACTCAGCTCAGATCTGGAGACCTCAAAGCGCTTCTCCTGCTGCTAAGTGGAGAGCCAGTCCTCACAGCTCCCCTGCCCCTAACCAGCCAGGTTTTCCATGACCTGCTCTCTGCAAAGACGGGTCATGATGGAGGGCCCTTGAGCTCCAGGATCGAGCCCACCATCCGGTCCCAGGAAAGGTGTCAGCTCTGGGGTGGGCACCTCAGTCCACAGCCCCTCCTGGGCCTGGTGGACTCTGGCCCTGGTGTCACCAAGTGCTTTCCCAGACTCTGGGTTTCCTTTCTGGTGTCATTCTGGGAAGGCTGTTGGCTCCTTTTCCTTAACGTGGCTCCCTTTATCAGTCTGGAATAGGAACTTCTAAAACCCCATTAACTAGTAATCACTCAGGGCCAGTGAGGGCGCCTCCACCACCCCAGGAACATCCAATTAGCAAATCATGATCCGGCCCTCCAGTGAAAGAAGTCAGATCCATTATCTGTGATGTCCCCAATTAGAGTGTTTATTCATGAAACACTGCTCTGAGCTGGCTGGCCAGCGGCTCCTTCCTTTCCCAAAGCCTGGCCAGATTAAGCTTCTCTTCCTGCCCCCACCCCAGCCAGGCCGCCCCAGGCCTTCCCCCCACCCCCCAGGTCCACAGAATCACGAGTTCTGTGAGCAGCGGGATGGAAGAGTCAAATACTTCAGCTTTGGTCATGCCTGACTGGAGTTCCATGTCTTGTGTTCCTTTTGGGGGTGGAAAAATAAATGAGTTGAGCCCCGAGCGTGGCTGTGATTTAGTTAGTATTTATCAATCTCACTTTCGCAGTAAATCTGGCATTTATCAGACACCGAGAATGCCCCAGGTGCTGGGGTCGCTCTCCTTCCTCCTGGCCTGCTTTCTGCTCTTGCAATCACTTACGTTTTAACTGCATGAAAACGCGGAGCAAAAATTCATCTGCTTTTAGAGCTAAAATGGTCCTTAGCAACTCCGTGGTTCAGTAGCCCTCCCCTGGCAGTTTACAAAGAGGAAAACTATGACTAGGTTTGGTTGTTTTATCAGCCTGTTTTCAGACAGCCAAGAATACAACGCCACTTTTCAAAGCGCCCCAACGCATAGCATGCACAAATGAAAACAACCCAGACGGTCTTGGCCAGAAGGTCGGTCTTACCAGCAAAGTCTCCTTGTTCTGGGGACACTGAGTCAAGGAAGGAAATGTGAGTGCAGAGAAAAAGTCACAGCCAGGCCCTCGGCTCACTGTTCGATGACACCTGCTCCAGAAACAGCCTCTCAGCACTTGAGAGACCATGGATTTCCTTCCACTGCCAGGCCTCAGAAATCAGATTTTTTCCCCACCAGCAGGAAAATCCTACTCCTCATGGCTTTCCTGCTCAGCAAGTTGCTTGGGGGAATTAGGGAACGCTGCTCCCCACCCAAACTTGTGTCAGGCTGCAGCGAAAACACAATCTGTCTGTTTATATTTCTAAAGCCAAACACGGTGTTTTCTATAATTCTGACTAGCATCTACTTGGCCCCTTCCTTGAAGTATCCTCTGTGGAAATGCTCCAGAGGGAAATCTGTGAGCGTGTATGGGGGTACACTGAGATGGCATCCCCACAGCCAGGGCTCATGGGTCTTTGCAGAGGCTCCCCCAAACACACCCCTCATTAAAATGAAAATGGTGTAAGCTTAACATGTCGGGGACTTATATTAAAAACACAGGCCATAGTACACAAAGTAATGGCTTCATTATTTGGCTGATTCTGACTGGTTCTAGACGAAGCTATTTCTCAAAGTTACTTACATCAGTTGTCTCTGTAGCAGGAGATACCACGGACGGGAGACTAGGGTCCCTCACGAACTCCTCATCTTCAAATCAGCCATGGGGGGACGTACAGAAATCCAGAACTCCTGCAAGTCAGAAGGTACCCTCTGCCCATAGCACCAGCTCGTAAACATTTACCAGATGATCTGCCTGGCTGCTTGAGTCTGCAGCTTCAGGAGGCCCCAGGTGGGAAGTTCACTGTGTATCCTTCCCCGCTTACCTGGCACCGACGCACAAATGCCTGGTCCGTAGAAGCAACTTTTACTGGCAGCTGATGTCGGCTGCTCGGTGCCAACTCCTGTCTTATTACGCTTTTGCTGTGTTCAGTGGACATGTTTCTGAGGCACATCACATAATCTGCTGTCTTTCCAACGTAAGTTCTGGCAACGCTCTCCTGCAGACATGCCGTACGTACAGCCTTCGCCCGGGGCCCTGTCATGATAGCCTAGGGGAGGGGGTTCTCACCAGGTCCACCTCAGTGCCCCCACCCCCGTGGCCGAGAAGGCCAGGAGATTTTACTGTTCTGCTTTGATTGTTTTTTGAAACAGTCTTCCGGATTCGAGAAAAGATGGTAGCTGTCACTCACGCTTTTAATTACACAAAGAGTACATGGGTACCTACAAGTCCCTAGTAAGTGACTCAAACAATACAGCGATTACAAAGACAAAGTCCGCCTCAGACCAGTCTGGTCCAGAAATAAACCCTACTTTGTTCTTGAGAAGCCACCTTTATGATTTTTTAGTATCTAGCTAGTTAGCTATCTACCGACCTACCTACCTATCAATCATCGAGTGTCATATGGAACAATAAATCACTGTATCTACATGACTTTTACATAAGTGGGAATCTTAATCACATATTACTCTGCAACAAGAGGTTTATTATTATTTTTTTAAAGAATTGCTTAAAAAGGGGCCTCCCTGGTGGCGCAGTGGGCTAAGCAATGCACTATGAGTCAAACTGCAGTCACTGCAGCACGAGTTCGATCCCTGTTGCCGCCTGGGGAGGGGGGGCGGTGACCCACAGGGCGCAGCAGACCTCTCCTGCCTCGCCCGCTGCTCCCCTCAGCAGTGTGTCTCAGCAGATCCGCCTGTTCTGCTCTCCGCTCTGTCTCTGGTGAATCTTCTCACCCCCTACACCTCTGGACTGCACCACAGCGCTTGTATGCATGAATAAATAAATCTTTTTTTAAAAAAAGAATTGCTTAAAAAGATATTTTTATTTGGGTCTTCTTGGTGGTGCAAGGGGTTGAGCGCCACACTGTGGGGCTTCCGCAGTCACTGCAGTGTGAGTTCGATCCCTGGCCACCTTTTCTGCTCCCTACTCTTTCTCTGGTGAGTCCTCTCACCTCTGGCCTGTACCCCAGCTCTTGTATGCGTAAATAGAATCTTTCAAAAAATAGTTTTACTTATTTATGTGTACAAGAACTGGGACGTAGGCCAGAGGTGTGGAGGTGGGAGGGTGAGAGGACAGAGTGGGGAGCAGAATAGGCAAATCCACTGACATACACTGCTGAGGGGAGCAGCGGGAGGCAGGAGAGGTCTGCTGCGCCACGTGGTCCCCTCCCTGGCCGGGGATTGAACTCACGCTGCAGTGGCTATGGATAGTTTCATAGTCCCACAGCTTAACCCCTTATGCCACCAGGAAGGCCCTTGCAGAAGAGTTTTTTCACTTAGGTTAAACTTTCCCCGTGCTAGTATATAAAGATCTCTCATCTTTGCAGGAGTTGTGAGCTCATACCTCCTTTCCCTACTGATGGGCATTTAGGCTGATTCTGTGTTTTGGCTTTAGCTGAGCTACAAGTGAAGCAGCACTGAACACCCTTGTGCGGGTATCTCTGCACACCTGCAGATGTGTCTGTGCACGGTAACTTGCAAGAAGTGGGCTCTCGAAGTCGAGGTAGTTGTCATTCCCTGCATTGCTCCTCCGCCTCCTGCGTAAAACGAAGTCTATTAACACTGGGTCTGCGCATAAGCGGGCTCTGGGAACAACTCTGATATCAATCAATAAATAATAGCTGTTAATTATAGGACGTAAGGAATTCAGTGGATGCTTGTGGGTGCCTGAGAACTGGTCCTCTGGCTACGTGAGCTGATGGAGAACATTTTAGTTTGAAAGAGGTTAACGAGGCACGCACGCAGTGCTTGTCCACACGCTCGGACGGTGCTCTTCCAGCGTGTTCCAGCTCTCTTCCGGCTGCCCCCTCTGCTGCTCCAGGCCTGGGCTTTCTTCAGACCCCACAAAGCCCCTGTGCCCGTGGGAGGCCCCAAGTGCGGGGAAGTGCAGCGCCCCTGAAGTAGCTCTCTTGCACGAGTGGAGGTGCTGTGTCAACACCCCACTTTCTTCTCAGCTAAGGTGGAAGTACTCTGAGGCAGGCCCCTGCTTTACATGATTTCTTGGGGTTTGCCCACGACGTTGAGCTTCGTTGGCTCACGGTGGTAGGTGCGGCTGTGAGATCCATCTATGGCTACTACGCCTCAGTGGAATATTCTGCACCTCCCAGTCGCCCAGGAACCTGCGCCTCTGGGTTGTTTCGGGGAAATCCAAACTCAGCTTGTCTTTGCCATCTGGTGATTGTGGCAGCTGAACCCCAGAAACAAGATGCTGGTGAGCAAAGAGAATGCTGCACCTCATTTACTGCAAAGCAAAGGCCCACCCCTCTTGGTGAGTGGCTGAGCCGCGTCCGGCTGCCAGGCCCAGAAAGCCCACCGTGGCTGGAAGTCCTGGCTTGCGTTTGGAGGCCGGGGCTCTGGGAGGACCTGGATCAGCTCTGCATGAGAACGAGAACAAAGACTTGGCTTCAGCACCAGGAGGGCGACTCCAGGCCGCACCGGCTTCCTCATAAGGCAGTATTTGTGCTGTGGGCTGAGGGCTGGCATGGGAGGGCTTTCCCGCCACCCGCGGGCCAAGGTCAGAGTGCCCCAGGGCTGCTTGGGGAGGGCTCGGAGCTGTTTCAGAACCGGCAGAGGCTGTGCAGTGCCTCAGAGGCTGTGCAGCGCCCATGAGCTGCCGGCCGAAGCTGTATGTTCGGACTGGCTCTTTCGCCCTGAGCTGGGGCTGCGGCCAGTGCCCATCACCAGCACTCACGAACACCCTCCTGCTTCTCTCACCCTAAATAGCACTGCAAGCCCTTGAAAGATGGACCCAGCTGAGCAGCAGTCAGAGCACACCTGACGAAGCCAGAGACCAGCCACACACGCTGTATCCTCAACATGAATCCAGATTCCTCGGATCAGCACCAGGGAAATCGGATAAGACCACGGTTGTCCACGCTCAGTGGGGGAAACTGAGGCACAACGAGGCTCTGCATCTGGCCCGAGACCACACAGCTGGTGAGGGGTGCAACTGGGGCGTCTGTCCCAGGGCATCTCACTTTGGAGGTCTAACCGCTCCACGTGCAGAGCTGGGGCGTCAGGCCTCTCGCTTGGGAGGTCCCCTGCGCTGTGTGAACGTGCCTGCGTCATTCAAAGCCTCTGAGCCTGACTTACTCCCCAGAGGATGGGCTGCTGCTTGTGGAGGCTGCAGGGACGGCAGGGGGCCATCCTGTAAGGGGCAGAGGCTGACGTAGCTGTGACGCGCTGTGCCTGCGTGGGATTTCTCGGCCCTTCTGAACACGCCGGGTCTGTCAGTTCTCCCAAGTGCCTGCAACACCTTTTGCCATCAGTCCTCTCTGGTGACCTGCTAGTCATTTGAGGACCAGCAGAGCTGTCGCTGTCCCCGGGGAAACTTGGTAAACCCCCTTTGAGTTCTTCTTTTTGCTAGTGGTTGCAATTAGTTGGGGAGCAGCTGAGCAGTTTGGGATGAGGTCTGGAGGTAAACGGCAGCTGTGCAGAGCGAGTCTTCCTCTTTGTAGGTGGGTGACAGGGAAGCAGTTCCTTTATGCGTAAAGTGAGAGAAATTCCAGTATCTACCTCACCGCTGTGAGGTGAGATGAGAGCAAGTAGCTGAAAAGCCTGGCGTGGTGCAGGAACATAGCAAGTGCTCAGGAAATCTTATTCACACTATCTTTTCATTATGAAACTCTCCATGATAGCAGTTAGTACTCGGCACTACCCTGCTTTTTGTTGTTATGATGTGACAGTGTGGGGGCTTCACGAAGCCTAGACCGAAACCCTCTTCAAGAGAACAGTCTGTCCCATTTTTTGGTTTTTGTGCCAACTCAAACGCCAGCCATTTGGCAGTCGATCTGGCGGGGGATGGACAATGGGTGAGTGGGTGGGTGGTGGGTGGCCATGTGGGTGGCAGGGTAGTTCCTGCCCCGTTAAGTGGATGAGCTCAAGTCCTGGTCATCTCTGCTGACAGATATGTTGTTTGTTCCATCAGGAAAGGAAACACAAAGGATCAAGGAGCAGGCCTTCCACGCTGAAGCCTGAGCCAGGGACGACCCAGGAGAAGTAAGCGACACAACATAAACAATCGAGACGGCTAGTACCAAGGCATAAAAATACCAGTGTCGGGCGTCCCCAGTGGCGCAGGGGTTAAGTCTCAGCACTATCACCACTGCAGCTGAGCTCCGTCCCGGCCAGGGAGGGGACCCACATGGCGCAGCAGACCTCTCCTGTCTCCTGCTGCTCCCCTCAGCAGTGTGTTTCAATAGACCCACCTGTTCTGCTCCCCACTCTGTCTCTGGTGACTCCTCTCACCCCCACACCTCTGGCCTGTACCCCAGTTCTTCTACACACATGCACACACCCACACACACCCCAAAACCAAGCGTCATTTGGAGACTCCCTTGCCCACACGAGTCACCTTATTTCAAAAATGAAATAAGAGCCTCAGGAAAGTCTTAGACGAGTCTGGCTGAGCCGGGACCTGCACTCTGGCGAGAGGGAAGACAAAGGAGGGCCCGGCGTGGGGCCTTCTCCCTGACTCTTCATAGCGGGGCTTCCCCACTGCTGAGCCCGCAGTGTCACAGGAGAGCCTGAAGCACCGCACTGTGACGGCGCTCGCCTGATCTGAGCACCGCGGGGTTTCAGTCACCCACTGTCCACCCGTCACGTCTAAGCTCGCGACAGGGTTGTGCCCCTGGTTCCTGGCCTCCGCTGGTGAGGGCTTCAGTGGAGGAGGAGGAGGAGGAGGAAGAGAGAGAGGAGGAGAGGGGGAGAAGAGGAGAAGGAAAGAAGGAGGAGCAGGAAAGAAGAGACTTGTTTCTGAGATCGTACACGCTGGCCACGAGTGAAAGCACTGAAGGAGGAAGAGCTGAAGAGAGCGACAAGCTGCTGTTCCTGGCGCTGCCGAGGAGAGCTCTGGGGAACTCCTGGAAAAGGTCCCTGCCAGGCCTGAGGAGAGGGGCTGGAGAGGCGGATTGGGAAGGACTCTCTCTCTCTTTTTTAAAGATTATTTATGCACACAGAACTGGGGCACAGGCCAGAGTCCTGGGAGGTGAGAGGATTCACCAGAGACAGAGTGGGGGGCAGGACGGGCAGATCCACTGAAACACACTGCCGAGGGCAGCAGCGGGCAAGGCAGGAGAGGTCTGCTGCTCCCTGTGGGTCCCCTCCCTGACGGGGGATTGAACTCACGCTGCAGTGGCTGCGGATGCTTCCCAGTGCAGTGCTTCAGGCTCTCCTGTGACACTGCGGGCTCAGCAGTGGAGAAGCCCCGCTATGAAGAGTCAGGGAGAAGGCCCCACGCCGGGCCCTCCTTTGTCTTCCCTCTCGCCAGAGTGCAGGTCCCGGCTCAGCCAGACTCGTCTAAGACTTTCCTGAGGCTCTTATTTCATTTTTGAAATAAGGTGACTCGTGTGGGCAAGGGAGTCTCCAAATGGCGCTTGGTTTTGGGGTGTGTGTGGGTGTGTGCATGTGTGTAGAAGAACTGGGGTGCAGGCCAGAGGTACAGGGGATGAGGAGATCTACCAGAGACGGGGGAGCAGGACAGGAACATCCACTGAGACACACTGCGCCACCAGGGAGGCCCCAAATCTCTTTTCAAAGTAAGGACATATGGAGCTGTTCACCAACTTACCCCAGGCTGCTCTTCCCTTTGGGGAGCTTGGCCAGTACAGCAACGCCCCCTCCCTCCCTCCTTTTTTCCTCTCCCCTTCCCTTAACTGCAGGGCGGGGCGGGTGAGTTTCCAGTTGCAGGGTTGCAGCCTACCGAGCCTTCGCCCCTTCATACAGACCCTCATGCCCTCAGTGCCTGAAGCTCAAGGCTCCGATTTTAGAGTGCACTAGGCTGCCATTCAGGGCCTGTCCCGGCCTCCCTCAGTTCGCTGAGTCCTTGGTTACTTAACTGTTGATGAAAAGGATCCCGGCGCCGGCAGAACCTAAGCGCGCCTCTCGAGGCTCTGCGGAGATCGAAGATCGGACAAAGCCAAGGCTGTGAGGCGCACGGCAGACCTGCTGGCGAAGAGCTCTGGCTAACTGTTCACTACTGGTTTTAGTTTTCTTATCACAACATACCGACCGACACGATGGTCGGCCGCGTATTTACTTCTGGTCGGAGCGCGCACTCTCATCCCAGCAAGCTTCAGTCATCGCTGCTTTTCAGAAGCTGAGAGGAATGTTAAAACCAAATCAAGGGCCTCCCTGGTGCGCAGAGGGTTGAGCGCCGCACCGTGAAGCATCCACAGCACAGCAGTGCGAGTTCGATCCCCGGCCAGGGAGGGACCCACATGGCGCAGCAGAACTTGCCTGCCTTACCCGCTGCTCCCCTCGCAGTGTGTTTCAGTGGATCCACCTGTTCTGCTCCCCACTCTGTCTCCGGTGAGTCCTCTCACCTCTGCGCCTCTACCCCAGTTCTTATATGCATGAATAAATCTTAAAAAAAAAAAAAAAACCTAATCGAACGGAACCCTCAAGATGTCACCTCCTACAGAACCCCAAGTAGAGGACAATGAAATAAGAGCTGGGGCCGGGCCAGTCGGAGCCTCTCAGGAAGGCCTCCTGATTTCATGGATGACTGAGGTGGGGTTCTCTTTGGCCCCAGGATGCCAAGATTTTGGAAGTCATGCTTCGAGCTGCTGCTGCAGGAAGCTTCTGGGCCGAGCCGGTGAGGCTGTCCCCACGACACTGCCAGCACAGGCTGCCGTTTCTCATCTGGCCTTTTGCTCGTGAGATTGATGGCCGTGCCCATCTATTCCCTGGGCTTCTGCTCCACGGTCCCTCTCGCCCACGTCCCTCTCTGCCCCGGAAGGCCATCCTACAGCAGCAGCGAAATCGAGAAACAGCCAGCCTGAGACCGTAGACTTCTTAGACTTCTTCTTTTCTGCCCTGGTGACCTCCAGTCTTATTTCCAACCGAGAGGAGACTTTGGCCCTTGCACTGTGGTTTGGAACCTTCCGGTCCCTCTCACTGGCTCCTTCCCTGCCCACGGACAGGGCGGCCGTTGCCCTGCATGGCGGGGAGGACAAACTGCCGTCTTTGTTCCCCCTGGTGCCGAACAGGACACACATCTACCTGTGTGCTCCTGGGGTCCTGGGGCCTCTGGTTTCGCTGTCCTCTCACTTGGCCTCGGGGACAAAAGACACACTTTACCGAAACGTCCTGTCAGCCCAAAACCTTCGATTCTACCAAAGCCCCCTTCCCCCCTTTCTTTTTTTTTTTCCTTTTTGAAATAAAAAAACAACATTATGAGGAAAAAGGAGAGAAAAGGAATGGAGAAAGCGGTCCACAAAACCCAGCAAACCCAAGCCCACTTTGGGGAGTTGAAACATCTGCAGTTTCTCAGCAGTTTGAAAGGAAACAAAAAATTGCCAAGTGGTATAAAATTTGAAGAAAAATTACCCAAAGGAGGAATGGACGTTAACCACGCTTCAATTCCCCACTATGGGGTGACATGTGAAGTACTTTCTTCTCTCCTCTTTCTTTCTGATTCACAGTGTGTCTAAAGAGGTGAATTGGGCATACAAAACCCAACCTCCTCTTGCCAGGGCGGGTATGAAATATGAAGGCGAGACGATTGTCTGGGCTCAGTGCATTGGAATAACATTGGTTAAATTATGGATAGTTTTTGAATAGTGTCACTTTTTTTTTCTCTGCAGATGGTTGTTCACACAAGGAGCCGGGTCTGCATAATTGTATCACTAATCAGCAGTAAGGCAATTAGTTGTGTAAGTGTGCTATAATCATTCTAACAGAAGAGATGACGAAAAGACAAAAAAAAGGAGGGGGGCACCAAAATGTCTTTTCTGAACCCATCAACTGACAGCCATAATTAGATATATATAATTGAAAATTCCACAGTAGGGGGGCCAGCTTATACAAATGAATTTTCTCTGCTGCCCTTACGCATTTTTGTCTTTGGCTGAGCATCCCCCTAGGAAAAGGCAGAAAGCTCCTCATTCCAAGAGTGCATACTGTACCCGGTATTCTTCCAGCCCAATGATGTCAGAATAACAATTTTTTTGGTAGGGGGGGGGGCGTGGGCAGGGGGACGGGGGTGAGTGTGCTGCAGAGGACAAGCCCTTGGGGATGGGGAGGTGGACGGCATGGCCCCGGATTGTGCCACCATTACTTGATTTTGCACCTGTTCTGATCTGGCACCCCCATCTCCCCCTTTGGGGTCATCATGGGAAATTCCTGGTCGTGCCGACTTAGCTGTTGAGCACCAGTGTAGGGGGCCCTGTGCTTTGCGGGGCCCCGGTAACACCTTGACTTGAAGGCTTTTTGAAATGAAAAGAAAATAAATGGATACAGTCATCAAGAGTGTATAATAATAAACCCAGCCCGGGTGATAACCATCTTCACACCCACGCAGTTGTAAAATGGAATTTTGAATATGTCTCGATGGAGGACGAGACCCACGAAAACCTCAGTTGAGTCCCCTGTGGAAGTGAGAGAATGGGACTTGAGGGCGCGTCTTTACAACAGAATATTCCATTTTCAGTTTTTATAGGAAGGAGGGGACTTTATTTAACTAAAGCCTGATTATCAAAACCTATAATTACAGTTGGTTAAAAATTCTTAAGTGCCTTTGAGTTTGTGGAAACTGCAGAAAAGCTTATCACTGAATTAATCAGACTATAGGTCTCCCATCAAACTAAAAATCTTCTTTTTAAATTGGAAGTACATTCCCTAACCTCTCTCTCTTTCAATCCACCAACTCTCCAATAATTTAATTGGACAAATCTTAACTGTGATTTTTTTCCCCCTCCCAAAGAGGGGCACACTGCGGCCAAAGCTTGTTAATTAAGTTCTTTAAATGCCCCCAGCTGTGCCATAAGTTTTCAAAGCAACACAACTGCAAATTTTTTTTTTTTTTAACATTTGGTGGCGAGTTTTCAATCATGCATTATGCCCTCCTCCTTGTTTTGAGGATGGGAAAAATAGGAATAATCTCTGGGAGAATTCCCATGCATTGTGGAATCTTGGACAGACAGTCAAATTGGAGGTGCCATTAAGTGCTGTCTAATTGGAGCCTGTGTGAGGAGGGGAGTCATAAGGGATGTTTCTCCGGACTCCCGCGCAGTCTGGGCACACACAGCTCGTGAGGAAACAGCTCCATGGAAAGTACCCGGGAAAGCAGATCTTCCCAAAGGGGATCTAGGACGGGGGAGTACTCCCTATTTTTTTAGGATTTATTTTCATTTATGCATACAAGAACTGGGGTGCAGGCCAGAGGTGTGGGGGTAAGAAGATTCACCAGAGACAGAGTGGGGAGCAGAACAGGTGGATCTACTGAAACACACTGCTGAGGGGAGCAGCGGGCGAGGGGAGAGGTCTCCTGCGCCATGTGGGTCTCCTCCCAGGTTGGGGATCGAACTTGCACTGCGGTGGCTGGCGGTAGCCTAGGAGCACTGCGCCTTAACCCCTTGCACCACCAGGGAGGCCCGGGTCTCCCTATTGACAGAATGGAATTTAGGGAAGGTGGACAGAGCCTGGCCGGCAGAGAGGCCCCTGGGACAGACAGGCAGGCACGCCTGAGTATAGTCCTGCAGTCCCCTTGAGCTCACGGTCCTGTCCTCACCCTCTCAGCTAAACTGGGAGCAGGGCGCTGGGAGGGAGGGCCCGTAGGGAAGTGAGTTTGCAGTGACCTTGAATTCTACAAAGCACTTAATGGAATGACTTATTTAGGAGCACACAGTGCCCAATATGGTGCAAGGGTGAGGGCCTGTGTTAAAAAGAATTTTGTTTATTCGGGCCTCCCTGGTGGTGCAAGGGGTTAAGCACCATACTATGAAGCATCCGCAGCCACTGCAGCACGAGTTTGACCCCAGCCAGGGAGGGGACCCACAGGGCACAGCGACCTCTCCTGCCTCGCCCGCTGCTCCCCTCAGCAGTGGATTTCAGTAGATCCACCTGTTCTGCTCCCCGCTCTGTCTCTGGTGACTCCTTTTACCCCCCCACAACTCTTGTCTGTACCCCAGTGCTTATGTGCACAAATAAATAAATCTTTAAAAAAAGAAAGAATTTTGTTTATTTATCTCAGTTCTGCATGCTCTAAGCTGTGGGCTTCTTGTCACAGCAGGACTTGTCCCAAGAAACGGAAAATAATGCGTGGTGTATGGAAACTTGTTTCACCTTTGGAAAATGGATTCCTCCTTTTCGGGAGTGCCTCCCATGAGTCATGCTGTGAGTATGCTCCTGGGCCACTGGACTTGGTCCTCACTCACTGCATCTCCTCTCGCCCCATCCTTCTGGGCCATCTTGTCAACCCCCCACTTCAGAGGCTGCCCAAAGAGACACAGCTTGGAGGAGCGTTAAGAACACAGGTTCTGGGGCCCGAGCGCAGGTTTTGATCTTGGCCCTGCCCCTCAGAGTCTGCTGACCTTAAGCTCTAATCTGTCTTTCTCAGTTGCAAGATGGAGAGAGGAACGGAACTGGGGTCCTAAATGCGCCAGGACATGCAAAGACACGAGATACCCAGGGCACACGGGGAGAATTCAGTAAAAGCCAGTCACATATGTCAACTCGAGGGGCTTATTCCAACTCAAAGGGTGTCCTCCTCCTCCTCCTGTCTCCCCTTTCCTTGAGAGCTGAATTCTCAGATTCCTTGAAGAGCCTTCTTCTGCCCATGTCCGAGCAGAGCAGAGGCCCCTGTCACTCATTCTCGTTGGTGCTGAGCCACAGTCACTTGGCTTTGCCTCTCTTCCCTTCTTGCATCTCTGCGCTGGAAACTTCTTCCACCTCCTTCTCCCCGCTATGTCTTGCACGGGGGGTAGCAGCTCAAGAAATAGCTCCTTTAGGCTAAATCTTAGTGGTGCTGGCTCTTCCTTACGTCAGGGGTGGCGTGAGATTTTGGGGGCCTTTTCAACCACTGTGCCCAACCTGTTGGTGCTGGCTCCTGCCCGTTCCTATTTATTTGGGCAGTCTCCACGGGGCCTCTGCTCAAGTGACAATAGTGGGTAAGCCCAGACTGATGTTGTCCATCTCCTGGCAAGGACACTCACCCACTTTTTGGTGTAGGGAACACCCAGAATTAAGCTGAGCTCAGGCTGCTGGAGGTGGGCCTTGCCTTCACTTTGGAGAAGCACGTGTGTTCGGCGTCCCAGGCTCTAAGCTGTCTTTCGAGTCCTCTATCCGGTGAGGTCGTCAGCTGTGTGCTTGCTTGGGTTACTCTGGCTTCTGTTGAGCCCCATGCACCCCTGTTATGCCGTCATCTGAGAACTGGAGGAGCAAGCCTGAGAACGGCACTGACGTGCCCTCGGTACTTATTAACTTTGTAACTGATGACCGGGTCTCAGCATAATGACAGCGTGGCTGCCTCATAATCGCTCAGTGTAATATAACTGATTTTTCAAGAAGAAAATGCATCCGCTGGCTTTGTCTTGATGAGTCCGTGGGATCAAGGCAAAAATCAGCCGGACGATGAGGTTAAAGTAACTGACCAAGCTCTGGATGTCCTATCCTGGGCCTCTTTGGTCAAATGTCAAAGCTCAGTTTCCAGGGAGCAAAATTTGGTCTACACAGTGATTTCACAAAAAAATAATTTGAGCACTTTTAAGCATTTTCTATGTTCTCTCTGGCCACGATCTCCACCGCCCACTTTTGTTTTGGGTCTGGTCTACTTCATTCATTCGTGTTAACCTGCCAGGCCCCTGAACACACCCACACCACGTAGCGCGTCCTCTGTAAATACAGAAACTACGCAGAGGGCCAGAGGGCTATGGGCTTCGCAGCTGAGAGCTCGATGCCATTTTCATTAGAGTCCCACGTTTTGAACTGGGGACTCAGACCAAGGTCCGTGATGTGAACCCCGACCTGGCCTATAAGGAGAGCAGTGCTGAGTGCCTTATACTTGCGAAAAAGGGAAACAGGGCCTCCCTGGTGGCGCAAGGGGTTGGGTGCCGCCCTGTGAAGCATCTGCCGCCACTGCAGCGTGAGTTCGATCCCCGGCCAGGGAGCTGACCCACAGCTGACCTCTCCCACCTTGCCTGCTGCTCCCCTCAGCAGTACATTTTGGTTAACCTGCCTGTTCTGCTCCCCACTCTGTCTCTGGCGAATCCTCTCACGTCCCACACCTCTGGCCTGTACCCAGTTCTTGTGTGCATAAATAAAGAAATCGTTTTTTTAAAAAAAGGGAAATGATCCCTCTGGAGCGTTTCTGAGAATATGCAGCAGAACTACAGGAATCACGGTAGCATGGCTGATGGAGTGTGTCAGGCGCTGGAACACGACTTAGGTGACAACTGTCATCTGCCACTACCTCTGCTTTGTCCCTTGCCAAACCTGGGGACTCTCCACTCATCTGGAAAAACCTAGGTGCACCAAAGCACTGCGGAGCTCTGTGTAAACATACACCAAAGGCACTGACGTGGGTATGGGCAGAGAAGTGATTTCTGGAACAAGGTTCCTTCTTTCCCTCATGAAGTTCCCCCACTTACACCTTTTCCTTCCTGACTTACTCCTAACCCCCCATCGGCCAGGTGTCCCCCTCAATCGATCACAAAGTCTCTGTCCCCTGACTCCAAGGCCCCTTCCCTGAGATCAGACAAAAGTCCTCTTCCCACACAGTTCTCCCGCCACTCCCCCGGTTTCTCTCTCCTTCCCTCACTTAATGCTGTTTTCAAGGATGAGGTCAGAAACGCTTGTGCTTTGCAAAGATTCTTCGCTTCCCGTGACCTACCTCCATAAATGGAAATGGGAGAATATAAATAACAACCATCAGATCTTTTTGTTCCTCTAAACAAGTCTCCACCCCTCACTACACTGCTGCCATGACACAGGTATTATTTTCACGACACAGAAAAGAGATCGCGGCTCAGGGAGGTCGAGTCACTTACCTCGGGTCACACAGCATGCAAATGCAGCAGAAAGGATGCCCTCAGGTCTGGCAAATCCTCGGTTGCCATCGGGGGCACTGGAAGGCAAGTGGTAGGTCTGAATTAATTCATCTGTGGGCATCTTCTCCAGACGACACGACTCTTTCATCCCTATCAGGGCCTAATAACACAGAGATGACAATTTTTCTGAAACAGTTTCTTTTTAACTAGAATTTATCTGTAGGATGCTTTTCCATATTTAGAAAGAAAGGAGAAATGGTGATACCTCTGTAACTTTTCTTTCTCATCCTCATCTCTGAGCCTTATTATAATTCAAGCCTATACATTGCAACTGACAGTGGTCTTCTTTTCTTTACTTCTTTAATTAGTACTGTCATTTTTAATCCACTGGAAAGACGAGAGGGAGATTGAATGTCCCAACCACAGACATGTTTTTCTGAAACTCCAATTGTGACAAATTCACACACTCATTAAAAAAAAAAAAAAAAAAGTTTTTTCTGTGCTATCCTATTAGCTCAGAAAAAGAGAGGAGTCTTTTTCCCTTTTGGGGGCTAATTCAGAGCCATTTTTGGTTATTATGCACAAGATGTTTTTCAACTGAGTTGTCAGGTTGTTAAATGTCTTCACCATGGAGTGTTCCAGTAATTCAATCCCTCTGGATTGCCTGGAGTGTCTTAAATGTTTTGATTGCAAATACAGCAGGGAAACTGCTGTCCTGAACAGTCTCCCCTTAAATCTTCTTATAGATTAATTTGCTGTGTGGCCTGAAATAGGTCAAAAGGTTTTGGCTCAGGAGTAGAATTCTAGAAATAATCACCCTATAGACACTCTAAATCAATCATAATTAATGCACTTGCCTGGTCCTGTTAGCTGACTGCTGCTAGAGGGCGAAATAAAGAGTCCCTTTCTAATACAATCTGAAAAGAGATCAAATCTGTCATTTCATCTAATAATTGAGCCGAATGAGAAAAGAGAGGGGTCAAAGTTCACTGGGTGACCTTATGTAAACCCAATAATGCATAATTCATTTCCTTTTTATGGAATTTATAAGCTGCTGTAAGCGGACAGGATAGTTTCAACTGCCTTCTATGGCTTCTACCAAACTGTTCTTGCTTAGCCTGAAACGCCTTCAAAGCTACCCAAACTTTTCAGTAGCATATTCTGGCTGAATAATCCCCAAGCTTTCAATACAGGCCGGCATTTAATTCATTCTCCCAAGCGTGCGAAGTTAATAACTGAATAAATCACTGGCAGCTCTCTCTGAATGATATAAAACCTGTAATTTATTTATTGAGTGTTACAAATACAGTTAAAACATGTTTTCATGCAAAATGCTTTCCCTCTTTTTAATGTTACCGAAGGGAGACCCTGGGTTTCGAGTCCTGGA
Source organism: Galemys pyrenaicus (assembly GCA_019455555.1). Lineage (NCBI taxonomy): Eukaryota > Metazoa > Chordata > Mammalia > Eulipotyphla > Talpidae > Galemys > Galemys pyrenaicus. The sequence continues at coordinate 1,861,324 of JAGFMF010012032.1, forward strand.
AATGGAGGTTGAAGAGCCTGTCACACATCCCCTCCGGTGGACTGCTGCCAGGAATGGGGTCTCTACCGTTGGGATAGCGAACGATGGAAAGTGGCTTCAGGGAACCTTCCAGAGGTGGCTGGGCTCCCCTAAGCGATAGCACTTGAGTTTGTTAAGTCTCTGCACGATGCTGGAACTGATTTGTTTATAATGCACACAGATGACCCCGATTTCTTGTTTCCAGACCCTTTAGTAGCAGCAACCTTGGTGCCCACCTTTCTTTTTTTTAAGTCAGTTTCATGATATGGCACAATCAACGCAAATGTTTGTTTTTGCCGATGACTTTGGAAGGGCTCTGGATTCCTCTGGGTATGTTCAGAACACTTAGTAGTGACTGCGTGTTCCTTTGGCAGTTGCTCCATCTGAACAAGTGGAAGCTCTTGGGTTTGCAGACGGGGAGAATCCCTGATGCAGGCACTCAGCATCCATAGACGCTTGTCTTTTTGTTACTAGATGCCCAAGTCTTCCAGGACACTGTCTGACTATTTGTATAGTGCTTGTGTGACCCTTATTTCCTTGTTCCACTGCAAAGAATTATTCTGTGCTATTTAGCGACTAGTAGAAGGTACGTACCTCTGACCTGTTGGATTCATCCATGTGCATGAGGAAGTAGACAGGAAGTAGGATGGATAGTCACAGTTGATGCAGAGCAAAAAATGCCAAGTAACCTAAATGCATCAACTGTGTACCAGGCAGACCCCTGGTGTTTGTGCTGTGTGGTGTTAGATGTAGTCTAACACAGTCTAACACCTGCTAACAGCCTCACCCAGGCCCCTGACTTAGCTGCCCTCTGCCTTAAGCTTCTCCTCTAAAAAATGGGACAACAGACTTAGAGGACACTGTATCTTCACAGGGATCCATGGGTAAGTATATGCAGGCTTTGAGCAATGACTGGCATACTGTGCTACGTATAACTGATTATCATGAAAAATAATCAAGGTAAAAATAAGAACCTTATCTTTTCATACCTCGATATGGTTAAGTATCCAAAGCTTAGTGTCGAGTGCATAGAGCAACTTGTAAATGATGTGTTCAGTACAGTAAGGAAACAGTTATGTCATCTCTGGAAAAGTATAGCGGCTGTCACTATGGTAACATTTATGAAAGTAAAGTGTTGGGATATTTGTAGAGAGAGCATGTCAGCACTGTGCTCGTTCCCGAGGGGAGTATATTCAATCAAGAAAGAGTGCTGCTCTAAGGGTAACTGGGTTGTTCTATTTCCTTTGAAAAAAGAGTTCTGAAATGAAAAAATTAAGACTTATAAAATTTGAGTTGTGAGTATACAAAAGTCTGCTATATTATTTCCCCAACTTTCTACTAGAGTTCAACATTTTTGTTTCGAAATGACTGAAATTCATATCCCGCTGTAAGAAATAACACAGAGCTCGTCCATAGGCTGTTTTGAGTATAATGCTCTAGAGATTCACCCAGGTCGATGGATACATTTGGAGTTCTTTTTGATTGCTGACTAGTATTCCATGACATGGACATACCACAGGTACAGGTTTGTATGTGGACATAAGTAGTCATTAATGCTGGGAAAATGTGCAGGAGTGCATTTGCTGGATCTTATGGTATTTGTGTGTCTAGTTGTTTTTTATTTTAAGAAAATGCAAACCTGTTTTTTCAGAATGACTGTGCCAAATTCCCAATAGTGATATAGTTATTCTGCTTCCTCATCAATCCTGGGGTCACACTTTTTAATTTTAGCATTCTGAGAGATGTACAGTGACATCTCATTGTGGTTTCCCTAATAGCTAGTAATGCTGTGCAGCTTTTCACATGTTTATTTGCCATCAGTATAGTCTCTTAAGAGAAATGTCTGTGTCTTCTGCTTCTTTTCTTTTTATCTAAATTGAACTATAATTGACACATCACATTTTATTAGTTTCAGATGTACAACTTAATGATCTGATATATGTTTATGTCACCACAATAAGTCTAGTTAACATTCATCACCACACAGTTACAAATTTTTACTTCTTTCAATGAGAACTTTTAAGCTCTACTCTCTTAGCAACTTTCAATAAACAATACACTAGTAACTGGTAATTGTACTGTACATGACTCCCTAGGACTTATTTTGTAAGTGGAAGCTTGTACTTTTTGACCCTTTTACCCATTTCACCCAACCCACATTCTACTCTGGTAAGCGCCAATCTGACTTTGTATCTGAATTTATTTTATTTTGTCTTTTTTTCTTTACTCCACATCTAAGTGATAGCAGATGGCACTTGTCTTTCTCTGTCTGAATTATTTCACTGCTCATTTTCTAATTGGATTTTAACTATTGAATTTTGAGAGTTCTTCATAGCGTGTAGGTAATCATCTTTTATTAAATGTGGTTTGCAGATATTTTCTCCTAGTCTATAGCTTGCCTTTCCATTCTTTTAGACATAATCTTTTCCAGAAAAAAGTTTTTTTTAATTTTGATGAAGTCTAATGATCAACTTCTCCTTTTATGGTTCACGCTTTGGGTGTCAAATATAATGACTATAATGACTCAGCCTTGACCAGAAATACCAAAGATTTTAGATTGTTTGAAAGCTTTTATAGTTTTGTTTGACATTTAAGTTGTGTTTCATTGTATTCTTAAATTTACTATTTTTTGAATATAATTCACAAGCATAAAATTCCTCATTTTATAGTGTGTAGCTCAGTGGTTTTTAGTATATTTGCAAGATTATGCAACCTCCACCACCATCTACTTCCCAAACATTTTCCTGACTCCAAAATGAAACTCTATACCCAGTAACAGTCATTCCCTTTTTTCTTCCCCTTCTCCGACCTCCTGGTAACTACTAGTTTACTTTCTTTCTTTTTAAATTTGCCTGTTCTGGACATTTTATATAAATGGAAATATCTGACATTTGATTTTCTGTTTCTGAATTCCTTCACTTAGCATAATGTTTTCAAGGTTCATCCATGTGTAGCATGTGTCAGTACTATATTCTTTTTCAAGGCTAAATAATAGTCCAATGCATTATTATACCACATGGTGTTTATTCATTCATCAGTTAATGAACCTTTCAGTTGTTACCACCTTTTGACTGCTGTGAATAATGCTATGAATACTTACATACAAATTTATCTGTGAAAATTTTCTATTCCCTTGGACTTGAATTGAATAGGAACGACACAGAAGCTGGATCATAGAGTAACTCTTTGTTCAAATTTTTGCAGACTCACTGAACTGTGTTCCAGTGACTATAACTTTCTCCAATCCTATCAGCAATGTATGCCTGGAGAAGGCAACACACCTGGTGCTGGTTTGTTACTGTCAGGTGGGGGAGAAGTTCAAGTTCCCCAATTGGCCTCCATTCACCTCTGACTGTGGGTTGGGAGACTCCTCATTACTGCTGAGTGTGGGTTCCAGCCCCAGCCAAGCCTTTACTAATACCTCCGTGGCTGGAAGGGGGACACACTCCATCACCACTGCCCTCCTGGTCTCCACTAACATCACAGTGGAGCAGGTTGACCACCTGAACTCTGTCACAGACAAAGTCCTGACCCTCCACTGGTCCTCCTTTGATACCATTCTAGAGAAGAGCGGGGAGAGGTGTCTTACTCCTGCTGAGTAAAGGTATAAAGTCCAGGCTCGCTAGGTGGCTTCTGCTGACACAGTGGTAGAGCAGGAAGGGGGTTGCCTACTGCTACCTAGCAAAGATGAAAGCCTTTGCTCCCTACCTGGTATTCTTTGGTACCACCTCTGCATCCCTACAGTAGTGCTGGAGTAACTCATTCCAGGCATCTGTTTCCCAGTTGGCCCTTGGTGGTGTAGGAGGGGTCATGGATTTTACTATGGTGCAGTGGTTGTTACCTAAAAGTTTTTCTGTCTTATGGGCTGCCTTTTTCCTGGTTCTTGGCTAGAGAAATCGAGCTTGACCTATCTGTGTTCACAGTGCAAGTGGCGTGTCAGTTTATTTAGTTTAGAATCTTGGCTATGTAAGACAAAAAGAAAGGTCCAGTCCACTTACAGCTATACTGTTCGTTGGGTCTTGAAGGCTTCTGTAGTCTACCTTCTTTTCTCCACCTTTAACAACAAAAAAAGAAAAAAAAATGCCTTAGAGAAGTCTTAGGTCCTAGTATTCCTTAACAACTTCCAACTAGACCAGAGAGAAGTGTGCACGCTGGTCACCATGCCACACTGCTCACGCTCAGTACTGGTTGTCTCACACCCAACCGCAGGAGTGCGGCTGTTGACTGCCTTCGTCCAATTACCCTGTCTGGCAGTCACAAATCTGATTTCTTTTTCCACGAGCGTGGTTATTTAGATTACACATAAGTGAAATCATACAGTATTTGTCTCTTGCTGTCATTTCACTTAATGCCCTCCAGATCCATTGGTGTTGTTGCAAATGGCACATTCCTTTCTTTTTGGTGCCAGATAATACCCCGCTGTGCATAGATGCGGATGGGGCATGGGTACAGGTGGTTTAGTGGAGGGTGAAAGAAAAGGTAATTATTTGAGGAAAACAGTAGAAATGCATGCAAATAACTTACCTCTATCTATCTACCTCCCTCCCGCCCTTCCTATCTAACCATCTCCCTGTCTCTGTCTCTTTCTCTCGATAACATATGTTTATATCGATCACAATCTCATCTGTCAACAGCCACTTTGGGTATTTCCATGGTGTGGGTATTGTAGATAATATTGTTGTGAATAATGGAGTGTAGAACTCTCTCCATTTCCTTCAGCTACATTTCCAGAAGTTGAACTGTTGGATCCTATATGGCAACACAATTTTAAATTTTTTGCAGCACCTCCATGCTATTTTATATAGCGGCTGTAACGAAACACCTCCCACCCCCAGCACCTGGGCACAAGACTCCCTTTGCTTCACCTCCACGCCAGCATTTGTTATTTCCTGACCTTTCAGCAACTACGCTAAGAGACCAGGGTGATGTCTCGTTGTGGTTTGGGTTTGCCCTTCTCTGATAGCTGGGCGCCTTCTATGTACACTTTGACTATTCAAATATCTTCCTTGTAAAATGTCTATTCAGGTCCCGTGCCCATTATTTTAAAAATATTTATTTATTTATGCACACAAGAGCTGGGGTACAGGCCAGAGGTGCAGGGAGGTGAGAGGATTCATCAGAGACAGTGTGGGGAGCAGAACAGGCAGATCCACTGAAACACACTGCTGAGGGGAGCAGCAGGGAGGCAGGAGAGGTCTGCTGTGCCATGTGGGTCCTCTCTCTGGCTGGGGATCGAGCTCCTTTTGCAGTGGCTGAGGATGCCTCATAGTTCTGTGCTTTAACATCTTGCGCCACCAGGGAGGCTCCCCTTTGCCCATTCTTAAATTGGATTACTTGATATGTTGCTCTCAAGTTAGATGGGTTCTTTATATAGTATGGATAGCAGTCCCTTAGCGGGTAGCTTTATGGCTGACACATATTCCATGTCCCTTTCTTTTCTCAGCTGTTTGGTCATCTCGTTGGTCATTTCCTTTCCTATGCAGAAGCTTTTAGTCCTATGTCACCCCATTTGTGTGTGTGTGTGTGTGTGTGTGTGTGCTGTTTGCCTGATGTTTTTTAAGCTGTACTTAATGGGAGTAATAAGGAAAAGTACTTCTACTCCATTTTCCCTGAGGAGAAATTTTTCAAACGTTACAAAAATATAGTTCAACAATCTTATCATGAAAACACTTAACAAAATGGATAGGGATTTTGCAGCGGGATGGAACAGAAGTGGGGTGGGGGGAGCAGTGCATCTGATAGAGCCGGGAAGGCCCCGTGACAGAGCCAGTGACAGAAGAGCACATGCAAGAGGGGCCTGGTGAGGAGATTTGCAAACTGACACATCAGACTTGCTTACAAGCACGGTGGGTTCTGGACTTTGGGGACCTGAAGAATTTTCTTTTAGTGATCACCTCCGTAGCGGAAACAAGGGCACCCCCTTACCCTAATTTTTAAAAAAAATTCAAAAAATTTATATATATTTTACATTATTTTTCATTTTTGCACAGTGTGTATTTCTCGTCCCCGTGAAATTGGCATCACCAGGTCGCTGTGCACCATCACCCTAGTCCCCTGTGCGCTTCCCACCCATTTTAGTTCGTCTCCGTCCCCTGTTTTAACCTCTCTTCGCCCCCCCTTGGAGTAACAAAAAATGACACCGATAGTTGAATCCATCATATTATTTGAGAGTGACCCTGTGACCCAGAGGTCAAGCCTTTGCTTGCCTGTCTGATTAGGACATTCCATAATTTTGGGAGGAACTTATCTCCAGGCTCTTTCCATTAATTAGTCCAGCACTAGCAGGTCCTCAAAGAGGAAAAACCAGTATGGAGGGCTCTCAAATCCCTCCTTGGAGATTAGGAAGTGAGATAAGGAAGGGAAGCTTTTAACAACATGACCTCAGCCTGCAGCCCGGAGAGGAGGCTGCCTGCAATCCGAGCAGCTGGGCCGCAGGAGAAAAGCAAACAACCGAAATACCTCTGTGACGCTGGGATTTTATAAAACTGGAGTATCTGGTGTTTCATCTGCCTGGCCAAGCCCGAGAGGACAGTGTTAAATTGCTTTCCAGTCTTAGGCCAACTTAACCTGTCTTATTCAGCTGCGCGGGTGCCTTTGAAATCAAATCTGGATGTGTAGGGAAGGGAACATCGTGAATTCTGAACGCGTGGAATTGTCCCCAGGTCAGATGGAGCCAGGGCAGTCCGGGTGAGCTCTAGAGTGACCTGCTGTTATTCTAGAATGACTGTCTGGAATGACGGCGAGAAGACTCTTGAAGGCCACGGAGGTGAAGAGGGGGTCATCTCGCAGACCTCAGCCTCTCTTGGCTTCCGAAGACTCTGAAGACTCCAGAAGGTGTGAGGAACCGTGGGGGAGGCCTAGTTTGGGTGCGCTCAAGCTCTGCCACAGACCAGCTGGGTGACCTAGCTGTGACTCCATTGCCCCAGCTACGGTTTCCTCATGCAGAAGTGGAAGTAGGGGCAGCCGAACTTCTGCACACCTGTGACTGTGCAGGTGCTTCTCTTCAACTCTCTCCTCTGCAGGGCAGCAGCCTCCTGCCTGCCCCTGACCAGTACCATGCTGGGGCTTCTGTGCACTGACCTCCCTCAGTGGAGGCAGCTTCCTCAAGGCCACCGCCTGCAGCCACGCAGGCCTCTCTCAGCAAACCTGTCCCTTTCGGGGCAGCTCTTCCTGCCGCTTGTGTCTACGCGAATGTCCTTTACTCTTTTGTCCCTTTCCCTAATAAACCTGCTCTTTAAAATAAAACAAACAACAAAAAAAATGGAAGTAGGAACGGACACCGTCTCAGTTGTGTGGTGAAGATTAAATAACAGTGGAAGCGACCAGTGAGCCCTACAGGCTGTTATTTTTAACACCACAGGACTAACACAGAGAGCTGAAGAGAACCTTTTAGAATTGAGTCGAATTGTTTCAGTTTATAGGAGGTGAGGCTGAGACTCAGAGGTGCCCTGGGATCCCCCAGCCCCCAAAGGTGGGGATGCTGGAGACTCAGTCGCCCCAGTGGCAACAGCCCCTAATCCCTGCATCCCCCGGGTGTCATCCATATCCCCATCAAGTCTAGGCACGGTTGTATGGCTGTACCTGATGGACATCTTATCTGACCTCTTATTTATGCATAGAAGAACTGGGGTACAGGCCAGAGGTGCAGGGGGTGAGAGGATCCACCAGAGACAGAGTGGGGAGCAGAACAGGCAGATCAACAGAAGTACACTGCTGAGGGGAGCAGCGGGGAGACAGGAGAGGTCTGCTGCGCCATGTGGGGCCCCTCCCTGGCCGGGGATCGAACTCAGGCCTCAGCAGTGACAGTGCTGAGATGTAAGCCCTAGGCCACAAGGGAGGCCCCCTTCTCTGACTTTCTTGAGACTTATTTTTTCAAAATCTGTCAAGAAAGTTGTTCGAAATGAGGAAAACAACAGCAAAACCAGCAGCACTGAGTGAGAGGGACCAAGAGCAGAAGGGACTGGTGTGGACACCCAGCAGGGGCCTGGGGTCGGACCCAGTGCACGGTCCCTGTGCTGAATGCCAGAAGCTTCCGTCTCTGAGGTGAGTGACCCGAGTGCCTTCTAATGCATGTTTTATTTCTCCACTGATTTTAATTGAAAGGGTACTGTCGAGGTTGCTAGGCATAAATATTGACCGATTTGACACTGCAGTTGTGGCGGGGGGGGGGGGGGG
>JAGFMF010012032.1:1878142-1894373 GCA_019455555.1 Galemys pyrenaicus
TCTTGTTCCAGATCTTAGGGGAAAGGCTTTTAGCTTTTCACCATTGAGAATGATATTGGCTATGGGCTTGTCATATATGACCTTTATTATGTTAAGATACAGTCCTTCTATCCCGAGAATTCCAAGGACCTTCATCATAAATGGATGCTGGACTTTGTCGAAAGCTTTCTCAGCATCTATTGATATAATCATGTGGGTTTTTTTTTTCTTCTTTTTGTTGATGTGGCGGATTATATTTATTGACTTTTGAATATTGAACTATCCTTGTGTTCCTGGGATAAATCCTACTTGGTCATGGTGGATTATCTTGTTGATGCATTGTTGGATTCTGTTGGCTAAGATTTTATTGAGGATTTTTGTGTCAGTGTTCATTAGAGAGATTGGTCTGTAGTTTTCTTTTTTTGTGTTGGCCTTGCTTGGTTTTGGTACTAGTGTGATGTTGGCTTCATAAAATGTGTTTGGTAGAACTCCTTCTTTTTCGATTTTTTGAAATAGTCTATGTAGGATAGGTACTAATTCAGTTCTGAATGTTTTGTAACTCTTTGGGATTTTAAATTGAAGATAAGATGCAAAGGCCACTGGGAAATACTCAACCATCCCCAGTGAATTCTTGCCCAGCCTCAGCCAGCACCACTTAGGCCAGGGACTAGTGGTTTTCTCCTGAAAACTCTTGGTTGCCTTAAGTGGATAAAGACATCCTAGCAAGGAACTTTTCATGAAGAGATCTCTGCTGGCACCTGGTAAAAGAGGAAACCACCCAACCCCCACAATTATTACACTGTGACTACTGAATATTATCCAGTGTACCAAGGGGCACTGGGATTAAGATAAAAATAGCACATGTTAATATGGAAATTTCATGAGTTGCTTTACAATAGGGCTAAGTTTGTATTTTCTCATCTCACTGAATGTAAAACTGAAGCTTGTTAAAAAGTCATCATTTCACTCCCAACATTGTTTGGAACTGAGTGTGAAGCTAGGAGCATAAATAAGTTGACTGTGGCTTAGCATTAAATGCAGATATGAACTTAATTCATATCTGGTGATTTAAGATCTTATTTCTGAGAAAAAAGCCGATGAAATTTGAAAAGTGTGTGGGATTTGAAATGGGAAGTCACAGGAGAAATTCTGTGACTCAAATGGTCAGCTCTTCCTGGAGATGGAGGTTAATGGCTTCACTAGCTATTTTTGCGTGAAGTGAAGCCTCTTGAGGTCTAGAATCCAGACCTCCAAGTCCCGTGAAATGTTATTATTTTTTTTTAAAGATTTATTTATTTATGCATACAAGAGCTAGGGTATAGGCCAGAGTTACGGGAAGTGAGAGGATTCAGCAGAGACAGAGTGGGGAGCAGAGCAGGCAGAGGGACTGAAATCCACTGCTGAGGGGAGCAGCGGGGAGGCAGGAGGGGCCTGCTGCGCCATGTGGGTCCCCTCCCTGGCCGGGGATCGAAGTCGCGCTGTTGTGTCATGGATGCTTCACAGTGCGGCGCTCAACCCGCTGCGCCACCAGGGAGGCCCCCTGTGAAACATTCTTGAGGAAGTAGTTTGGTTGCTTTATTAAGTGGATGGTCAAAGGCAGGCAGAAGCCAAGGAGTTTGTCTGACCATAGCATTAACTCCAAAACCCGAGACGAAAGTGAAAACACAGTGGGAAAAGCGTACATTTTGCAATATTTTCTCATTTATTTATTTGATAAAAGGTCTTCTGGTGATTTTGGTCTGCATTGACTGTTCGGTGATGCTGAACACCTGTTCACAGACTTCTTGGTCATTTGGATGTCTTCTTTGGATTCTTGACTTGAATTCAGCTCCTTTGCCCATTTTTTAACGAAGCTAGAGGGAGGAGGTATTCCTTTTATACTTTGGATATCAGATAGGTAGCTTTCAAATGTTTTCTCCCATTTCATGGGTTGACTTTTTGATGTGTTGACTGTTTCCTTGGCTGTGTAGAAGCTCTTTTATTTCAGCTTGCTCCACCTGGCTTTTTTTGCTTTTGTTACTTGTGCTTATGATACCACATCCAAGAAATCATTGTCAAGCTCCGTATCCAGAAGCTTCTGCCATGTTTTCTCCAGCAATTTCAAGATTCCACATTTAATTCATTTTGAGTTGACTCCTATGTATAGTTGATATAAGGGTTCAGTTTTATTATTTTGTGACTATTTAGTTTGCCCGACACTACTCATTGAAGACACTTTCATTTTCACATTGCCATCCTCGAGGGACCTACCTGCTGACTGTATGGATGGGTTTATGCTTGGGCTCTCAATTCAGTTCCATTGGTCTCTTTGTTTTTACGTTAGTCCCTTACTGTTTTGATTCTAGTAGCTTTGTCATAGAATTTGAAATCAGGAAGTGTAAATCCTCCAGTTTTATTCTTCTTGCTTAAAATTGTTTTGGCCATTCATAATCTTTTGTGGTTCCATAGCACTTTTAGGATTTTTTTTCTATTTGTTTCATAAATGCCTTTGAGATTTTTGGTAAGAAGGCTATTGAATCTGTAGGTGGCTTTAGGTACTATGGACATTTTAACAACATTAATCCCAACTTCACTTATATGAAATGTCTATTTGGTGTGCTTTAGATTCTTTGACCAGTATTGTTTTCAGTTACAAGTTTTTCATCTCCTTAACTTTTTTAAAAAAGTGATTTATCTGTTTTACTCTTTTTGGTGATATTACAAATGAGAGTCTCTTCTTCATTTCTTTTTTGTATGGTTCATTGTTCTGAAGACATTTATGTGAGAGAATAAATTTCTTATGTTCTTTCAATCTACTGAATTTGGGGGGGTCTTTGCTTATATTGTTTTGTCCTGGTTTTCATCACAAATCCATCTCAGGTTTAACACCCAAAGCAAACCTCACCCTCTCCAGTTGCTTCATCACCCTGGAATTTTCTCTTTGTGAAACTCAAGTCACTCTTTGAGTCTATAACACAGAGTTTATGACTTAGTTGCCAACTGTTCCATGAATGTCAACGCCATCCCAATCCTTAAGTATATTTTTTCTACAATATTTACTCTGTCTGGCATAATTTTGAGCATATTTACCTGGTAGATGCCAGGTAAATAGCTATAAGTTAATATTTTGATAAACTGAGCGTTCATATCTATTAATTAATGCCATGTTCAAAATAATAACAATTCAGACAACAGATATGCTGAACTGCCCCGAATCATATTGTGAACTCCCTTTAATGATTCACATCTAAACAAATGACCTTAGATGTCCTCTTCTGCATGTTGTTAAATAAAGACACCTTTTGTTTTAAACTTGAATTATTCAAGATTTTGTGGTTGTCCATATCCCTCCAAAGAGGAATTCACTGCAGTGCAGTTGTGTCTGAATAAAGCAGCAAAAACGAAGTGCATTATTACCTTCTATAATCCTTAATTTCTTAGGCATTTCATTTATAATCCAAGGACTGACAATGAAAGCTCACCAAAGAGTGTACCTACTCTGTCAGCGTGACTATTCAGAAGACAAATGGACTTGAAACAAAGAAGCCCACCTCTTACGAGTGTGGGTGGGTTTCCACTAATATTTACCATACATGGTTTAGTGCTAAAGCAACCGCCCGTAGATCTCCTACTCAGCTGCACTTCACTTCAAAGCCTTGCGTTGTCAGAGACAGGAGAAGAGGCTTCAACCTTTAATGTGCATTGTCGCTGATTTTAATCTCCAGCATCAACATAATGGAAGTTCCAGGTAGTGGGATATTATTGCCCTACTGCTGAGGAAGCTGTCCTTGGAGGCTGGGGCACTTCCTACATATATATACCCTATACATCCTATACATGCACACATGCAGACAGACAGACATATACATACATTTATATCCTATACACCCTATACAGACTTTATAGTAAAAGACACAAATATCATTTCATAATGAAGAACTTTTTAGGTTACTTTCTTAAATAGATCACAAACTATATATATATATGTATGTATGTATGTATGTATGTATCTCATTTTAAAAGGACAGATTTATTAGGAAAAAAAAAGAAGGAAAAAGAGACAACTGCATAGTCACAGGCAGGCAGGGAGGAGGGCTGATTCAAACTTCATTCTCTATTAAATAAAAAATGAGAGGGCCTCCCTGGTGGTGCAGTGGGTTAAGTAGCACACTATGAAGCAGACCACAGTCACTGCAGCACGAGTTCGATCCCTGCTGCCAGCCAGGGAGGGGACCCACATGGCGTGGCAGACCTCTTCTGCTGTGCCTGCTGCTCCCCTCAGCAGTGTCCTTCTGTTGATCTGCCTGTTCTGCTCCCCGCTCTCTGTGGTGAATCCTCTCACCGCCCCCCACCTCTGGCCTGTGCCCCAGTGCTTGTATGCATAAACAAATAAATCTTAAAAAAAAAAGAGAGAGTCCTTAGATTATTTTAGGTTAGATTATGCATATGCCAATTTTAAGTTACAAGTTTATTCAATACACAAAAGTTTTGCTAGACTTTAAGTGAAATGAGGTAATATGTTTGGATGAGTATATATGACAAGTATATATGTGCATTGTATACACACACACATTTCTCTATGCCTTTTGTTTGTATAGTGTGGATAGATAAGGTAAAATGATATAAATGAACAACTCCCATATATGGATAAGAAAAAGTAACCCAATAAAATGTAAAACATGGAAGAGACCTGTATAGCATTCAAAATAGTATATGAAATAACTAACAATTACATTGTATATCACAACAATGCAAAATAGAATCATGAGATTTCAGTATTAGTACATATATACCAGAATGGCTAAGACCAAAAAAGAAAAAGAGGGAAAAAAGCAGATAAGAACAAAACAGAATGGAAAACAACCTGACAGTACGGTGTGTTGACCCTGTTACGTTAGGTACATGAGGCTGGGGGCAGCCAACTGGAGCTGCATGAGATGACAAGCACAGACTGGAGAGCTGGCATTCTGAAGATGGAGCTTCAGCTAGACAGAAAAAGCTGGTTTCCTGAGAACAGTGTTGACAGTAACGCGGATGGATGGATGGACAGAGAATGGATGGCTGGATGGTTAGACAGCAACTTTCTGTTTCAATTTATTGTGGGAGCAGGTTTTTATCACTTGCAAGTGAATATATTCCTAAATTAGTTAGAGGTGTAGTCCTTTCTGCTCTGGTATTGAATTCCTTTTAAATAAAGCATCGTTCCTTTTAAATGAAGCATTATTTCTTACAGTTCCTTAAACATCTGTAGCTCATCTTTGTCTCTTGGACTTTACCTCTTAATGACAATTTTGATTGTGAAACATTTGCCCCCCCTTTACTTGTCTACAATTATTTGCAGATTTCCTGGAAATCTGTATGAACTTATAAAGTTGTGGGAACTATAGGAAAGAAGGACAAGGAAAAAAGAAAAAATCCTAAATTCCTATCATCCAAAGATAACAGCTATTAACTTTGGGTGCTATATTAACTTTCTATCATTTTTTAATAAAGTACAATTGTATGGTGAAGGATATAATTTTTTTCATGTATGGTGGATTTTTTTCCTGGTGAACTTAACGTAGTATATATAGGTGTTGATTTATAGTAACATGATCTGAAACTTATATAGTGTTATAATACAATATTACTTGAATAAAACATTTTTTAAAATTAAGTATATTTAGGAAACAAAGTGCATGTATTAACTACACTCATTTTTGCTGTACTCTTAGTACCCAGTGTTGTAATATATACTATAGGAAGCATTTAGAAGAAGTACAGTACGATTGGCAACCTGACTACTAGGGTTTGTCTTTGTGTTATGACCCTGGATCAATCATTTAATTTCTTTGTGCCTCCTTCATTGGATGAACGCAAGGCAGTATAATACTTGTACCTATATTGTTGGGGTTATTATAAGTGATACGTATAAAAACTTTAAATAGCGCTTCACCTATTTAAGTTTGAACCAGGAGTAAATACCAGACAGTCAATGCTTGTTGAATGAATTAACCATTGCTATCCTTTTAATGGTAAAGAAGAACTGGGGGGACAGAGTAAGGGAGAGAATCTTGCCCTCAGTTTTAGTGGGTGAATAAGTTGAAGCTCCTTCTTTCAGTAGTTGAAGAAGATGGGAAATGTGTGTGTGTGTGTTTGTGTGAGAGAGTGAGAATGGCATAGTGAGCGTATTGACCAACGAACCACGGGAAAAATATCAAGATTTATCATCTCTTGAGTAAAAATTGACCCCAATTTAACCTCTATTAATATTTATTTCTCAGGTCAATAAATCTAGAATTTGTTTCAGTAAATGTCAATATCAGTTGTAGTCCACCTACTCTCCTTCAGGGGCAAAGAAGAAGAGGAAACTGTAGTTTGAGTATGTTAGAAATACAACAGTGAAGCCACACATAAAACTCTGAGAAAAAAAACAAACAAACTCTACTTTTAAAACAAAATGATAATCAACTCCAAACTTTTAGTTGATTAGAGAGGAAGCAAGTTGGTTCCCCAAATAAGATCTCAATGGAATAGAAGCACAGTGGCCAGAAGGAAATCCTGGAGCTCTGGATGACCTTGAGTTCATCATTTCAATCCTCTGAGTCTGTTTCTTAATCTGGAAATATATACACACATATATGTACACATCTACACATACATGCATGTAGATGCACATATCGTTGCATGCATATACATGTATATATATATACACATGTTTCTGTCAACAATGCCTTGAATATTATATATTCTACCTGGGAATGTCAATTCTAGTAGTCTTCTGTACTTTGCATACATTTTGTTAATCTTACTGGAAAAAATGCAATTATATTATTATATTTTAAGGAAAACATAAAATTTGCTACTAGGGACTGATATAGAAGTCAGAAAATCTTTCTCCCATATTACTGTCAGGTGCTTTGAGGCTTGCTGTCACTGCTGGGGGAACACAAGACATCAAAGAACTGAGGGCTTTTATTATTTTTAGTTCTTTTTGAGCTAATCGATATATGTTGGGACTGGCATCAGGAGCGGGGTATAAAAGTCTGGGTTACAGGACTTGCTTCCAAGCATGAGTCACTAGATGAATGGGGAAGGGCATGCTTCCCTGGCCACACTTCTGAAATTCCTTCCTCTCTTCCATTATCCCATCTTTCTTTATTTTCTTTACTTTATATTACTTATAACAGTCTGTTGTTTTATTTGTCCATTTGTCGTTAGTCCTTTTCATGAAAATGTAACTCCCATGAGGGCAGGTACCTCGTCTGTCTTACTTGGACTTCCTGTGTCTAGCACATTCTGGGCTTAATAAATGTTTACTGAGTGGATGAGTAAATGGATAAATAATAACGACATGTCTGAATCAATAGGAACTTACAGTAATATGACAGATGGAATTAATAGCACCATTTCTTTACCTTTTCTTCCTCTGCCTGCCCTTTGCTGTGTGACTGAAGTTCCTCCAGCAAAAAGAGAGTACTTTTCCCCATGCTTTGCTCTTGGTTTGGTTACATGCCTCACTTTGGTCAATAACTTGAGACAGAGGGGTGGTGTGAGAGGCCCAAGCTCATGCCTTAGGAGGCTTGGTTGTGTCCATTTGCTCCGTTTTCACTTCTGCTCATGCCCCATCTCTCAAGGGACATACCCAGGCCTGCCTTTGGTCTCCTGAGAGGATGAGACACTTGTGCTGCAGAACCACTGGGAGACCAGCAGTCTCAACTGGCTGACTCCCGGGCATGAGAAGGAACTTGCAATTGTTTGAAGCCACTAAGGTTTGGGGTAGTTTATTACCTAGCAATAGAACTGATATGATCCACAAGGCAGACATCAGTGCAATCATGTGTACAGTGACTGGGGGCAGTGGTATCGAGGTGACAGCTTGGTGGCAGGAGTGGGTATCAGTCACTACCTCCAGAACCTCAATTCTGAGATACTGGACTTTGAAGCTCACGTCACGATGGCACTGAACGGGGAAGTGCCAGAGGCAATGCTGACAGTTGTAACTGCTCTTCTTCCAAACCTCTCCCAGCTTTTCTATACACGCATCAAGATGCCATCTTACAAATATCATGCTCGTTCCATCAGGAAACTGAGATTTTTGACGAAAGCATATTACATATGGCAAAACCAAAGTCTTTCCTATCAAGTGACTGAAGAAAAGCAAATTATGCTTTGGTGCTTGCATTTATTGTTACATTTCCTGCCACTTATGAGATTGAGCAAAGTTAATTTGACAGACATTTATTCATCTTCTGTAATGGAATTATAAAGAATGGTGTGAATTTCCTCCCGCAGGCCTTTGAGAACATCATTTTTGAAATGTGTTTGGTTTTTTTTTTTAATCACCTAAAATGTTTATCTGCCTTGAGGTTTTAAGACTAAAGACTTGGCATTCCAAAGCACCATGCAGGAAACTATAATAAATTCGCTAGTAACTGGAAAGGCAGAAAGTCGATTACAGAAAAATACCCAGTCTTTTTATTAACATTGTATTTCTCGTTCTCCTACAGTCAACTTTTGTCTTTTGAGCGCTAATAATATCACCACTTATACACTTAATTTCCTTTTTGGAATCTTCTTTTTGTTTTGTTCTGAGTGAATTTTTAAAAATATCTCTGGCTTTCCCTTAAACTGATGACATTTAAAAATATGAGAGCATTTTATGTTTCTAGGATGTCGGTGATGTTTCTGAAATGATTTTCTGATTTCTTTTTTTAGTTCAAAGAAGAAAGACTTCAGGAATGTGAGCCCTCAATGATTGAGAATTAATTGTAAAACCCCAGCCTGCTGGTGCCAGCTGAAGCTTCTCCCAGTACGTGATGTTTATATAGATGAAGAGGTTGGAAAGGCCTTGAAAAACTGGTGAGTCTGGTGAAAGAGCAGCCCCTTCTGAGATTAGTGCCTGGTGGGAATGCTCACCCAACATTAACATGCCGTGTGTGTGCAGAGTTATTTTCTGACAGCTATGCCAACACTGGGCTTGGCTTTCATTGGCCTGTCATAGGTCACATGACTGTGTCTGAACTAATCAGAGCAGCCAAGGGATGAGGAACTCTGGCAGGTCAGCCCTAGGTCTCAAGTTCTGTCCCAGAGGCAGGGAGTGACCAGCTCTGCATGCATGATAGGGAAAGCTCTTCTTACCGAGATTCTTGGTGGTAATATTTTTTCCTCATTTTCTGTATCTACAGGGAAAAAGGGGATAATGAAGGTCTGCTATGATTTAATTATTGATTTATTATCAATCAGATTTAATTATTGACCCAACTTCCTCATTCTTCCAAAATGGATTAATGTACCTACAGTCTGGTTTTGTCCTCAGGATGGACAGAATACATTTGTCCCTCGACCTTGGACTTGGCCAAAGAGACCTTGGCAGAGGAGACACATATGGAGGCTTGGGATGGGCTGGTGGGTTTGGTTTTGCTGTCTCGCTCTCTGCAGTGAGAAGAATCAGCCAGCACCTGTTGTCTCCGGGAGAATAATACACATGGAAAGCAAACCTGCTTTGCCACCTACAGACAATTCTAAGTAGGTTTAGATGAGATGAAATAAATTCCAATTGACCCACAGGTGCATGTGTGAGAAGTAAAGCTTATTGATACATGCCATTGAGCTTTCTTCATGGTTACATAGCAATAGCTGAGAAACACACCTTCTCTCTCCACTCAACCTACGAACGGAACAGACCTGATCATCTCCACCTACTGCTAGTTGCATTTATTGGGAAATTATTCATCTTTCTTCTTGTCAGTCTGGACTCCTCCATGAAGTACGTAAAAATAGTTTGTAATGTCGTCGAGCAAATTCTCACTATCATTCTCCTACTTGGACTGATTTCTATCCATCTAGCTGTAAATTTCCCAAACTCTGTTATCATTTGTGTTTTGAAATCTTTGATATTAAAGATGATGCCACAAATAAGCCATTGTTCTGAACAGGTTCCATAAAAATTACAATGCTATTATTATGACTTCAGTCAGGCGTTTACAAATCTGCTTTTTTAAATGGAGATTTATTGGGGGTTTCAGCTGTTCCATGATGGGACAATATTAATGTCTTCACAAGAACAAGTGAGTTAATACAAGTCTTTCTATGTGCTTGGAGACTCCTCGGCGATGTCAGCTTAGACAGCTGTTTCTCCACATACAGTGGCTTCTCTGTTACACGGGAGGGCTGGGGGATGGGCTGTTTTCATGTTTCTTTCTATTATTATTATTATTCAGGGCTTGGGGTTGCAGGGAAAGAACCACTGAGCTAGACTTCCCACTGAGTCTGAGGTGCAGACAGTTGAAGAAGGCACGAGAGGGGGCAGACACATGGCCGCTGAAGAATCACGGCTTTGGCCCCTCATCCTGGCCCGACAAGGAGCCACTTTCTTTGGTGGACTCCTAGAGAAGGCAGCCAGTGGCTAGAGAGTGGACTGCTGAGTCAAACCCCTGTGGTTTGGGGCACTTAAAATGCAACTAATGGGAACCCCACCCACGCCCCTGGACTGGCTCCTTGTCTTCTTCATTCCCCCCTTCTCCGCGGATGCTTCTTGATAAGAATCAAAACCTCGTGTTCACACCCTTGCCTCAAGATCTCCTCTGGAACAAGACATTTATCATTCTAGAAAGTAAAATCCATATTTTTATTGTCTAGAGAACAGCACATGATTTTATTATTGTGCACAAACATAATCAAATGCCAGATTAAAAAGATATTCCCAAATGCGTAATCATTAGACCATTCATCCATCAAGTATCGTTGGACGTTATTGTTGAGCACTGCTGAGCATTATTCTAAGCAAAAATAAACATGCAACCTCTGCACATAGAAAGGGCTCGTGGAATATGACTTCAATATGAACAAGATTTATGTCACTAAATTGACTGGAATAAACTTGGGGGTTTTGTTTTTTGTTTTTTAAATAGGTTTATCTTTCTTCTATGGCAATCATTCCAATATGTTCCTGTTAGTCAGATGCAATGTTGACTCAGCTGCCCTTTAAAAGTCAAATACCTTCCATGTGCCATGAAAGGATCCTTGCTTTGAGTCCAAAGCCCAATGCAGACTCCAGTTCAGAAACTGACCGTGACTGTCATCGTGAAATTGGGACATGGGCCACCATTTGGACGATCTAATCAGAGATCAACCAACTTCTGAAGAACTGGGTGGGATTATTTGATAGCTCAGTGCAAAGTTCTCTTGGACAGCGGTGCAGTGTTTACTCTCATGCTGCTAAGCTCCACGTGAGCAAGCACATGAGTCTGCATTTGCACACACATACAAATAGCAACAACTCCTAGGAGGTCTTCCTTAAAAGTCCAAATTCTATTCTTTTAGATAGCATTTTAATTTTTTAGATAGCTATTTTAATTTTTTCATATTTCCTTCTAGTCTCTAGCCTTGGACAGATGTAATTTTTATGTGACTATCGGAAGATTCTTCTATTTTACTCATTTCTTCTAAAATTATTTCTCTAGCCCTACGTGGTCTCCACAGTGTTTTGCCCCGTGCTTTTGAGAGAGATACTGAGGATGGAACCGTCCCAGCTGAAATGAGTTTGTACCATCTGTGCTGTTTCAGTGTCTTCTGTTTCCTGTTCTATGGAAGGGCCTCCTGGTCCCTACATTTTCGGGGATGAGTATGTTTGGATAATTGTTTCAAGTGGGTGTGTGCTGCGGGAGGCCAGGTGTAGGGTCTTGGCACTTACCAGGAGTCTAGTGTGTTTATTTGTTATTTCTTCACTCATGCATTCATTCAATAAACATTCGCTGAGGACCTGTTACCCACAAGACAGCGGTTGCCACATTCCCTCTGGAGGCTGGTGGTGGAGGCTGGCGGCCATAGGGGTCAGAGACTGGAGAGAGCAGGAGGTGAGGGAGCTGGAGCTCAGCGTGAGCCGGTACGTTCATCCAGGTAAGTCACAGGCACCAGGTGCGCACACAGGAAGATAGGACCCAGAATTCCAGAGGCCAGGGTACAACGAGAGACCTTTACTCCAGTCAGTCAGACAAATGGGCGAGAACTCAAACGACAAGACATACACGCAGGCACCCGGGCCCTGAAAGGGGTTCAGGCTTAATGCAAGACAAAGCCTGAAAACGACAGCGCTGCCTTGGTGCCTGTTGAAAGTGGCTTACGTGAAGGCAGAGATCCTAAGCACCGTGAGTCTGTTTGTGATCTGCAGCTGGAACCTTCCAGAGGCACCACGCACTCCTGAATTTGAGTCCATGCGGAAGCTGAGTGACGCTGGGTGAGCTCCTTCCCCTCCCGGCCACGGTTTCCACGCCTCGAAAATGGGGATGACGTATCAGAGCTCTACTCCCAGGGCTGCGGGGAGACCTAAATAAGCCAGTTCTCGTGATGCTCCTGGCACAGGTACGTAGTCGTGCAAGTCAGTCCGTACAACTAACAGGCAGGGAAGGAAAATGTGCTTGGCTACGGCTTGATCCCCTGCAGGACCCACAACCGGTCCTGCCATCACCTTTAGAAATGTAGAGGCCCAAATGACACCGCCATCTTTTTCCTCTTCCTTATGACCTGCATGTGGCCTCAGTTTGGGAGACACCCCCACCACCGCCCCATGGAGATGTGTCCCCCACCGGTCTTCCCCCAACAGTGAAGGGGGACGATTCCGTCCCCTGGGCTGTCACGTTGGTTGGGACGTCAAGCCAAATCACCTCCTAGGTGCTGGCCCAGCAAATGGCCGACCTCTCACATGCGTCGCCTGCCCTGTGGTCCTGAACAGTCAGCTTCTAGATGCTTCTAGATGCTTCCAGATCTCCATGCTGCTCACAAGCCAGCAGGTGCCTGTGACAGCCGCCTCCCATTCGGAAAGCCGTGTCTCATCCCCAGGTGGTCATGTGTGCCTGTTTTCACACAGGGCTCCCTCCTCAGGGCAGCCTGTCTGCCTCAGCCGGCGCTTCTACCATCCCGGCCTGGAGACCACCTTCCCTCTGTCGTTGCCGGGAGGGAGGCATTTCTTTGAAAGAGCCATAGCCTTTTCCTGGGTCCCAAGCCGGGGAGTCACTGCCAAGTGGGCCAGGCTCCTTGGTTGGAGGCCTCACTCCAAGAATGGTGTCCTCACCGCTGCGCTAATAACAAACAAGCTGGACTGCGTGAACACGGCCGCCCGCTGAGGCCCCAGCAAGGGCTGGTGCGCGCCAAGGCAGAAAGGGCAGCGCCTACTTCCTTCCCTCGTCTTCTCCCTTTACAGAAAGGCCTTTGTTTTGTCATTCTGTGCACGAGCTAAGCAGATTACAGTAAAGAGAAATGGGGCAGGCCCAGGTATCTAGGAGATGGGAGAGAATTTGCATTCCAATTGTGAGACTCATCAAAAGGCCATTC
Organism: Galemys pyrenaicus; assembly: GCA_019455555.1. NCBI lineage: Eukaryota > Metazoa > Chordata > Mammalia > Eulipotyphla > Talpidae > Galemys > Galemys pyrenaicus. The sequence continues at coordinate 1,891,412 of JAGFMF010012032.1, forward strand.
TTCCCGGGTCTACTAGTGAGGCGCTCAGCTGGGCTAGCTCGGCAGCTCCTTACCTTCGCCCTCAAATTGGGGGAGGCTCCAGTGATGACGCTGGGCCTTGGGCAGCAAGGGCAGCAGGGCGGCATGAAGTCAGGCATCCCACGGATCTCGAGGGCTGGACGTCTTTATGCTACTTCCAGGTGTTAGGTTTTAGTGTCTTCAAGAAAGAACCACCACAGAAGACCACTGCATAAAAACCAAAAAAAAAAGTCTATGTTAAATGTTGACTTTGGGCAAAGTCGCGTACAACGGGATGAGTGCATGTACGACTTCATTTGTGGGTTATGCTGAGAGTCTGTATACAAGGGGCGGGGGCGGGAGGACAACGAACTTTCTGCCAGATGGTGGCCGAGCCCTCTCCCCACCCGCCTCCTCCCAGCCGATGGTGGCCGAGCCCTCTCCCCACCCGCCTCCTCCCAGCCGGGTTCTGTCCCAGATGCTCCCAGATGGAATGACTCCTCCCAGCCCTCCAAGGGCTGCCCCCCATGGAAGGCCCCACTCCCCATTTTATCCACCTCCCGCAGAAGTCTTAGGCCCCCAACTCCAAATCCTCCTCCTTTTTCCATTTTTCTTTTTAACAGCCATCGACCTCCAAGAGCCACTTCACCGAAAGCCAAGTGCTCTCAGTTGGTTGGAAATAACCCCGAAAGCCAACACCCCTTTTCCTCTTCCACACTCACAGACACCGAGACCCAGCTCTGGCCTGTCTGCATCTCCCCCTTCCCGCCCCTTCCACACAGACTTATTTCATAAAACTGTCAGCTATTAACTTAGCATTATTTAAGGGGCTTTGGGTCTCAGTTCCTGAATGCAACCTAAGCTGGGTGGGTCCAGGCCCGACACGAAGGTCTGGCTGTATAAAACATGATCCACAGAGGCACTAAATAAATAACCGCGCTGTGGTCCCCCGCCCCTCTATTTATCACGGTGGTAACGATAAGGATCTGATTTAGAGTGAACCCTTCTGAGGGTTGAACCGGCAGGCTGTAATAGGACCTGCAGGGGAGGCCGATAACCCCAAACAATGCAAAGAAACCCTGTCAGATAAATAAAACAAATGGCTTGTCCACTCGACAGCACTGTCAGGAAGAGACAGGGAGCCCAATGGGTAAAAGCCCACCCCACAGCCAGGAGCACCTGACCTGAGCTGAGGAAATCACCTCACTCGGAAAGCGTTTGTGGGGCGGGAGGGGTGGTGGTGGGTCGATTTATTGAGGTACCTGGTGGCGGGGGCACCTTACTCTTTGATCTCAGGCAAAGCCTGCACTCTCTCCTTCCAGCCTGTAAGGGGAGGCACCGCTCCCCCTCCCCCCACCTCCCTGGGCTATTGAGGAAGACCCGGAGAGAATTAGAGTAAAAGGGTCCAGGAAGGAAATGACCCCACCAGACACTCACACAGAGGCCCACAGAGGCCTGAGCTGGCTACAGAAGAGCGTGGAGGGAGGCTAAGCACTGGGGAGCAGAGAACAAGGGAGTTGACTGCAGGGCATGAGAGAGAGAGACTGTGTCTCCCGTGGCAGCACAGAAATGCGACTTGCAGTTGCCAGTCCCTGCTTTGAATTTTCTCTGAAGCCTGGAGATGGATTTTAATGTGGAATCTGAAGGATTCTGAGTATGGGCAGCTTTTGTGAGAATTCTTAAAAATTTGGTGTGTATATAGTTTATCTATTTGTTTTTAAAGATTTGTTTATTTATCCATACAAGGACTGGGGTACAGGCCAGAGGTGTGGGGGGTGAGAGGATTCACCAGAGACAGAGTAGAAAATAGAACAGGTGGATTGACTGAAACACACTGCTGAGGGGAGCAGCGGGGAGGCAGGAGAGGTCTGCCGTGCCATATGGGTCCCCTCCCTGGCCGGGGATCAAACTCATGCTGCTGTGCTATGGATGCTTCATAGTGCTGTGCTTAACCCCTTGCACCACCAGGGGTGCTCCGTATTTTATTTAAAACTGCATGTTTTAAGTGGAAAGCCAGTAGGTTAGATGCAACCTCTGGAGAAAAGCAAAACAAAATGGGGCGAGGGGACTTTGTTTGTGGAGTCAGCACCCCCACCTTGCCCTTCATGCTGGACCCCACCCTGTCACCTAACTGTGCAGAAACGTGGTGCCCTTTCTAAATCTCCTGGAGAGCAGCTCGTTTGTGTGCTGAGACTTAATCCCTTGCACCAGCAGGAAGACACCAGTGATATATTCTTGAAAAAGACCCAGCTGATCAACTTAGAACCATAAATAGTCAACAGGTAGGCATGGCCAGCCCAGACCTCTGTGGGAGGCTTCCAGGGTAGCCCAGAGTATCTCTGCTGTGAGGGCTTTTGAAAACAACAAAGGCCACTTAGTTGGCAAGCAGGACTGGGTGGGGGACTGCTGACTTTGGTCCCCAGTCAGGCTAAGGGTCACCCACGCTGCTTGCTGAACAGGCATGTTCTGAGGCCTCACCATGAGGGCTTGAGGATGTGGCACGGTCACTGATGAATCTAGAACACTGGAGCGTCACTGTTTTAATAAAACCATCGTGCATCCTTTCCTTTCAAAGTGGCGATGCTCTAACTTGCTTGTTCTTCAAAATCATCTTGGAAACTTTACAAAATACGTCTTCTTAGAAACTAGTCTAGAAGACTGATTTGAATGGCTATTGGATAAAATCCTTATATAACTATTACCGGAGTGGACCTGATAGGGGGCTCTTGTATCTTTGCTATGTTTTTGGAGAAATAGATCTGCTTATCCCCAATACAGGTGGCAAAGCTGAGACCCAGAAATGGAAAATGACCTTTATGGTTTTGCACCAAAGATTAGAATAACATGCAAATGTTTTTCTTAAGGGTATTTTTTTTTTAAAGATTTATTTATTTATGCATACAAGCACAGGGGTACAGGTCAGAAGTGTGGGGGGTGAGAGGATTCACCACAGAGAGCGGGGAGC
>JAGFMF010012032.1:1894423-1916866 GCA_019455555.1 Galemys pyrenaicus
CCTCCTGGCCGGCGGCAGGGATCGAACTCATGCTGCAGCGGCTGCGGTTTGCTTCATAGTGTGTTGCTTAACCCACTGCGCCACCAGGGAGGCCCTCTTAAGGGTATTTTTAAGCATCATTTATTCCCCCTAGAATCTGCAGCCAATTTGCTACATCCAAGCTATTCATGTTGGGGTTAAAATTAATTTTTTGAGGCTCTAACAGTTGGGTATTTCTTTGCAATTATATATTTTTTCTTGGTGTTTGTTGTTTAATAATTCTTTCTCCCAATCAGTCAGGAAGCAGCTTCTATGCTTTGTTGGCTTTGAGGTGGTTTGTGGCAAAGCTTCCTGGTTTTTATTTCCAAAGGCTTATGCTTGGTGAGAATCCTATGGTATGAGGATTAAGTGATTGCTTCTGGAGTAAAAGGCAGTTCCAAAATACTAAGGGACAGATGGAGACGCAGAAGCAAAATTAAAGTGATTAAAAAATAGATACATGAAAGTAGTACATATCTTTAATGTAAGATTAAAATTTTTAAGTAAAAATTAAAGTTAAAATGTTAAAAAATTTAAAAAATAATTTAAAATTTATAGATCAAAAATCAGATGCACAGTTTTTAGTTCTGAGATCAATGAGCTGTTGGCCTTTTACACTTGAAAGAGCTCAGTGGAGTGAAGTCTTGTACTAAGGAAATAAAACTATCTATCCAGGAAAAAATTGTTTATCCCATAAGTGGAAAAAATGACCTAAATTCACTCAAATGAATACAAATACAGCCTAAGCAAGATTAAGAAAAAGAAAATAAAAAACATATCAGTCCGTAGGAACGGAGACTCCAGAGGCACAAATGGTTTTAGGCTCCACCTAGCCCTGCCTGTAAACAGCACCATCCACGTCTCCGCATTCTGTCTCCACCTCCCCACCCACTTCGTTCCCAGGCTTGTCCCACCTGAGGCTCTCAGGCTCCTCTTATTCTAGCAAGTCCAGAGCAATGGGCACTTCTCGTTGGCCAGCCCTGGGTCACATGCCCAGACAGCATCTAGGAAGGCGGGGCCAACCTCTCTCAGCTACATGGGCAGACTTTGGAGATAAGGTGACTCCCAAAAGAAGAGAAAAAAAAAATCAAACAAATATAAGAACGCAAACAGGACTACTAAAGAGCAGAAAGGGACTTGATCTGGTCAAGAATGAACAACAGATGTTTTCTAGAAAGGAAGGCAAGATGGATGTAGGGAAAGAAACCAAGTCCATTTTCTTCTCTTCTGTCTCACATTAGCATTCATTAAGTAAAGGCAGGAAGTCAAAACAGTGAAACAAACACCGATTGAGAATAAAATCAAAGAAAGGGCCCTTCTTATTATTAATAGTGAAAAATTCTGACTTGATATTGTTTTCAAGAAGACTGTTTTCTTTTTTTTTATTCTTTTTCTTTTAAGAACCTACCGTAACTCAGCTTGGCTAATAAAGTGTTTGTTCAGTACATTATAGAAGTCTTTTGGGAGACTATTGAATCAATTAGAATGATTCGTAATTAGCACACCAACCTAATGACAGGGTGTCTCTAAATTGCTTGAAAATAGTTTACTCATTTCAGGACTTGTGTGTCCCGCTTATGAATTTATTTACACTAGTCATGCTTACCAGGCTTTTAACCTTTTTCCAGAAGATAAATTTTGCTCAGATTATATATGAAATATCACAAGTTGCCAATGAAGTAGTTTTGAATACCTGGACAGTTATGCTATGATGAAAAGTTTCCCATCTGTAGAAAATTATTCACAAAAACCTGTTATGGGGCCTCCCTGGTGGCGCAGGTGTTAAGTCTCAGCACTATCAAGCTATCACCAGCCACTGCGATGTGAGTTTGATCCCCAGCCAGGGAGCTGACCCACATGGCGCAGCAGACCTCTCCTGCCTCTCCCGCTGCTCCCCTCAGCAGTGTATTTCAGTAGATCCACCTCCTCCAGGCCCTACTCTTGTCTTTGGTGAATCCTCTCACCTCCACAGACCGTTTGCCTGCACCTCAGTTCTTGTATGCATAAATAAATAAATAAATAAATTTTTAAAAGCCTCTGTTATAGTCTATTACAAACAAGCAGTTTTGATAATTCTGATTGATGTGAAAACCCTGAGGCCACATCCAATAGAATAGAAGCAATAAATGTCATGGACTTGACTCCTAAGGCTAATCAGATACCAAACAGTAGGCTTAGCAAATGCCTATGCTTTTTGCAAATGTTTGCATGATAAGCCGGGGAGTTAGCTAACTGCCTGTAAGAGTTCCCCAGACTCTGATGGGCAGATGCCCACTCATATGGTATGACTTTAGCTTTTCAGATTTCAAGAGCCCGGTTCGAGAGCTGTGCCAGCCCACAGCCACATGGCAATTTGATCAATGGCGTAGGATCTGAAGTCATGCCCTCATCTCTCCCTAGTGCAAGAGGGAGGATCTGGGGCGAGTTACTTAATCTACTGCAGCTTCTACTTCGTCCGAAAAATACAGACAGTGGTAATGTCGTCGTTTTGGTGTGGTTAGAAAGATGCATGACTCTTGGGGCGTGGGTATATTAAGTCCATACAGGTTGCTGGGTTCACAGGGATGTGATACTGGAAAATAACCATTTTTATCTGATTCGAGTGAACCATCCACAAGATACAGAAGAATTTCTGTAACGGGCTGGAGGGACGTTTGGTTGGTGGGAACGTCTCACAGAAGTGTGTTTTCAGTAAAATCCTGTTTCCGACACCTCTTAGGGGCTGGTGATCTCTGTTCATTCACTCGTCCATTCACTTAACCCATAAGATGGACGTGCAGCTTCTGGTGCTTGTGCTGCTTCTGGCGCTGGTTTGAACATTAGGAATACAAATGGAGGCCAAAGCACTGAGGTAGCCTAGATTTTCAGCAACTTAACAACTTTGGTTAATTTCAACTCCGTCACTTCCCTCGAGCAATAAAATCCGTGATATTTTGCTAGGGTCCACTGGCCAAGAACAATAGCGAATAAAATAGTTTCACCTCACGCTTGTTGCTCCAAGACCTAAGACATGCTACGTTCTTAATAGGGGACACCACTCATACGGGTGATGGTTTTCACCGCTGCCATAGTGGTGTTTCCTATTTTTAATGATTTTTCTGATTTTTCATATTTTTAAGCAATCGGCATATTTTTGGGAACATTGAACAGAGCTGGGTTCAGATCTGGGAGACTTTATACCAGCTGATGATCCTGGGTAAGTAACACGTAAGTTTCATTTTCCTTGTCTATAAAAGGGGTAATTTTTAGTGTTTGTCCCATAGGGTAGGTGAGAAATTGCCTATAAAGTAACTTGCACAGGACCTGGGATGTAGTAAATGCTCGCCAGTTTCCTTAAACATCAGAATAACTGGAACCTATGTTGCCACTCTAGGTTGACGTAGTACTTTCATTTAGATAGTTTCAGAACAGACATGAGAGAGGACCAGTATTTCTGTCATCGTCATCATTATTTGAGTTAGTTATAAAATGAGGAGGGAGGACTCCCTGGTGGTGCAGGGGTTAAGTCTAAACGCTACCAAACTATCACCAGCCACTGTGGCCTGAATAAGATCCCCGGCCAGGGAGAGGACCCACAGGGCACAGCAGACCTCTCCTGCCTCTCCCGCTGCTCCCCTCAGCAATGTGTTTCAGTGGATCTGCCTGTTCTGCTCCCCACACTGTCTCTGATGAATCCTCTCACCCCCATACCTCTGGCCGGCACCCCTGTTCTTATATGCATAAGTAAATAAATCTTAAAATAAAATGAGGAGGCGTTTGGTGCTTTGCTAGGGAACTTGGGGCAGATAAGTGACCAATCCAGGAGCGAATGTCTCTTCTGAGACAGTTGTTCTGGAATTGTGCAGAAGTGACCTCAGGTCTGAGCTGGCCCTTTGGGCACACATTTTGGTGGGGAGAATAACATAAAGAGCCAGGGTGATGCAGGTTGATAAGCCACGCCTCTCTCCACAGGCAAAGCCTCTGCTCAGCCAGTCACTTACATTCCCTCTGATCCATCTTGATCACAGGTAAGATACGTCATCATTTGACTGATTCCTTCACTCTTTCTGTCATTCAAATCACAGCAACATCTTCTCATTAAAAATGGGCTGACAACCCAAATGCCCCCAAACAGGTAAAGAGATCAGGCAGATGTGGTATATCTATACAATGGAGTACTACTCAGCGATGCAAAAGGATGTACTCATGTCATTTGCAGCAACATGCATGAAGCCAGAAGGGATGATGCTCAGTGAAATAAGTCAGAAGGAAAATAAGTATCAGATGGTTTCACTTATAGATGGAATATAGAGAAACCGAACAACACGTCAGGAAAGACAAAACTTGCAAGCTGACCATGGGTCAGGGGATACAGTAGGGAAGTGTGTGGGGGGTTCAGAATGGAGGAACAAGCACAGGGGGGTGTGGTGACAATCGTGGGTGCAGTGGTGGTGGGAGAACCACGGGACTACACTGCAGGGAAGAAATCAAACAGTGTCCAAAATTTAACAAAGATGTAAGAAAATAAGTAAATGAAACATTTTAAAAACTAAAAAAGTGGAACACAATTAAATAGAGTGTCTTGAAAACATGCTACTTTTGGAGACTATTCCCCGAAATGGCTGGTGAGAATACTTCCCTCCCCCCACAACCCTCTGGTCAAACTTCTCGGGGCTATGAGTCCTGCTTTGCTAGACCTGATGTTCAGAAGGGCTGGTACTCCGGATTTATGTGATAGATCCACATCGAAAACATACAGGGGCCTCCCTGGTGGCGCAAGGGGTTGAGCTCCGCCCTGTGGGCCTTCTGCAGCCACTGCAGCATGAGTTTGATCCCCGGCCAGGGAGAGGACCCACAGGGCACAGCAGACCTCTCCTGCCTAGCCCACTGCTCCCTTCAGCAGTGTGTTTCAGTGGATCTGCCTGTTCTGCTCCCCACTCTGTCTCTGGTGAATCCTTTCACCCCCACACCTCTGACCTGTACCCCAGCTCTTGCATACATAAATAGATAAAATATTTTTTAAAACCACATACAGACTGAACAATAATGAAAAAAAAGCCTGAGCATTACTGGGTACAGTCTGGGGTTGCTGTTAGCAACCTCACCTCTGAGGGTCATTCCTAAGCTGGGGGGAGATTTCCACCAGCAGGTAGGTTTTAGCAGCATGGCTTTTAGGAGAAGAATGAGCAAGTGTTTGTGCAGGAGGGGACCAGGTTGCTCCCCAGGAATGGAGTGTAGACCCTGCCTTGTACAGTGAGGGGTGGCAGATGGGCTGGACCACGCCAGGCCCTGTGGGCCCCACCGCAAGCGGTGGGAAGGGTGGTGTGGGTCCAGGTCCTGTTAAAGCCCAGGCATATTGATGGGAGTGCATGCAGGGCCAAGAAAGGGGCTGGGGACCTGTGAGGCTGTTACCTCCACTCGAGCAGAAACTTTTTATGTTTGTCTCCAGAGTGCCAATGTTGTTCCAAGTCCAATTTCCTTTCTCCTATTTTTTACTAGAGTGAGGATGACTCTCATTCAACCTTTCCTCTCTGACAACAGGAAGGAAGATTTCTGCAGCTCTTACAGCCTCTGCCCCTCTCACCCTCTCTTTTCCCTCTAATTCTTTCCCCCATGTATTTTCTTTTTACACCTAAAATGTTCAATTTTCAACTGTCATTGCATTAGAATTAGGAATGGGTTACATTTAAAAATAGCTTATCAAAGTTTGTAAATCAAACCTTCCGGCAAACATTAGGATTTAAGTACCTAGTGTCATTTTCTTTTATGTGTACCTAAGGCAATATTTTTTTCCCTCCTTACTGCTGACATATATATATGTATTTTTTTTTTTTTTTTTTTTGAGAAACGCAGCCGCAGGTTGCTGCTCAGCACTGTTTGAAGTCACTGTGAATTGAATAAATTTGATGTTTGATGGCAAACTGCCACGAGAACTTAACTTGGGAGAGGATATTATTTTTGGATTTTGCTGTTATTTGAAGTTCCTGAGGCCATCCGAGGGAATGGTGGGGACAGGTATAGGTTGGCGGTGACTGTCTCAAGGTGAAGACGGGACCTCACACCTTCAACCCCCAATGTCAAATTTGTGGGCGCTGAGACAGTTGTCCCCACCCCAGAGCCAACACTTTGAGGTCATCCTATGGACTCAGTGACTTTGAAAGGAAATGGGCTGGGCTCACTTAAGGCAAGTACGCTGTGTTCTCCAGCCAAGTGGCGCTTCTGGAATAAAGCGTGATGTGATGTGCCTTACGAGAAGGTTCTGCAGAAGACACCATGTTCTTGTCAGCTTTGCTCTGAGGTTATTTTTCTTTCCTTTTCTTTTATAAACACCCTTGGTTTTCCTCTTCCCTTCTTTGCCTTTCTTTCCTACTCGGGACCACAGACAGATGCCTACCCGCTTAGATGCTAAATGCCCAGGTCTGTGCCGCCGGTGGATGTCAGAGGTGTCACGTTTGGGGCTCTCTCTGGGTGCGGGTCTGCGTGGCCCACAGCATGTTTTCCTAGTACGCCGGGACCTGCATCTGCCCCCCTAAGTGCACAATGACTTTTGCTTTATTTTATTTTTGAGGGGGTGTAAGACGGCAAATAAATCATTTCTTTCAGAATGGATAAAAAATGGGCCGTGCTCTTTGGAAGCAGAAGTCTTGCAGATAGTTCTATGTTTGCACTATAAACTATACCAGTCAATTGCACATTCAGGTTTAGATTTGGGCCAGATTTATGCCCCTGAGAAAATCCTATTTTTGCATGATTTAGACAAAAAACTGTGTCTGAGCAGCGTCACCCAGCCTAATTTATATGAAGCTGGGATTCTGCCACCTGGGGTTTCGGGTCTGCTCTGCGAGACGCGTCTGGTATGTGACTAAAAGACCAAGCAAGGAGGCGGCGGCGGCGGGGAGGGGGACCAGAGCCCACTTGAAAGGGAGACGGGCATCCCCGCCAACTGAGTGGGCCGGCGCGACCAGCTGGGGAGCGAGGCCTCCCCATTGTGCTCCGATTATTGGCTCTTGCTACAACCAGAAAGGCGCCCTCTCCTCCAGCCATGCTTGGTTGCTACGATCTGTTTCTGGGGGCTGGGGCAGGGGGGTGGGGGGGAGCTTGTGTGCATCCCAAATGGCACCGCCATTGCCCACACAGGCTCGGGTTGCTCAATTACCAAAGCCTTCAGCACTTGCTCCACATCCCGGGGTCCAAGAGTGTGTGAGAACGAGGACAAGACCGAGGAACGGCCCCTGTTCCTTGGGGGTTTCGAGAGCACAGTGCATATGCCCTGACAGGTGCGCCCATCCCTCACCTTTGCCAGGTGGGTGGTCCTGCCTGTCCTTAGCTGTCTGAGTCGTCCTGGCCGTCTCGGGGGGTCTGTGCCTGTGGTGTTTCAAATCTGTGGGACAGGCGCGCTAACCCCAACCCCACTGCATGCGTCACAGTCGGGGCCTACGAAAGTCTGACATGCTTTCTGAGCCTTCTCTGCATGCCAGGCACTGTTGTACTCTCCCTACACGGCTGGGGCTCGGGGACGAGTCTCAACAACAGACGGCATCCTTACTCCGAGGGCACAGGGGAGCGTGAACGATAACCGTGTCGGCAGCAAACTTGAGGGGGATGTGGTTGACGGAGGGCCCTGGAGGAGCCCGGCAGAAGAGCCTGGGCTGCCCCTGGCAGCCAGAGGCCATGGCTTGTCCAGGGCTGCTCGGAGGAGAGCACCTGGAACGGGTCACAGCCAGACTCTTGAAACACAAGGGCAGAGCTGGAGTGACAGATCTTGCAGATTCACAGACCCATCATCACTTGATGTCTCTGGGTCTGTGGGGTAAGAGCATCACAGCTGCTTCCATAGAGGGGGCTGTGACCTACGGGAAAGTGCGTTGCATGCTGGAGCACAAGGCTGCCAGCTAATTCTACCTGGTCTTTCGCAGCAGCTCTTGGGACTGCAAGGTGGAGAGGCCTCCCCGTGGCCCCTCACCTTTAGCTTCAGCACAAGCCTCCCAGTCACGCCCGCCCACATGGAATCACTCAGAACGCACTCGGCGGTGGAGCTACCCGTCGGGACCGCACGGGTGTACTTCGACGGGCCGCTCCTCCACTGCGGTTGGCTGGCCAAGCCCGCGGGTCCACATTCAAGGACGTAAAAGTCAAGTGCAAGGAGATTGGGCGCACCCAGGATCCCCTCACTCTCTGCAGAGCCAGGAGCTAATGACAGCTAAGGTCTGGGGGAGACAGGCTATGGGGGGAGGGGCCAGTACCCCTACTCCGACATGGCTCAAGCGCCAACTGTCCGGATTTACTGAGCGTCTCCTACGAAGAAAGGCCCTAGTATTCGCGGAGAGGAAGCCGGTCAGACAGACAGGGTGGGACCACTGTGTGAAGAGCACCCCGACTGCAGAGGCTCCGGGAGGCGCGAGCACAGCCGCGTCACTGTCAGCCTCGTTTTGCAGCAGCAGAAGCCGCGCACTGGCGAGGAGGACCCGGCCGGTGCGGGTGTCGATGGTCCGGCCGTGTGGTCTTCCCGTCCGCCCTGCGGGCCCAGCTGGAGTCCCGCCCGACTGTGAGTCTGCCTGACGTCTGGCTCTGCCCAACGCCTTAGCAGCGCGGCCAAGGGGTGCTCTCGAGAATTGGAGGATGCGCCCCACTTCGATCCTCGGCCCAGGGGCCTTGGGCCACTTCTGAGGAGGCGCAGGGGGAGCTGTTCTTTCAGGGTCTTACGAAGGTAGCTAGGGAGCTGCAGGCGGATGAGGTTTCTCTATCGTTCCCAAGTCTTCCCACTCCCCGGTCTATCTCGGGGGTCCGCCCAGTTGCCAGGCTCCCGAGTGCGGTGGGTTTGTGGGTGTCCTCACGAGCTGCCGCGAGTTCAGACTCATGGAGGGGCAGAGACAGGGCTGTATGCTGGCGAAGCTGCTCCTCAAAAACCCAGCAGGGGCCTCCCTGATGGCGCAGGGGTTCAGCTTCAGCACCACGCTGTGAAGCAGATGCAGCCACTGCAGCGAAGTTCGATGCCCAGCCAGGGAGGGACCCACAGGGCGCAGCAGACCTCTCCTGCCTCCCCCAGCTCCGCTCGCAGTGTGTTTTGGTCAATCTGTCTATTCTGCTCCCGGCTCTGTCTCTGGTGACTCCTCTCACCCCCTGCACCTCTGGCCTGGACCCCAGTTCTTGTATGCCTAATAAATCTTTTTTTTAAAAAAGCCCATCTAGAAATGCCAGTCTTGGTTCTTCACGTCAGACCGGACTTAATTGATGGTTTAGGGGTACTTTTTGCTGCTTTCTGGACCAAAGAGAAGTTCTAACAGCGTAGCAGGCCACATTTCAGCTCTGTGTTTTTTACAAATGGATTGTCAGGGGCTGACGCGAAGGGGCTGCCTGGCACTGGGGTTGCCCTACAGGGGCTGACCTGAGCTCCCTGAAAACACCCATTGGTGGAGCCACGCAGCCCCACCTCCGGGCAGGTGAGCCGGGACCCTATTCACATCACAGAGCTGACTTCCGGCCCTGATGCCCCTCTCCGCTCCTGCCTTGTTTACCCGCAATTAGCCTGGAAGTTCTTCCTGTAATTAACCCCAGCTTCACGGCCCTGCTATTTGCACATCCCTCCCCTCCTCAACGCCCCTCTGACATGATCCCCTGAGATGAGTCACAGAGGAGCCAGCTTATCTCAACTCCCTTCTCAACCAGCTTTTGTCTCCCAGAGATACTTGTCTATGATACTTCCAACATATGATCCTTTCAAACCAGGGACCCCCCCTTTCTTCAACGTCTTTTTTTTTAATACCATTTCTTCCTTTCTGCTTTTATATTTATTCCTCTCCCTCCCGTAGCCTTTCATGCATTCAGGATGTAAGAGAGCCAGCATCAAAGCCCTGGGCCCTCCTCAGCCCTCCTGTGGCAAGCGTGCCTGTCTGATCAGTGACTCATAACCGCAGAACTGCCCAGGCCAGGGGCGGGGGGCGGGAGGGCTGAATAAGCAGGGACCATGGTCTGCAGCCCCAGAGGAGACAAAAGTGGGGAATTTGTTGAACAGGGCTTTTATTTTTTTCCTTTGGGGATAACTGTTTAGGACAATCTGAGTTGACCCAGTTGGGGAGGGGGTGGCGGACTCAGTGTCCCCACCCCCACCCCAGCAACTGGCAACTCCGACCAAGTGAAACTCAGCTGGTCGGGTTCCAAATCCCGAGGCCAGCCCTGCCGGAATCCCCCCTCACTCCTGGCACCACCTGGACCTCCGACCGCATTATTTAATTTTCATTCAAGGGAACATACGGGGCTTGAGCCCTACTATGTGCGGGATGGACGCAGCAGGTGGGAGCACCCGATTGGCCCTGTGGAGGTGGTGTCCCGTCCGTCCTCCAGGGAGAACGTGTAGACCAGAGACAAGCCTGAGCGCCCCCCCTTCTGTCTCCATCAGGCCTGAATGGGCATCACATCTGTTTCTTTTCTTGCTGGAAAGCAAGAGGCAGAGACCCTAAAATGGGGACAGACCAGCACACACCTGGGTGGTCTTTAAATTAGAAAAAGTTTCTGCCAGAGTCCCCTCATTTGGGCCTGCCGTCTCGAGACTTTTCATTGCTCTCTGCCCCGTGGTTGGGAGAGATGAAGCGGGTGGGGGAGGACGCTAGGGGAGCAAAACAAGGGCCCTCCATTGTCCTGTTCTCAGAGGAACAGCCCCCAGCCTCCTTCCAGCCGGGGTTCCTTACTCAGCAGACCAAGCACCAGCTGGGGCTCTAACAAAGAGGGACGGGCAGGGGTGGGGCGGCGAGAAGCGGTAGTTTTAATGTCGGCATATGTGTGCGCTTTAGGCCCTTTTAAAAATTAGGTTGTTTATATTACGGTGTGGTATCATTTGATTTTAAACATCGGACCTGGAGCCAGGCTGTCTGGGGTGAAGCTTCTGTTCTACAGCTGCGTGGCCCTGGGACCTGCGCCTCAGTCTCCTCGTCTGCTAAGTGGGCATAATAAAAACTGCCCCTCGTGACTGGCTGCTGGTGGCAGCCTCGGCGGTCAGGAGCTGCCTTCCTGTCCACTTAGAGACGCTTTAACTACAGAGTCTGCATCACCGTGGAGCCGGATGTGGGTATCTCATCTTTCTCATCTAAAGTCACAAAGATCTGAGCTCCCTGGTGACAAAGGGTTAACGTCTCAGCACTCTCAAGCTATCTATCACCAGATGTGAGTTCGAGCCCCAGCCAGGGAGGGGACCCACAGGCGCAGCAGACCTCTCCTGCCTCGCCCGCTGCTCCCCTCAGCAGTGTGGTTCAGTGGATCTGCCTGTTCTGCTCCCCACTTTTCTCTGGTGACTCCTCTCATCTCCCGCACCTCTGGCCTGCACCCCAGCTCTTGTGTGCATAAAAAAATAAAAAATAAATCTTTCAAAAATTTTAGAAATCACAAAGACCCTGGGATCAGTCATTCTCCAGTCATTGTGCTCCAGATCTCTTCCTGGGTCTAGAGCTTCCATTTCCATCAGGAACTTATCTGGGCTCAGACTTTCTTGAGCCACTGTTGCCGGACAGGTACATCTGTAACACACACACACACACTCTCTCTCTCACTCACAGGCATGCTGCATCAAGGCATACTTATGCTTATTTGTTGATTGTGTAAAATTCAAATTCAACTGGGTAGCCTGTATTTTAATCTGCTCAACTTCACGGCCCTGCCTGGGCATTTTCCTCATGATGTTTTGGTTGGCTGCCTCTGTCTCTGCCGTGGGCCCAGGTCAGCTGGTTCTTCTCGGGAATATTTGAAAGCTCCAGAGTAGGGAGGGGACAGAGATGTCCACTAAACACTTGGTCCCTATTTTATGGGACATCAACAAGAGCCGGGTTCAGAGCAGGTGCCCATGGCCAGCTAAGGGACAGGAGAACTATGCATTCTGGAGGCTTCGGTGCAGTGTTTGTGTGTGTGCATGTGTGTGCATATATGAGTATATATGTGTGTATGTGGATATATGTGTGTGAGAGAGAGGCCAGGGCCATGGGTTTCTATATGTCTGAGCTATGTTGGGTCCATGATATATGTGCTGTTTCACATATATGCTCTTTATTTTTTTTTATAGACACATATTGAATGTTTAGCCAAATGGTTCAACTGTTGGGTACAATCACTGAAACTTTCCAAGTCCTTGCATACTTAGCGTCTTCTGACCTACTGCGAGTTCTGACTCATTCATGTGTGGGTGAGATTAAGCAGAGGAGGAACCCAAGACAGGACACTGCACTCCTGTGTCTGTAGTTTGGAATCTTCCAAGGGGGACCGTCCAGAGAGCCCACCTGGTCTTTTGTGATCGTTACGTGAAGGCACACTGATAGGCGTCATTAGTATTGCCTAGAATCATGAACAAACTTAAATTTACTATCTTCAAGGAGTTTTATTAGCATGTGCTTGCTATAGGAGATGCTTCTCACTGAGTAACATCATCCTACACTGGGCCTGTAATATCAACGCACAGCGAAGTCTATGTAAGAAAGCTATGCAGTGTAGTGTGTATGTGTTTCTTTTTCTTTTTCTTCCAGAGAGTGATGAGAGAAATTATTTAGTCTCCAGCCACAACAGTGGTGTGATTCAGATCCCAGTATTTAAAGAGGCAAATTAGTTGATGCACCAGCATACTAATAGGCAGGCAGACCAGCCGGGGGAGGGGGGGGTCACGGGGAAGCCACAGTTTTCTAGGGGACCAAGGGAGGCACCCTCAGGATGGAGTAGCCCCCAGGTTACTATTCTGAACAGGGGGTTTTCTTGGTTCTTAGTGTCTTCCCAAATGCTCTTTTCCCTCTTTTATTTGCAAAACTGCGGCGAAATAATTTTTTAGTCGCTACATCACCAAGTTCTCCAAGTCACCCCATTAAATACATTACTAAGTAGATACCCAAATGAGGTCATGATTTCTTTATTAGATCTCTGGAGGAGATGACCAGGAAATATTTCACCAAAATTAAAATTCTAACCCATGTTTAAAGTAGCTAGATGATATTTCAATCTCTCAGAACCTGCTCCTTTCAAAAGCAAGCAGGCGTGGCTTTGCCTATTAATTCTACAGTTTTCCTTTAAAAGAACAAGGCACTAAGTTACGCTATCTGGCGGGACAGGAAATCAGGACAAATTCTGGGAGATTAAAGGAGCAGGGACCTATGAGTAAAAGCGATGGGAGCTACTTTTTGACAGAAATTTTCAATACACATGCAACCAGCAATGGTATAATTTATAGCTCCCACCTCTACCTGCAAAAAATTACTGTTTCCTCCCCTTAGTTGGAAGGACAATGTAGTCTATTAGAAATTTTAAAGAGCTTGACTTAAACATATCCCCTTTCCTTAAGTCTAGCTTTATCTAGTATTTTTGGCCTAACTTTTGGGAGTAAATCACACCAGTCAGCTTCTGTGTGTGCCCTGTTGTAAGACTCTATGTTTAATTATAAAGAGATGGGTTCTCCCTCTGATTACAAGTTTGTACCTGCTGGCTCCCCCTTCTCCTCCTTACCCCGGGGAAGGTCCATCCTCCCCTTCTCCCCAAATCCTATTTAATTTTTGCATTTCCTGATTTTCATCTTGGGAAAACAAAAGCCAGCTGCAGTCAGTTATAGGAACAGCTGAAGGATGCTGGCAGGTAGAGACTTTGCTCTCAGATTGTGAGAACTGAAATGCAACGTGTCAGGTTGCAATGACTTCTGCACACCCAGTTCCCCATCTTCTGCTACACCCCCCCCACACGTGCGCGCGCACACACACACGCACGCGCGTGCATGAGAGTCCCCTTTTCTCGCCTCTTACCCAGCGACCCCTCACTTTCTACAGCTGTATTTCTAATCAGCAGAAGATACATCTTGCTTGGAGCCAACACTCCTTTTCTCTGCACATTCTTAACCTCCTATCTTATGCATGGATCACTGGTTAGCTTAGAAATGCGCAGACACAAAGGGGAAGCTGACATGCGAGGTTTGACGGCCATAATGGCTGTTTATAAGCCTAATCCATCACCTTTAGTGGACACCTCCATTTTTGTCCCTCTGAAAAGGTATAAATAATAAAATGGGATCGCTCCAGCTCGGAGGTGCCTTGGTAAATATTTTAACTATTTACAAGATTGCACCAATAACAAAAGCGGCATCTGCACCCTTTACGGAGGGCCCCCGGTCACTAAAAAGAGGTCCAGATGGTTTCTACCATTCACCCGCAATCACATTTTGCGATGACAGCGCTTTTGTGACATGGCCGACAATTTTTTTCATATCACATTGTGATATTTGGAACTTGTCCTCCTTTTCTCCGCTGCCCTCAGCAGCTCTCCTAAAGAAAATCTCCCCTAAATGGTCCCCCCCCCCCACAAAAAGGACAAGACCTCTGAGGAACATGGCAAAGATAGGTTTCAAAGCCCGATTCAGAGACAAGTCTGAACAATTATCAGCCGGGCCTTCTCCAAGTCCAAATATTGACATGGGTCCGCTGGCTCTGTCGGCAAACACCCCACGGAGCCCCCACGCCCCTGTCCTCCCAGAGGAAGCACAAGCATCTGCCTCTGAGGCTTGGAATTCACCCCTTCTTGCCAGCACGGGCAACGCTGGGCCCCAGGAGCCCCCAGGAAGACTTTTGGGGTTGAAGGCTTTTCTTTTTCACAGATCCCGTGTCTGAAAATGAGGGTCGCCCAGGACCAAGGACAGAGGGTGGCTTTTTCCCTTTTTTAAAAGAGTTGATGATTTGTGATTGCACGCATGTCACTGTCCCACGTTCCTATGGAGGAAGATGGTTTCTGTCTCTCAATTTCAGTAAAAGAGTTTAATGCTATGGCACAAAAGGGGCACTGATCATTCGTTATCAAGCAGAATACACAAATTTGGTTTTTCAACTCGCACTTAACGCCATGTGGTTTTTGCAGGAAATGGGGCAAATTTGCAGCCTGTAACTGCTTCGTAACTGCTGGAAAAAGCTTAGTTCTTTGGAAAGCACAAGGGAAGTCGACATTTACTGATGCAGAAGTGGCAAAGAGATAAGTAGGAGAGTGGGGGGTGGCGGGGAGGGAAGTGCCAGGTTCTGCAGTCAGGGTGGACCTGATTGTGAATTGCCCCTCTGGGTCTCAAGGTACAACCCCTTTAGTTTTCAGTCTATAACATGGGGGCCACAATGAAACACATTTCGAGGGTAACTGTGTGAGTTACAGGAGACGATATATTTAAAGCTGGAGCTAAGTACCAATAAAGTCTCAATAAAGTTGTGATAATTAATACTAACAAACCTATTGCAGATCAAGTCTCTGGAAAGGAGAAGTTGAGGCAGACAGGATTTCATTCCGATCCCCCAACACTGAATAGTCTGGTTTCCTTCCTGGAGGGTGGCGTGCGGTGGGGGGAAGGACAAAAAAAAAAAAAAACAAAGCCATTTGATCACTCCCCAGGTCTTGGAGAAACCCAAGGTTCATTTCTTTTCCAAGGGCTCCATTTCATTTTGGAGCCCCCCCCCTTTCCAAATTTGGTCAATAAAATTAACAGCCTCCTTTGGAGTGGAACATCACACCTTCAAATGAGCTCAAGCTGGGCAGCGATTGTCCTGTGGAATGTGAGATTTACATTTCACAGCTCCTCGCCAAGTAATGAATGAATCAGAGCTCGTAAACAAACGCTCCTCACTTCCCTTGTTCTGCGGCCCCCAACGTGGGGTGTGTGCTGCAAAGAAAAATATTTATCCTGTTTGTGTGTCGCTGGGTCTCTGAATGGCCCACCAATAAAACAGCATCATAAAGGGCATTTCACAGCTGAGCTTGCAATAGAATAACAGATGCAAACAGAAGGCCTCGGAGGTCAACAATTAAAAATAAACCAGTCTGAGGTGCTCCTTGGAATTCCCCTTCTCTGCAAAGCAGGAGGACCAGGCGCCCGCAGCTGTGGAGGGGAGCAGGGCTGGGAAGGGGCTGCCTGTGGCCCAGAAGAGCTCGCTCACAGGCTTGTACCTGTTGTGAATTGTTATTCCAACAACTCCCCAGCAAGGACGGCTTTGAGAGCAGAGGAAGCCTAAGTCACAGAGCCAAGACGGACTGGAAAATGACACAGTGACTCGGCTGACAGCAAGTGCTGCCTGTCAATTTCCACATTTTCTACCCTAAAGGCAGTAAATATTGGAGCCAATGATCTGAGACGGGTTAGAACCAAAGAATCGCTTCTGTAGAGTTGGTTTTGGAATGTGATTTCTACTTACATTTGCAAGTGTGTGTGAGACACACACACACACACACACACACATACACAGACTGAGGTGGGGTGGGGTGGAGATCTGCAAAATAACAGGAATCACTGAATAAAGTTCTGGCAAGCTGACCACGTCACCGCGCTGTGCCCACTTCTCACTTCTGGTTCTCTAGCTTTCCCCTCTCCTGGCTGCACTGAACAAGACTGTCTGCCAGCCTGGCACTGCCTCCAGCTGCCTCTCACCCACTCCACGCATGTCTTCTCAGGCTCGTAAGGCATCATCCCCTGCCTCACTTTGCTCACATTTAGAAAGGGGGCAAGGGCCTCCCTGCTGCCGCAGCGGGTTGAGCACCAAACTGTGAAGCATCCACGGCACAGCAGCGCGAGTTCGATCCCAGCCAGGGAGGGGACCCACGTGGCGCAGCAGACCTCTCCTGCCTCGCCCGCTGCTTCCCTCAGCAGTGTGTTTCAGTCAGTCTGCCTCTTCTGCTCCCCGCTCTGTCCCTGGTGAGTCCTCTCACCTCCCGTGCCTCTAGCCTGTACTTCAGCTCTTGCATGCATAAATAAATCTTTAAAAAAATAAATGAGAAGGGGGGCAAGACACTGTGGAGAGCTGTGTGGAGGTGCCTCAGAACACCCAGAATGAATTTACTGTATAATCCAGCAATTCCACCCCCAGGAATCGACCCGAAGGACACGAAAACACTAAGCCGAAAGGAAACTTGCATTCCTCTGTTTACTGCAGCACGATTAGCAACAGCCAAGCTATGGAAACACCCCCAATAGAGGAATGGATCAAAAGTTGTGGTGTGTTCACACAATGGAATATTACTCAGTGATCAAAAAAGATAAACTCGTGCCATTTGCGGCAAGATGGGTGGAGCTGGGAGGGGTGAGGCTAACCGAATTAGTCAGAAGGAAAAAATAAATACTGGGTGGTCTCACTTATATGCAGAATGTAGAGAAACCAAGAAAAAGTCAAAACTAGCAGCTGAGCAGACCTGAGGCAGCCAGCATAGGAAGGTGGGGAGAGCACAAGGTCTGCAATGAGGGTTCCTGGTGACATGGTGACCGGAGAATGATGTAAGAGAAAAATGTCAATAATAATAAAATTTTTAAAAAGGGGGAGCTGGCTGCTGGCCGCAGGTGATGGCTGAGGATTTGGTAGGCCACATAAAGCTCTTAAGAGTGTCTGCAAACCTGGTGTGCAGGGGTTAAGCACTGCACTATGAAGCATCACAACTGCTGCAGCAGGTTCAATCCCTGGCCAGGGAAGGGACCCATATCATGGTGCAGCAGATGCTCCCCGCAGCAGTGTATTTCAGTTAGTCTGCCTGTTCTGCTCCCTGCTCTGTCTCTGGTGAATCCTCACCCCCCCACACAGCTCTGGCCTGCACCCCAGTTCTCATAGGCATAAATAAATCTTTAAAAAAACCAGTGTTTGCAAAACAAGCACACACACTTGTGAGTTCTTTTAACAGCATCTATGCCATTGCAGGGGCTCATCCTCTCTGCTCGACCAAAGAATTCCACGGGGCAGGACACCCTCCCCTAATTTCAGGATGTGCTGAAGGCCTGTAAGCCCCCCATTCTGACACACCCATCCTGACAGAATCCCAAAGACCTGTACAGCCAGTGCTGCAGCCTCCCGCATTCCTCCGCAGATAAGAGGGGAAGTGAAGGATGGGGTCAGAGATAACCATTTGCTGTGGAGGCAGACCTCCTGGGAGGCCCCAAGCCATCTGGCAGGCAGTGGGGAGCCCTGTGTGGGGTGACAGGCCACACAGGGCCTGTCCCTGTCAGCTTCAGCTGCGGTCCCTGGAGCCGCCCCTTTGGTCCATGTCAACGCTCACCACGAGGAGCCTGATGGCAGGAGCACAGAGGCCTCTCCACGACCTCAGGGGCAGGGAGCCGGGCAGAAAAATCAGTGCTTGGCATTAACAGGGAGCCCCCAAGCGCCTGGTGGGCTCCCACTTGGCTTGTGGTTCATCTTTGGGAATCTGGACAGTTTCTGTCCTCAAGATAATTATTTTGCAAATGTATAGACTGGAGCTCAAGTCCCTCTCCATTTTCTTGTTTCCTCTTTGGAGAGAACTTGAAAAGTACAGGCTTCCCCCAGTGCCCTCTCCCTTCCCGGGGTCAGACATGCACAGCCCCTTGTCTGCTGCCAGTTTAGTAAGCTGGCGGGGGAGACCCTCCTCCGGGCACTTTCTCCTCTGCTCCTTAGGACAGGCCTGCGTCCGAGCTCTGATTAACTTGCTGTCACCAAAGGAAAATGTGGTTTTGGGGGGCCAGAGCCCCTCCCAGCCATTTCACTTTTACAGAGTGAAACGATGTTTTTCATTCATGGCTTTCATTTTTTTAAAAAAAAATTTTGATCTAGAACTGCATTTTTTAAAACCAACTACAGTGAAACACAGCTCCCGGCCAGAAAGTGCTGACACTCTAAATGCAGTTTTAGCTTGAGTAGCCACCACCGGGTCAAACTGGGGATCCCCCCCCATCTTCCCCGTCCTTTCAGCTCAGGACACCAGAGTGGGGAGACCCGCTATTCTGATGTTTCTGATAATTAGTCTGTCCCTTTATGTAATGGTTTTGCCACCTGTGTGAATCCCCAAGACAGATGGCTCCGTTTTGCCTCTTTGGGGGGCTGCATGGGGACCGACGTATATTGTGCTTATTCATTCGTGCTTTCTTCCTGTGCTTCATGTTGCTGAGTGAAGCGTGTGTGTTTGTCTTTTTCATCTCTAAGAAGTTCTGTTTGGGGCCTGTGCTCTGATTTGTTCTCCTGTTCCAATTGATTGACAGTCTTTTCCAGCTGCTGTGCTGGGAGGCTGCGAACAATCTTCACGCCCATCTGTACCAATGCCCCTGCCGAACGACACAGTGATACTAAAAGGAGGCAATGAAGCCTCCCTGGTAGCCTAGGGATTAAGCCTCAGCACTATCACTGCTGTGGCCTGAGTTTGATCCCCGGCCAGGGAGGGGACCCACATGGCATAGCTGTCTCCCCACTGCTCCCCCGGGAGTGGACATCAATAGATCCACCTGTTCTGCTTCCCACTCTGTCTCTGGTGAACCCTCTTACCTCCCCTACCTATGGCCTGCACCCCAGTTTTTCTACACAAAAATAAATTTAAAAATCTTTAAAAAGAGCAAAACAAAAAGGACGTGATGGAGTGCCAGCAAGGCCAGAGCTTCGAGAGCACATACGCATGTCTCCCAATGCTCTGGGGCCGTGGCAATCGCCAGAGGGCGGGGTGTGCTGGGCTGCTCTGCAAGGAGGAGGAGAGGCCCTTGGAGCCAGTGGCCCCTCACAGCACGGGTGAGGCCAAACAGAAGCAGCGCCGCTCTCTGAGCTTGTAGGCAATAAACGTCACTGCCGTGTGACGCTGTGATGCCGGCACTGTGCAGCTGTCATGCCACAGGTACTGTCTGCCACAGGTGAGTGACAGAACTGGCTCCAGGGGCTACAAGCTTAGAAACGAGCTGCCGAAACGAGTCACTGTAACTCAGGCTTCTCTAATGCCCAGCCCTGAGGTTTTCCACTGTATTGGACCCGAGTATCTTTTAAAGTAGCAGCAGTGAGAAATGTCCGCTAGATTTGCCCTAGAGTCCTAGCTTCTGGGTCGAGAGGTGAGGACCCATCCACAGCTGTCGGGAGCTCTCGCGGAATCTTTGTTTTTATTCTAATTTACTGATTTTACGCTTCAAGCTTCTTTACTTCAGGTGTCCACTTCTCTGGAATGCTTCCTGTGCACAGGTCCCTGGTCTTCCTTTGCGTTTTGGAGCACTGTTGCACAGTAAAGATACGCAGGTGCCTGGCGCAGTGAATTGGGCAATGTCAGGTGAATGGCTTGTAGGCCAAGTTCATCCACAGACGTGTTTGCTTAGTGTGTAGTATGAACATAGTTTTTGAGCCAACTAAAGGAAATGGAACTGCACCCAAAAATCTCGATTTTAAGCTTCTCGAGAACCATCAGAGAGTTTTCTGAGCTGGGCTACCTTTCCGCACGTCAGTATCTAGTGCAGCTGAGAATGGGTGGACTCCCTCCAAGGGGCACATATGGCTCCCAACCCAACACTGAGGCTGACGGCTGCCATTCCAAGTCAGCATAATTCTGTTTTTTATTGGTGGAGAAATAGTTCTCTGCTCTCACATCTAACAAAAATGGAACAAAAAGGACTGAAGAGAGTTTTGATTCCTCTTCACCATCAAGACACTACAAGGAGTCTTCGTTCAATGACAAAAATGCAATTAGTACCGAAACCTTCAGTGCTCCTCACTGCGTGTTGAATAAAATCCAAGTCCTGGGCCTCCCTGGTGGTGCAGGGTTAAAGTCTCAGCGCTATCAAGCTACCGCCAGCCACTGTGGCTTGAGTCTGATCCCCGGCCAGGGAGGGGACCCACATGGCGCAGCAGACCTCTCCTGCCTCCCCGCTGCTCCCCTCAGCAGTGCATTTCAGCCAACCTACACACTCTGCTCCCCACTCTGTCTGGTGAATCCTCTCTCACACACACACACACCCATACCTCTGACCTACACTCTAGTTCACCTATGCAAAAATAAATAAATAAAAATAAAAGTAAAATGCAGCTCCTCTAAAGGACTGAACCAAGTGCTTCTTCCTCTACAATACTCTGCCTAGGTTCTGCTGTCAGAATGAACTGTACGGGTTCTTGGACTCTTTTGCTCCGTGTATTATCACTTTGAAACATAACTCCTTCTGCCCTGGCTTAGATCCCATGGGAAGTAACAGGTCACATGTACTGAACACTGATTCTAAGTGGGACGCGACGCTGCACGCTTCAGGTACAACGCCTCGCAGCCGCTCCCTGAGTTACGTGATGATCACCCCACCTTACAGATGAGCTTATAATCAGAGCGCCTGGTGGCTGCAGCCACCTAAGTGACATCACCGGGATTGCATCCTGCCGTTTGCTTTGTACACCCAAGTCCCTATTCGCTAGTCTAAATTTTCTCCTTAGATGCCCTGCCAGATAATCAGGTAGAAAATGCGTATTTATTTCTTTACTCCAGGTCTTAGCGCAGTCCTTGAAACAGACCATGTCCACCCAGACTGCTGAATGAACGACAGAACTGGTGGTGGAGAAAACTGCCCTTTACGCATCACCTCCCTGTCCTCCTGAGAAACTTGCTCCCCATACAGAGTCTTAGCTGTTTGTCTGTGGGTGGTTACCTGAGCCAACCTAGCCAATCGGGGTTCGCTGATCTCTGGGCAAGCTCCTAGATTGGGCCAGTGGTCAAGGCTGAACCAATCAGAGATTTTCCCTGAGATTCTGCTCTCTAGGGCCTTCCCTGGTGGCGCAGCAGGTTGAGCGCTGCACTGTGAAGCATCCGCAACTCAGCAGTGCATGTTCGGTCCCCGGCCAGGGAGGGACCCACAGGGCACAGCAGACCTCTCCTGCCTCCCCGCTGCTCCCCTCAGCAGTGTGTTTCAGTCCATCTGCCTGTTCTGCTCCCCACTCTGTCTCTGGTGAATCCGCTCACCTCCTGGGACTCTGGCCTGTACCCCAGCTTTTGCATGCATCAATAAATAAATGGTTTTTTAAAAAAGAAAGATCAGCAGCCTGTTAGCACCAGTCTCAAACCGGTGGCAGCTGTAAGACAACACATGGGGACTGTGCTGCTCTGATGCCCAAGAAACCAGGCTGCAGGCAGCGAAAAGTGAACGTGAAGATGAAGTGCAAAACACACAGATTCTGAAGCACATGCACTGAAGTCCCTTGGTCTCATTATCAGAAAATTAGGTTTCACCCCTGCGCTCACCAGCTTGGATAGTGTCCCTTTCCTGGCCCACGTGAGCCAACGTGGCCCCTTCTGTGACGAGCTTGGTTTGAGTCACATTCCTGTTAATTCCAAAACGTAGGCAGAAGCGGCATGGGTATGCAGCGAAAACGTGGTGTACTTATCCAAACCTACACATGCATTTATGATGCCCGAGAGTTAGAGCGCGAATGAGACACTGTCCATCCGCCCACAAACCATCAGAGTCAGTCTAGTGCATGACGGTACTTGGTCTCTGACGCCAGGGCGGGCCACAGTTAGAGTCTGTAAATGTTGGTTGAACGAATAAATGCAATACTCAGGATGAGGGGATGCCAGCTAGGTAGGAGGGGGGCACAGAGGAAGAAAGGAAACATTTTACTAGGACAGGAAGTCGTGGACCTTTCGGGAGGGGCATGGGTTATGTCTCTGCAGTCTTGGGCGGGGGGGGGGGGGGCTTTGTTATTACAACATATGCTAAAGATGTATACCAAA
>JAGFMF010012032.1:1916916-1944076 GCA_019455555.1 Galemys pyrenaicus
GGGGGGGGGGGGGGGGGGGGTCTTTGTTATTACAACATATGCTAAAGATGTATACCAAATGCCCCTCTAAGTGGAATATTAGAGGGGCATGTCTGAGAGCTGAGCCTTGAGGGACTTGTGAGAGTTTAGAGGGTAGAAAGCACAGCCTGGATGGGAAAGAGAGGGCATGCATCTGTGGAGGCAGGAGGCAGAAGCGCCCATGGTGAATTCCAGAAACTGCAGCGGGTCTGTGAGCCTGGGTGGTGGTGTTAGACAGGCTAGGGCAGTAGGCTGGGCTGCGTAATGCAAATAGAGAAGATTAAATATTTACATAAGCTCATTAGTGACACTGTGTGTATGTGACAAGTATGATTTAGTCTAAACCTCCAAGGTTTAAATACCCTAAGTGCAACTGTATCTTTTTGAAATTGATTACATGACATTAATAGGCTCTTTCTCAACCTCAGTGCAGATCATATTCATGATTTACTTCCATCTCCCCTCCCTGGGGTCAGGAAAGTCCATTCCTACCTCCTTCCTTCCTCTCACACCTTCCTCAGGAACTAAATGTTAGCTGCTAGAAACCTCCTGGTTTTTGTCTCTAGAAAGGTGAGCAGCTTTACTTCCAAAGTTTTAACAGGCAAATCCCCATATTCTATTTTTTTAATTTTTTATTAAAATATTTAAAAATTTACATATACTTGCCATCAATTGTAATCCCCATGTGTTTCCCCATCACCATCTCACCAGTGCACCATCACCTCAGTCCCTCGTGCTCCCATCTTCCCTCAACCCTCTCCCTCCCCTCCCCACCAGGTGTCCTCAGTCTGTCCTTGTCTCCTCATTTTTGGTTTCTGTGTCTTTAAAGCTGTGGTACATATACACGATGGAATACTACTCAGCAATCAGAAATGAAAAACTAGACTCATTCATGGGAACATGGATGGATCTGGAGGGGAGTATGCTCAGCGAAGTAAGTCAGAAGGCAAAAGAAAAATACCAGATGGTTCCTCCCTTAGGAGGAACATAAGGGAACCAAAGGAGGATCAAGGAATAAGAACAATAATAATAATAACAATAACAGCAATAAAGACCCATATTCTATTTATAGTCAAATTCCAAGTAGAAAAGGGCATCCTATGTCGAAAATCTCTTTTCTTGATCCCCATTAAATGTGACCCAATAAGAATATTCTTTAAGAAACTTCAAGTGCTCTTAGGCCAAACTCATGGCACAGGGGTTAAGTCTCAGAGCTATCAAGCTATCACCGGCCACTGCAATGCAAGTTCGATCCCCGGCCAGAGAGGGGACCCACAGGGCGCAGCAGACCTCTCCTGCCTCGCCCACTGCTCCCCTCAGCAGTGTGTTTCAGTCCATCTGCCTGTTCTGCTCCCCGCTCTGTCTCTGGTGACTCCTTTCACCTCCATGCCTCTGGCCTATACCTCTTGCATGCACAAATAAATAAAATAAATCTTAAAAAAAAAAACAACCTTTAAATACCTTCTAATAATGCAGCATGCTCTAGGAGTATCTGAGACCTCAGAGCACCCAAGGACAGAGTCCCCTTCCCTAAAGAACTTAATGGTCTTGTTAAGGAGGCAAGATTAATATGACTAAGTCTGAAAATATCAGATGCTTTTATAAAATATTGATAACTGTTTTATAAAACATTTATACTTACAGGTTACAAAGCATCTGGCTCTATAGTCTAACATTTGACCTTCTCCGTGCGGTGGGTGATACTGATGATTATTGTTGCATGTTAGGCAGGAGCTACGGGCTCTAGGGAAAGGCAACTCTAGACCTAAATGCTTAATCTGAGGCTTATTAACCGCAGACCGGTTAGGGCAGGTTAAGGGTTTCCTTTATGAATCATTTGTAGTCACTGACATATCCACATAACACTGGGGTTACATTTTTACTCCTCCACCTGTTCACATGCATACTCAGCCCCCACCACCCCATTCCATCCCTCTCCCTGTCCCCCAATCTCCGTTCCCTATGATAACCAGCACCTATTTCCACTAAATCTGAGGATTGTTGCTGCTGTGCTTTGCTTGTTCTTTATATTTTACAGAGAAGTGAAACCACCTGATCTCGGTCTTTCACTTTGACTGATCTCACATACCACAAGCACCTCGAGGTCCATCTAGTCTGTCCCCAAAAGTGCTATTTCATATTTTTAATAGCTGTGTAATATTCCATTCAGTATACATTTCACAATATTTTTAGCATATGCTTTGTTGCAATAACAAAGACCCCCAAAACTGCAGAGATTTAACTCAAAAAAAGCTTATTTTTCATTCTATGTCTCTGTCCACTGAAGAGTGACTGGAGGTTCTAGATGTCATACCTGCACTCCAGGCCCCCAAAAGATAGAGCAAATTCCTTCTCAAATGCTACTTTATCAGAGGGAAAGATAGCCGTGGAGGGCCTCAAACCGTGCATTAAATGCCTCAGCTCAGAGTTAGCACACATCTCCTTAAAGCCCATTGGCTACATTGAGGCTCAGGTCCCCAGCAAAGTACTGCTGGTCTACCATTTCTAAAGCCACACCAGCATTGACTCCTGGCTTCTGGGAGCTAACGCAATGATACATGCATTCTGATACCTTCTGGACTTCTGATGCTTATGAAATTAAAAGCAAAGTTGCACTGCTCACATAAGGACAACTACTCCTGCGGTTAAAGACAGAGGAAAGACAGTGTTTTGATTTTTTCTCATCCAGAAGACGCTGGAGGTTGGACTGAGCATTACTTTCCGCCATATCACTATGTGCCACCTGGGCGCTGAGGTGCTCCTCTCAGAGCCGGAACGCTGCCTGCACGCTGGCTCTGGTGAGGGCAGGGGTGCAGGTCAGCGCAAGCTCCTCTCAGAACACACAGCACCTCGCGTGGCTGTCCCGATCCAGGGGTAGATTTTGAGCCGGATGGAGAAGCTTCACAATGGCAGTTCTCCCATAAGTCCAGCCCGCTCAAGTATTTTGTGGGTGCCCGTATGCCTAACACATTTAAAAGGCCGGTTACTGAGGCGTTAGGTCAAGAGATAGCAGGTAACACTTTTAGGTTTTCTGGAGTGAACCGTCCAGTTCCCCAACTTCCTCTGGCTCTTGTCACTCAGGCTGCAGTAGCGGAAACTACCACTTTAGGGCTGGAGAGCAGTACTGGAATTCCAGCTACTGACTTGTCCAAAGTTGCACAACAGAACAGTGTTTCCAAGGGGCAGCTCCGGCGTTTGGTACCTGAACACAACCGACCGGCACGGCTGTTGGGTCTTGTTCCTTCTGACCGCCCACCTCCATTCCACTATTCTTCCTTTTCCTGGCTCTGGAATTCCAACCTCCTTTTATCCTTTAAAATGCCCCATTCATTCCCACTCATGAGCTTTGCACCTGATCGTCCCTCCTTCTGGAACTTTTTTCCTTATTCTCTCTGTCTCTTCTTCCTCCTCCGGGGATCCCCAAGAGTGCAACTCATAGGTAACCCATTTTGACATGTGTTCCCTTTTCCAGAGGATGAGAAGCCGCCTTCACTGGCAGCTGGTACAGAGGATATAGAGAAAGCAGTCGGTTCAGCGTGTTAAACAGGACCTAAAAGTGAGCTTTGCTTATAGGCAGGGGGCTGCCCTGGGCACTCACGGCCGTGGGCATTGGCGCCGAGCCGGGCCTAGTGCTGCGGCTGTGGTGTCACAGCAACAGGAAATGATGAGAAGGCATGCCACAGTCTGTGTCGAGCGCTGGAGGAGCCCCCCAGGATCAGATTTAACGGTCTGTCCTGTTTAAATTAGCTGAGGGATTCACCATGGTTCCAGAAAATTCTTTTAAGGATAAAGTCCTCAAAAAAGAAAAAAAGGCAGGCAGAAAGAAGAAAGCACAGGGCTGAGCCTCTAAGTGTCATCGTGCTGTGGTGCTTTGCGACCCACCGAGCCCTACGGTGTGCCCGGCTCTGTGGCCCGAGCGCACGTCTGGGTTCCCGGGGCAAGTTCCTCTCAGCCAGTCCCGTGCCTCGGTGACCCCAAGGCAGCATCCGGGAGGCCTGGCAGGGGCCAGTGTGCAGACGGGGCACTTCTGGGTTCCTGTCTAGACCATTCAACCCCAAACTGAAATAGCTGAACTGAATAAGGCGCTGGCCCCAGGGGTTTGAAGTAGGGGAAGGGTAAGGCCGGGGAGGGGAAGAGAACAGAAGGTTTAAAAATAGCGGGGGAATGTTGCAGAAGGGCCTGCAGACAAACAGCACCGTTGCTCTGGAGCCGCTCCCCGTGACTCGAGGCCCGGGTTCCGGGCGTGTGTGTGGCTGCGTCTGAGTCAGGAGAAGGGCTTCTCTCTCCGGCAAGTTCTGCGGCCTGCCGAAGAGCCCGCCGCCGTCTTGGGCCAAGGGCAGGCGGAGTAAGCAAGAGACTCACGACCATCAGAAGAAGGAGGCTTATGTGGACGCGCACGAGCCGGGGTTTGTGCACCAACTAGCTCCTGAACACCCCTCTCCGCATGTCCCCCGAATCTCCCCATTGTACCCACAGGAAGCTGAAGCTTAGGGAAACGAAGCACTGTCCAAGGTTAAATGGTTTGAAGGGATCGAGGTAGACTTCAGGATTAGCTAGATGGAAAGCTGGTGAGAAATGGTGTTTCGAGCACTGAAAACTCCATTTGGAGCATCTGTTCCTAAGGAACAAGGCAGGGTCTCCACAGAAGCAAAGGCCGCCACTGGCCTGTTGGGCCCCAGCGACCCGGGCTGTATCTCACTCCATCCCAGGCTGGGAGTGCCCCGGCCACCAGCGGCTAGAGGGTGTCATGGGCACTGACTGTCTTGTGACAGGCAAAGAGTTGGAGGAGACTTTAGAAATCAGTGAGCCCCCACCCTGGTTCCTACACACCCGGGGGAGTCTGGGCGGAGGGTAGGGTTTTGAGAGGACTCTGAGGCATGGCCAGGGAAGAGGTGCAGCCCCTCATTTAGGGGAGGGAGGTATCATGTCAGGCCCCCAGTGTCTCCTCCCACGTCACGCCAGCCCTTCCTCGCCATTCCCACTGTGACTCAAAGCTGTTCCCGACTCTGTCCTCCCAGCAGCTGCTCAACAAGAGCCCTGTCTGGTTTTGAGGGGTGAAGGAAGATTTCTAAGAAATTAAATGCTGTAACTAGAGCAATTTGGGCATTTCCTAGCTTAACCACTCTCTGGTTTTGTTCTGTTCTGGTTAGAAGAAGAGCGGAACACCAACTCATGACAACAAATACCAGACCTGGAGTGAACGCGCACAGAGGAATCTGAATCAGAGCAAGCGAGACAAAATCTCTAGGGCCTCCCTGGTGGCACAAAGGGTTAAGCCCTGCGCTGTGAGCCACTGAGCACGAGTTGGATCCCCAGCCAGGGAGGGGACCCACAGGGCGCAGCAGACCTCTCCTGCCTCCCCGCTGCTCCCCTCGGCAGTGCGTTTCAGTAGGTCCACCTGTTCTGCTCCCCACTCTGTCTCTAATGAATCCTCTCACCCCCCACGCCTCTGGCCTGCACCCCAGTTCTTGTGTGCATGGATTAATAAATCTTTAAAAAAATAGAAAAAAATCCTTTACCACCATAATATTTTGGATGGGGAAAATTCTCAATATGTCCTTGCACACGTAAGTTTTGCCTGCGTCTGTCTTTGGCAATGCACACACGTCTGTTGCGCTGGCACCATCATCCACTGAGCCGGCATTGGCTAAGCACCACGGGAGGATGGGAGAGAGGCTGCGGCAGCTCTAGCTGCATATGAAAAGCAGCTTCATCAAGGCCTGTCGCTTACAAGGCGTAGAAATCTGCATGCACCAGCACGGCAGACGTTTTCTGAATGACACCCAGGTACGTCCCAGAGGAATGGGTAAGATCTGGGCCAGAGGTGCTTTGGCCTTTTATTCCAGGTGCCAGGAGGTCTCATGCTTGTTTCTCTCTGTGACATCCTTTTCTCTCTTTACGTCAGTTTCCCAGTTGCAAAGAAGAGAAATTCTAGCTGTGCAAGAGAGCACGTGGACTTTGCCACCTTTTCACACAGCCCAGGCTGTGATTACGCCCGGGGTGGAGAGCAGAGAGGGGCTGACCTGCAGCTGCTCGTGGGACACGGCTCGGACTGCACTCAGTACCACCTCCTGCCCATCTCCCCGATGCCCGGGCCAGCTCTCCTTGCAGACAGAGGAGAAACCGCAGTGACTTGAGGGATGTGTATGTTTCATTTCAAGAGAAAAGTGGATTTTATTGTGAGCAGGTTATTTAGAAAATGACAGCTTTATAGCTGGGAACTCTTTTTACCATTCCTCTGTAATCTTAATGGCTAACACTTTTTTGATTGTTTATGAAGTTGCAGGCACAGCTTTAACCATTTCCCGCACGGCTGATCATTTGCCCCCAAGACAATGTGGGTGACGGTGAAATCACGGGCTTCCTTTTCAAGTCCAGGAAACTGAGTCCCAGAGACCACACCTGATTTGCCAGGGTGTAGGTGGGATTTGAACCCTGGTCGTCTAGCTCCAGAGCCTGTGATTTCAACCGCTGCATGGGTGAGTGCTCTGCAGTGACGGCCAGGGCACTCACCAGGCACGGGCAGCGTGGGGCTCTGCACACGTGATCCTGTTAGACCGACACAACCACCGGTTGGGAGCCAGACAAGTCCTGTGCACGAGGGAACAGGCTGGTGCGGCTGTGACAGTGACAGCGGGCACTGGGCTCTAGCCCAGGGCCTCCTGGCGCAGATGCTTAGCTGCTGGGCCTCAGCCTCCAGCTCAACACAAAATACAGGCGTCTCCGCAGACAACGGCCTGGGGTATGTGCTAGACAAGAAAAGGCCAGAAAAGGAGGACGAACTGATTCGAGGGCTTTAAAAGAGGAAAGCAAAAGTAGTACATTCAGAGCAATTTTCTGTCTAGAGGAGGTGGATTTAAAAAAATAACAAAAAAGGGGCCTCTCTGGTGGCACAAGGGGTTGAGTCTCAGCAGTGTGGGGCGTCCACGGCCACTGCAGCACGAGTTCGATTCCCAACCAGGGAGGGGCCCCACGTGGCGCAGCAGACCTCTCCTGCCTCCCCACTGCTCCCCTCAACAGCGTGTTTCAGTAGATCCACCTGTTCTGCTCCCCACTCTGTCTCTGGTGACTCCTCTCACCTCCCGCACCTCTGGCCTGTACCCCAGATCGTGTGTGCATAAATATATAAACCTTTAAACAACAACGACAACAAAAACCTCCAACTCTGCGCGGACTCATCCAAAATGGTTGCGTGGGAGGGAGAAAGTACGGCAGACGCCGGCGGGTTATGCGTCCCCAACAGCCGAAGAGTCCAGCTTCACGCCGGGCACCACGAGGGAAGCAACACAAATCTGTCCCAGAGCAAAAGAACTTCCGGAAAATCAGGAAGAGGCTGCACGGACAGTAAGTTATGAATAGAAAACTCCTCGCACCCGGCCCAATTAAGCCCAACCCAAGCAGCCCTGCGCCTTAGGCCGGTCATTTAAGGGTCCATGATTTATGGGCAGCCTTCGGAGGGGCGGTCCCGCCGGCTCTGATTTCACGTCTCACAGCAGCCCCCGTGGACCCGCTGCGCCGCCACCACGCGATTAGCCGGGCCCAGAAGACGCGGGTTTCACAGGGTGCAGCGCCCAGGGGTGTCCACAGTGAGCGCCGGGCAGCGCTGTGCAGGCCCCACTCCAGGCCTGCCTATCTCCACTACAGTGGGGGCAGCCAGGCCTGAGGGCTCCGGCTGCTGCTCCCGTTCCTGTTTGGCAGGCAGGTCCCTGGGCACCAAGCAGAGAGGAGCCGGGACCGCCGCCCGCAGGCGGGAGAGTGTGGGGCAGGGAGACAGCGCCCAGGACCGCGAGACGAACTCGGCCAGTCCAGTTCATTACTCAGAGTCATGGGATGAAATGGGTTTGGCCGGGGCCTCCCTGGTGGCGCAGCGGGGTGAGAGCCGCACTGTGAAGCATCCGCAGCACAGCAGCGCAAGTTTGATCCCTGGCCAGGGAGGGACCCACAGGGCGCAGCAGACCTCTCCTGCCTCCCAGCTGCTCCCCTCGGCAGTGTGTTTCAGTCCGTCTGCCTGTTCTGCTCCCCACTCTGTCTCTGGTGACTCCTCTCACCCCCACGTTTCTGGCCTGCACCCCAGCTCTTGTGTGCATAAATAAATCTTTAAAAAAGAAAGAAAAGAAAAGGGTTTGACAGGAGGTTCTGCGGGAGGTGATGAAGGCCTGGAGGGGAGACGGCGCCTGGGGGGGCAGGGGCGGCCCAAAGCTCGGCCAGTACCAGACGTGCCTCCACCCAGACGCCTGCCAGCGTCGTCTGGAACCAGTCCTCTCAGTGGGATGGTCACGGGGGACACAGAAGTGCAGCGGGCGCCTGGGTCGCGAGGAGGAGGCCGAGGGCACCCACAGCCGGAGGCGGGATGGGCAGGCACCACATGCACGGCCCGGGCCCCCTGGTTCAGGGGGGCTCTGTGAGTCCCTCTGGTGCTGTCACAGTGACACAGCAGCCCTTGCTCTCTGAACTGACCTGTGTCAGCAGGAAGGTTCTTGGCCAAGCCTAGAAGTCTGATTGGGGTCACGCAAACAATGGTGGGCCCCAGTCGGTCTCCGGCCTGAGTCGGCGGACAGGCTCAGAATGCCCATCGCGCAGCCCAGTCTGTAGCCACCGGTCAGCCCTTGACCCCAGGCAGCCCTGCTGTCACCCCCGGGCTAGTGAACAGTGTGGCCGGGGCCGCCCAGGGAGAGGTGTGCGTGTGCGCTCACCCACACTTCCCCGCCACAGCCACTGCTGCGCGCCCACCTGCCAGCGGCAGAAACAAGCACCTGGCAGGCACCACCTCCAGGTGGGCAGCAGTCACCTGCCTCTGCGGACCGGCCACGCACGCCGCCTCCATCACAAGGGCAGCACCATTCTGTAGACAAGGACCTGCCTTCCCGGCATTTAGTGCATCTGCCGGACTGCCATCCACGGGCTCCCAGAACGCGCTCTCCACCGCCACGGTATTTCTCCCTGCACTGCTTCTGAGCGAGGAACCCACACCGCGGGCAAAGTCCAAGAGGCCCATGCTCAGGGCTCGAGTTCGCTGTCTCAGCGAGTTCTCCCCCGCCTCCCAGGTGACTTTGGAGAATGGCGGAAGAGCATTCTGCAGACAAGTTAGAGATGCTAGAAGGCAAAGCCCTGCAGGGCTGAGCTCGTGCCCTCCATGTGTCCGTCCCGTAGCCGGGACACAGGGGCTCCGGAACCAAGGGCTGGGGGCAGCACCCACTGTAACATCCAGCGACCCGCTAGCAAAACTTTGGCTTCCTTTCCTCTGACCTTCCGCTCTTCTGACCTGGAGGGCTGACTTCCAAAGGGAGGAATGCGTCCACGGGACACACAACAATGACGCCATTGAGCGGGCACTCGGACGGACACCACCTGCCCTGGGCGGCCGTGCTGCTGGGTCAACAGGCGATGCGAGAGCTGCTGTGATGACGGGGTCATCGATCCTGGTTATCGGGAGGAAACTGACCACTACTCCGTGGTGGCGGGAAGGGGAGATCGTCTAGAATACCGGAGAGCCCTCAGGGCACCTCTGCCGTACCATGCCCCGCCACTGACGGCAGTGCGAAGCTGCTACAGCTCAGCCCCGGGGCCAGGCCTGGCCCCGACAGTCAGGAATGAAGGCGCACACCATCCCACCAGGCCAACAGCAAGGGAGGCACTTGGTGCAGGCAAAAGAAACGTGGACCGGGTAGTCAAGAACGCAGCTCTAATGTCAGGTATACTGATGCCATCGGTGACAGAACTGAAGACTGTACTTCTCAGGGCTGTTTCCTTCGTTTTCAATGTCATACCACATAGTTATGAACAGTGTATGTGAGTACGTGTGTGTATGTATATATATATATATATACATATATATAGGATTAGGGTTGAGGGTTAGGTTTAGGGTTTGGGGTAAGGTGTTGGGGTTGGGTTAGGGTTCTTTTTTCCCCTCTCACTTGTTCCCCCTTATCTTAAGAGGTATTGACTTTCTGTCATAGTGTTTAAGTTGCAGAATATCAAGAGCAAACACCACTCAAGGTCCTTCCCTCCTCCCCGGGGATAGGGTCAGTGCATTTTCACGTGTGTGCAGGACGGTTGCATCATGCTGGTTGGAACCATGACCCTGTTATTGTCTTAACTGTCGGGGATTAGGTACGGGTGCGACGTTGACAAGGGGTGGACTGTGATGGTTCATTTTATGTCAGCTTGTCGGAGACACACCAGACATGTAGGCAAAGATTATTCTGGGTAGTGAATAAAGCAGATTGCCCTCTTAATGTGGGTGGGGCCTTAGCCAACCATTTGAAGCCACTACAATAAAGCGGCCGAGGAAGAGTGGAGTCTTTCGGCTGACCACTTGAGCTAGGACATCTAGCTCGCCTTTCGAGTTGAACTGAGGCATTGGCCCTTCCTGGATCTTCAGCCTGTTGGTTTTTGCCCCAGTGCTTCTACCATCAGCGATCTGATCTGTTTGCGAACAAAAGCTCTTGAACCTATTCAGCCTCCACAATTCTGCGAGACAACTCCTTGTGATACATCCCCATGCTCGCATCTATGTTTATGTCTGTCTTGACCTCTACAGCATGCTTATTGGTTCTGTGTCACTGGACAACCCCAACTAGTGCTGATTATGATTCTGGAAAAAGCAGAAGAGAAACTGGAAACAGATCAGTGGTTGTCGAGTGAGGAGTGGGGAGATGGGTTGAAGATAAAGGCACCCCAAAAGGGACATATGAGGGTGACAGACTTGTTCTCTCAGTGATCCCTGCACTTGTCGAATTTCACAGGCCTGTATATACGAAGTGATTATTACCTATATGATCATTTTTTTTTTTCTTTAGGGACAGGTCTATTATAAAAAGGGACGGGAAGGGCAGGATTCCTGCACAGACACATGCAGGCCCAGCGTCAGGAGCAGGAGAGGTCTGTGTGGTCACAGGGCAGGCTTGGAGGGGAGCCGCCTCTGCTGTGCTGCAAAGGGAGAAGGGCGGTGAAGAGAAACTCCTGCATAGTCACAGGTGGGCAGAGCGCTTCTACTTTACATGTTTTAAAAGATTTATTTATTTATGCACACAAGAGCTGGGGTACAGGCCAGTGGCGTGGGAGGTGAGAGGACTCACCAGAGACAGAGTGGGGAGCAGAACAGGCAGATCCACTGAAACACACTGCTGAGGGGAGCGGCAGGCAAGGCAGGAGAGGTCTGCTGCGCCCTGTGGGTCCCCTCCCTGGCCGGGGATCGAACTCACACTGCAGTGGCTACAGAAGTCCCACAGTGCAGCACTCAACCCCTTGCACCACCAGGGAGGCCCAGCTCCTTCTTTCATAAGAATTCAATTATAATAGCTGTAAAAAATAGAAAATCACCAGTGGAACAGCATAGTAACACTACTGTGGACGAGAAACACTGACGGATGTTAAAATTAGTGGGAGGTATGGAAGGAGAAATAGGAGATGCGCAGAGTATTGAAATATCTATCCCTGAAGTAAATATGCATTGATAGTAAAGGGGGGGCTAATAATTACACAGCACGGGAAGCTGGCACCGCCACCTCAGCCACGTGTCCAGGCTGACATCCACGTGGAAGGCCCAGTGTCTCCCCGATCTAGCTCACGTGCCCTTAGGATCTTCTTCCCAAGTCAAGTCCGAGCCTAGTCTAACCACAGGAAAACTATCACACACGCTCACACTGGAGACCACGGCACAAAAGTGAAACAACAACAAAGACTGGCCAGTAGCTTTCCAAAGATCCCAGGGACGGAAGACAAGGAAAGACGAAGCGGGAGTCATTCACCAAGCATGGCGTTTGAGAGGACATGACAATGAAATGCCACGTGGGGCCCTGGACAAAATCATGGGGCAGAAAAAAGACATTCATGGGGAAACCCGGAGCCCAGGAGAAGTCAGTGGGGGATCAGAGTTCTCTCAGCGCTCACCTCTCCCGTTTAGAAGGGCGCCACGGCCCGCAGATCCCTGTGAGAGCCTAACCCTCGCAGGTGCCGAGTGAAGAGGAGCTGCAGACTGTTGCAAAGCTCTGAGTCTAAAATTATCTTAAAGCGAAGAGCTTTGTTTTCTTAAACTACGATTAGTCAGTGTTTATGGCTCACAGCAGCGTTCTGAAGTCACGGAGATCTATCTTGGAAGGTGCTGGGGTGACAAACACACCCGAGTCACATCGCATGAGTCAGGGGTACAATTAGCAGCAGAGGGACTTGAGGGGAAGCCTGTAGGTACGATCAGCGAAACTCCCTAGAGTGGGACCCCAAACTTCGCCCTTTGAGGAGACAGGGAGGGGGTGTCCTTCAGCTTGAGCCATCTCTAAGGTTACGCGAGTCACTAGTTCTATCTCCAAGCTGAACACACTTGCTTTGCAGCCAACACCTACCGCTAATTTTTTTTCCAAAAAATGGATTGGAATCTGTTCTGAGGAGAATGGTAAACAGCGGAATATAAAATGCAAACCGATTTATAGTTTCCAAAGGGCCTAGGGGGGCTGCCAAAAATAAAGTTGGCAGAAAACAGTTTACTAAATCTCTAAAGAAGAAAAAAAGGTTCTATTACAAATCCCATAAATATTCCGAGAGTGGTAGGTAAAGCATGTTTAATACCAATGAACAAAGTCTTAGCATGTATTGGAAAAACAGTTTCTAATATGAAATTACCGACGACTGGAAGTTATCTGCAACATTTTATACCTAAGTACTTGCAGATGTAATTTGTTTTTGTGACAGCACCGCCTGTGTAATGAAAGTTGCCCTTAATAAAACATGAACGCAGTTAGGTTTTGCCAATTAGGTTCAGAGGAGTCGTAAGCAGTCTGATTCATGTTGATAGGCAGCTCCTTAAATTCAGCCTTGACCCACACAGCACGCTCGTGAAGGTGAACCCCCAAGTTCTGACTGCCCAGGCGGTAACGAGGCGACCCTGGCTCACTCGGACCAGACCTTCCCAAAGGGAAGCCCTGAAGGGTGGCTGCAGATGGCACCTGTCCCGGGTCCTGTGTCAGCGCTTCACTGCCACCAACGTTTCTTTTTTTAACGCCTACCTGGGCATAGCGCGCAGGCATGCAAACATCTAATGCCCACGTAGCGATGATCGTTCCTAGATCAACCAGCCAGGGAAACAGCCCCTGGTCGTCCTGTTAACACACTTCTCGGCACCGTGGGGAACTCAAAGATCCTTGTAAGGAGACTCGGTGCGGTGCACTCTTCTGGTATAGGACGAGAACATCTGTATTTTGCACTTTTCCATTTGGGGGCCTGAAGCTGTATGTTCAACAGCTATTTATTGAGTCCCAATTATTTGCAAAACAGAGAGGGCAGAGGAGTGGAAACATCGGACTCAGAGCCAGCAGTTCTGGTTTTCGCATTTGAAAGCGGTGACGGTAGTTCCTGCCTGCCTCAACTCGCTCCAGGCCGGGGCCCACAGTGCAATGGGTTTGAGGGGCAGTGTTCGGACAGTTCCATATGTGACCGCCAGGGCTGTGGGCCAGGGGTCCGGCAGAGGTTCTTGTCTTCCGGGATCTCAGGGCTGGCTGGGAGGGTGCTTGTCGTTCCTCTGGGGTGCAAGGCTCAAGGAGTGGGCTGGGCTGGTGCTGATGCTTGGTGACGATCAGCCGGCTAAGGCTGGCTCTGACGCGCATGCAGAGCTGCTCTGACTCTCTTGGGACCTCACCTGCTTGCGCACACAGCCAGAGAACACGGGGAAGCCAGGAAACTTGTTGGGCAGGGCAGGCACTGGCTGTGGGGATGCCCGGGCCTCGCCGCCCCAGAACTGCGGTCTGGACACATCTCACCAGCTCTTCCTTCCAGGCCCAGCCCGCATCAGTGGGTAAAAAAGCTCATATTTTCTTGCTCTCTGCAGCTGCTACTCCCCAGACAGGAACTGAAACACGCCTCGTGGTCATTCATGTATTCCCACCTCCAGTTTCATCTTCCCTGCAGCCCAGGGCACTTCCAGGTTCTGGTCCTGCAGCGGAAGTCAGCGTGTGAGACTGAGGTGAAGGCAGCTTCCCAGCTATTTTCGGCTCTGCCAGCTTGCCAGGACCCCGTTTCAGCCCTTCTCCTCTGGA
Source organism: Galemys pyrenaicus (assembly GCA_019455555.1). Classification (NCBI taxonomy): domain Eukaryota; kingdom Metazoa; phylum Chordata; class Mammalia; order Eulipotyphla; family Talpidae; genus Galemys; species Galemys pyrenaicus. The sequence goes on from JAGFMF010012032.1 coordinate 1,930,962, forward strand.
GTCCTTGGAATTCCGAGGTCGAAGAACGAAGCAGTGTTTCACACCGCGCTTGTAGCTCAGGCTCTTGCATTCGGAAGGGGGGAGGCTCACGTGCTGCTTGCTGAGCAGAGATTACTCCAGCACACACATATTATCATGCTTTAACCTGTTAGCCGAAGCCACCTGAAGCTGGCTGAGATTGGGGTTGGAAGGAAGCAGGCACCAGTGCAGCTGACACTGGAGCAATGGGGGTCTGGAGGGCGAGGGTCCACTTAGCATGTGGGTTTTCTTTATATAGATATTTTTACAGTATTCTTCATTTTGTACAAGGTATACTCGCTCCTCTCAGGTGTAGAACCCATGGAATTCTCATCGTCGATTCCCCTGTGTCCCCTCACCATACTCACTTGAGATTCCCACCCCTATTTTGTTCCTTCTCCCTCCTCCTCTCCTGCAGAGTGTCTCTGATGTATATTTGTCTGTTGATTTTGATTTTTAATTTATTATAATTAATTTCCCCCCTGGTGCTTGTTTCCTCTACATTCCTCCTGTAAGTGAGACCATCGCTATTTTTCTTTTTCTTTCTGGCTTATTTCACTGAGCATAATCCCTTCCAGCTCCATCCATGTTGTTGTGAATAGCATAAGTTTACTTTTGATTGCTGCATAATATTCTACTATGTGTTCAGACCACATCAGCACATGGATTTTCTTGAAAGTAGAGGATGTAGTATTGATACATACAGTATAGCACTGTATTTTCTTGTCCTTATAATTTTTTAAAATCACGTTTTCTTTTCTGTAGCTTACTTTATTGTGGGAATATAGTATGTATTGCATATAACATACAGAGTACATCCGAATCAACTCTGTTATTGCTGAGGCTCCCAGCAGCATAAGGCTATCACTAATTAAGTTTCTGGGTAGTCAGAGTGACCCTAATCCCTGCATTGTTTAAGGGCCAATTGTATATTGCTCCTCTGTCTGCTCTTTAATTCTCAAAATTCTCGAGAGATGTATTTTTGAGGCATTATTTCCAGCTTACAATAATCAACAGACTGTGTCTAGAGTTAGCCTGTGAATGAGAGGAAACAGCAGTAAAATTAACTCTCTAAAAGGCTGAGACCTTAACGACTCTTGGACTTTGGAACTACTGGAAAATTTGAAGTGTGATTAAATGGAGGACTGAGGAATTAAAGGGAGCACCGTCTATTAATTTGTGTTTAAATTTGGTAACATTTGGCGCTGAAAGCATGAGACTGTTAGCTGGGTTTGCAGCCTACATTAAAGACTCCATGCAAGACAGTGTGGTGTGAATGAAAATGAGAAGTAAATGTCTTGGGCACAGACGTTTGAGCTGCCCAAGGTTTGTTGACAGCTGTGTCCGAAGCCCCTCAGCTCCCTCGGCTCCTGGGTCCTGAACGTGGCCCCAGCATCCCCCTGACTGTCCCGCTCTTGTCATTTCTCTCTGTGGCACTACAGGAGCCTCGAATTCTCTTGGTTTTCAAAGAATGGTGTTCTATTTCCCTGTGGAAGTAGAGAGGGGGACTTTCCCGAGTTCCTCTCTCCTTACAGCTCCCAGCAACTCATCACCCACAAGACAAGAATCTCAGATTCTTAGCCACCTTGCAAGGTATGTCCTCTCCTACCTGGCTGCTGTGCTGCCCACCTCCTGCCCCACGCAACTCTGAGCTGCCAATCCCCCCCACCCCCCCGGCTCAAATGCCCTCAGCTCCAGGAACTTTTCACAATGTATGACGCCTCTTTGCTTTGCACTTGCTGGTCCTTGGGTATACTCATCACCCCATGAAAGGGGTGTCCATTAGCATTTGTCACAGACATGGGGTGCTCCATTATGGGGCATCAGTACAGTGTGGGGGGGAAATCCAAGAATTACCTTTATATCAACTTTTATATACAGAATTATTCTTTCTATCAACCAGAACATATAGTATATGTTATCTAGGGCTATAAGCAAAGTTGGTTCTCCACGTCCAACAAAGAGCTATCTATTTCTTCAGCTGATCACTGGTTGAAGCAGTTGGCTTATATTCAGGAATTTTGGAGGAATTTATTTTTATTGGAACTTAATTTCTCCAGTTATGAGAAATGAAATGAACTTCATTTAATAGGAGGTTAATGAAATAATCATTTGGGTTTAATATTCTGGACTAATTGTCAAATAGAGTGGCAGGCAGAGAAAATATGTAGGTTCCATGCCTAGGATGCTAGCACTTGGGACGATTTCTAAAAAATTATTGAAGTCAAGTAGAGTGGGCACATTTTTGATTGCTAGGATCCAGAGACCCAAGACTTCTAGGCAGGCCAGCTTGTAATATCTGTTCCCCAAAAAGACACAGAGGGGTCCAGTGACTCTTCTGGATGTGTGCCAAGAGGGAACGTGGGTTGGGAGGCAGTGTCTCCCCTACAGGGTTGGGAGGAGACCAGGTCAAAGGGGAGCCCAATATGGCACCCTCCGTACTTCTTGGGCCTCTAGAAGGTCATCGAACTCCTCTGGCACCAGGTGAGTTTCGTAAAGAAAGTCCCGAGGCTGCAGGGTCGTGCATGTCTCAACCTAGAAGGTGATCAGGTTGATGAAGACAGCTATGCCAGGAACGTTGTAAGGCATGAAAGGAGAAGTGGAGGCTTAGCCGAATTCTAAGCGATTCATGCAAATCTCAGACGCTTCTCCCCCTTTCTGCAGAACGCTTCCAAAGCGAAGTGGGGCTCCAGCCCCAAGCCATGAGGCTCTCTCGTCCTCATGAATTGATTTTCCAGAGTAGTGAGTTTCAATTCCCTCTAGACAGTGTCCAAAGGCCTTTCTGTTCACGAGAAACCCTAGAGCTGGAGGAAACTCATTTTTGCCTCCTTTCCCCCCAGAATTGTTACGACATTTTCCATCCGCGAACTGCGGTTACTCTCCTTCCATGCTGTACGCGGCTCCCCCTCTTCCGAAAGCCTTTCTGTTTGTTTTCTTCTTCCCTTCTTGCTAGAGGGATGTCTGTGGTCTGTATTAGGGTCTCCTAATGTGAACAAGGTTCGAACTGACTTTGGAGAGCGCTCATTTAATCAGCCAATGTGTACACAAGGCTTCGCCCTCCGTTTTCCACCGCAAGAGATACAAAGACACAGCAGGCGAGGCCCTGCCTCCTCTGTCCCTCACTCCGAAGAACTCAGTCACAGGAGCCACGCGCCAATGCAGCAAGGCCCCGGACGCGGTGGAGCCACAGCTCCCAGGTGATGGGCACGGGGCCTGTTCCACCCCGTGTGCGCGATCAGGCTGGAGTCAGATCACTTGGTGGCCAGACGCCCTCCTCCCCATGCTTCTCTCGGTGCTCCCTAAATCCAGCGATTCCCAGCTGGTCATCTCATTCCTTGACCTGTTCACAGACCAGGGCTCCTGGACTCTCAGGGGCACAGGTGCCGGGGAAGAACAGAGAGACCGATGTCAAGATGCATTTTTGCGCCTCATGCTTTCTGCTTACACATAAAGAGGAGAATTAAGCTTCGTTCTCACGCTCCTGCCCCTCCTAATTTTCTCCGATTTTTCCTTGAAATGTACGTCCTCTTCTAGGTTTATCTTTTCTCTGCATTTCTGTAAGGACGCACACGTAAAGAGCTCAATTTTTCTGCTAAAAGCAGGGAATCTGACCAGCAACATGGTAAACAGCAGCCTTGAGACACGGGTTGTGGGGCTGTTCCGATGCCAACAGGCCACCAGAGACTAACGGGGTCACAGTCCCCAACTGCAGGGGGCACTGGGCGGGGATAACTGGCCATGGTGATTTTTCAAGAGAAACTGGAAATCTGTACTTTTGGGGGTGTGCTCTGCTGATTTTACACACGCCAACTCCTCTTTCTAAAGAACAGCCTAGGACAAGCAGGTCCCACGGGTCAGCAGGGTGAGGCCCCCTGGGGGCCTGTGATGCGTCCTGGTGCCTCGAATCCAGGAAGGTTCTGGGCAGAGTAGGGGCCTTCAGTAATGTCCCATATTAAGACAAGACAAGGAGGTCAGTTCACGTCCCTGCACCACCACGGCATACAACGGGGAGGGCTGCCCTGGAGGAGGGCAAAGCAGCCCCTTCAATCCCTGGGACAGATGAGGGCGTGTGTGACAGTTGCCAGGCAACGCGTGCCGGGTCTTAACAGTTCTTGCCGACGCATCTGCACATCTGCTATGATCTTAGGGCCCCTGTGCCTGTAGGGGAGCAGGAGAACATGCTCCCCTTCTTAGGTGTGGCACAGGTAGGCAGGACACGTGAGCCACAGCCAGCACAGGGCTGGACCGTACACAGCACGCAGTAGGGCACCATCCGTGGGGATGAACAAAGAGTCAGAAAGCATCAGAAACAGAGTGAACATAGAATTGGGGTCAACCATGCCAGGATGTTAAGAAAAATGGAGAGAGCAGCTGGGGTGGGGGGTGGTTACTGCAGTGAAGGGTGGCGGGGGGTGAACAGCTTGGACTGGATAGTTTGAGATCGGATGACAGAATCACTGAATCGCTGCAAGAGCACCAGGACGGGTGCAGTAGGCAGCCAGGGTCGGCACAGCTATAACTCGCTGAAGGCGTGTGCACATCTACAGCATGTTCCTTGTGTAGTCTAAGATGACCAGGGGCCACCAGCTTCTTTGCCTCTGTGCTCGAGGAGACAAGTGACTCGGGGCATCAGCAGGAAAGGCTTTCTCAAAACGGAGACCAGACGGATGTCGGCGCTACTGCTCAGCCTGACACGGGTCACCCCAGAGCCGTGAGTGACTTGGATTCTGACCTTTTACTCAGCGAGGTGGAAAAATACCTTGAATCTTGGGAAATTTGGTTGAGGGCCCCTGGGGTACACCTGGATGCTGGGGGAGATCATTATATCCTACCCTCTCTCCAGAAGGGGATGCAAGTCTAGGAGAAGGAGTCGCTGTCTGCAAAGGAGTCCACAGAGCCCCGGCAGAAGCGGAGCAGGGTCACCTCAGAAGGTGGGCAGTGTCCAGTGCAGCTGGGCACCCAATGGGAACCTGCAGCTGGAGAATGAGGGTTCACTTTCCACCCCAGGTCAGGACAGAAACCACTGTGTGCCGAGTGCCAGCTGAGCCCCGGGGAAGGCGAGCCAGATCCCGCCAAACAGGGGCCCTAGAAACTTCCTGGCTGGGTGCTCTCAGGCCAGAGTCACAAAAGCGCAGGAAATCCCACCCACAGCACATGTACACTCAAGTACCGAGGCCTTGGCCTTCCTTCGCTGCAGTTATTTCTACTTCTTTGTCTTCATGTGCCTCTTGCAAAATGTCACTTTGGCTTTGGGGCCAAGAAAGGACCGGTTTGGAAAAGTTGGACTATTTGATGTCAAAGACCATCTGAAAATGTTGAGGACATGCCTGCTGAAAATATTTCCTCAGCAGAACCCAGGGAGCTCTTCCCGCTGACTTCCACCCCCTTTGGGCAACCCCTTCCTTTCATAATGAAGAAATCACTTTTTTACAATGTTCATTATAAAATAGGGAATGGCTTGAATTATCTCTCTCTGCAGGGACTTCCATTTATCTGGAATATTCCACCTAATTAGCTGTGCCCACTGGTCAAGACTTGAGAAGACAGCCAGGGGCGATCTTAATCATTAAAAAAAAATTGCTCGTAGCTCTTTTAACCAAATCCTTAGTGACTATTTGGATACTTAATATATTTACTTGAACAAATCAACAAAATATTGATGAGGAATTTTCTAAACTTATTATCTGGGCATTCCTAGGGATATTTCAAATGAGTATAGATGCATCTAGAAGGTTACGTTAGCCATGTAAATGTGGACTACTATTTCCTCTTAAGTGTCTCCGTGTGTGTGTGTGTGTGTGTGTGTGTTTTAAGCTGATGTTCATGCCATCTTGTGGTCCAACAGACAAAACCCCGTATTATCTGAATAGCACCAAGAACAGGCAAGGGGCTCAGCCTCAGGAAGGGCGAGATTTGACAAGGGTAAACCCGTTTGCCAGGGACCCAGGAACAAATGTTTTCACTCCTTCACCCGACAGCCTGAAAAGATAACTTCGCATTGGGTAGTTGCTTAAGTGGAACGGCTGGTGTAGGGTTACCAGAGTCTTTTTCTTTTAGTACCCAAGGGCAAAGAGCTTTGTTAATGACGCCTACGCCGGAAAGCAGGTTAAGAGGGCTGACACCGAACTTACCGTTTGACGCTCGGTGTCCTCTGACTCAACGCAGGGATGCCAGTTCACACGCTGTAGCTCCTTGGAAAACTGAAATTTAGACGTCTGTAGGCGGGAGGAGTGGAATTGATGAATCATCTGCAGAAAAAAAAATGAAATACATCTTTGTTTCTTCGAACTCAATAATACCCAGTGCCTGAAATGTGAATGTGTTAATTATAGAGCTTTCGAAGCAAAACCATCGTTTGCAGAGGGTAAGTGGGTCTTAACTCAGCAGATCAACCAAACCTTTCGTGTAGGTGCTACTCTCTGCTGAACACCGGTGATGGCGATGGAATGCAGTGGCAGTAATTCCTGGAAACCCAATCATAACAGGACACAAGAAGTCTCTTCTGATTCCTCTGATCAAATTCAGCAGATTAAAACCCTCTCATCTACCCTTTCTCCAGAAGCCATTTTCCCTTGGAAGCAAAACACAGCCTTCAAAAAAAGGCATATACTTTGCTGAAATGCTTGTTTAATTTTAGACGGATACAAAGAGACTCCTCTGAATCTTGTTAATCCTACAATTAATTGAGATTTCGACAAGTCTCTTACGGTGTTTAAATACTGCTCGAAACCCGCTGCTCTCCTTCTGGAGGGAGGGCAGGGTGATGGCAAGAGGTTAGGTCTGAGGGTTACAGCTCTCTGGTTTCTGTGGTCTGGGCCCAGAGGACCTGTCTGCTTACTTGCAGAGTGGGAGTGATAATGCCTACCGACCTGAAGAGTGAAATGAGATGATACACAGAAGTTTAGTCCAATGCCTGGAACAGGAGCCTCTCTGGTAGTCTAGGGGTAAGTTTTCCTCACTGTGGCCTGAGTTTGATCCCCAGCCAGGGAGCTGACCCACATGGCACAGCAGACCTCTCCTGTGTCCCCGCTGCTCCCCTCAGCAGTGTATTTCAATAGATCTGCTTCTTCTGCAGCCCACTCTGTCTTTGGTGAACCTTCTTACCCCTGTAACTTTGGTCTGCACCCCGGTTTTTCTATGCAAAAAATAAAACCTTTAATGTCAGGCAGGGAGCAAGAGCTGAGAGTCTGATCCTTTCATCCTCAGTTTCGGCATCTGTGATTCAATTATGGGTAGAAAATATACACAGGCTGAGACCTGTGATGGTTGACTCCACAGCAAAGAACACAGCATAACAGCAGCTTACATGGCTTGTTCTGTGTTAGGTTTTATATATTAACTAGAGACTTTTAAAAGTGTCAAATATTTTATCTAAAATATTTTATCTATTTGCTCACGACAAATATCAGAGATATTTTATCTAAGGGACTTGAGAATCTGCTATTTTAGCATCCTTGATGGGGAACTCCTGGAAACAAACCCCGAGGCTACTGAGGGATGCCCAGATTATTTTTCAGGTGTACAGGCAAAAGACTGAGCAACTTATAACAGGAGGGCAAAATTCCTTTCTGTTGCCTGCATTCTGATGCAGAACTGAAACTGTCTGAAGTCTTTCACAGAAAGGTATTCTAGAATCATCTGATCCAGTTCATCCTTTTGCACAACAAACGAAGACCCAGAGGAGGAAAGAGGCAGCTCAAAGTCGAAGTGAATTCATGAAACAAAGAGGACAAGACCAAAATCCTGGGATCCAGGGGATCTCCCCATCCCCGACCCTCAAGTTCTGGCGCTGAATGTGGGATGGGTGGTAGCTCCATGTGGTGGGGAGGTGAGCACGTGGGCACTAAGTCATTCTAGCTGACAGCTAGGGTGGGAGCTAACATTGCATATTTTACTGAAATCTGCAGATGGTTCATTGTTTTTAAAGTTTTTTGCACATTTGAGCTCAGCTTATGTATGGGTTTCGGGGGGGGGGTGTATCTGTCTATAAACCTACAGGTGTGATTCAAGCCTGGAATTATGCACTGATAGAAGGGACAATTTTTGCGTGGATGTCAGAGAATTCTATTATTTTAAATGACTGGCTGAAAATGATGTGATTAGACCGACTCTTGTGGGTTAGGGTAAGATGCTCTTGACGAGGTACCAGCTGAGATGTTTGTCAATGCTCCTAGCTATGATCACACAAACCAAGGCATTAAGGCTCTAACACAGGAATATCTGTAAGTAACATGGGGAGATGTCTCTGCTATGGTGCTTCTCCTGAAGAACCGGTCCAGGGAACAGAATTTGAGCACTGGATACCAGACTAGTTAATGAAGATGATAACCCCACAACAAAGGGGTGATGGAGCTCTCAAGCATCTTCTAGCTTGAAAGATTTAATGAGACCATGTACACAGGTTGACTTGACCTCTTGCCCACACCATTGTGACGTACAAGAACATACCCCAAAATGTCTTGCAGATCACATCATGCTTGTCACCAAGAGCCACAAACCCCATAGTTGGGAAATCAGGAACCAGATCACAAGCAAATCAAAGCCATCTCTAGAGTCTCATTACACCTAATTAAGAAGCACGTAATGATGAGTAACAGAAAACGTGGTGACCAAAGGCTTAAAACTCAAGACATTTAGAGAAAGACTCTCCAGAGCTCATTCAGAAAATACCTAATTTCAGAACACTGAGTTGGCATCTGTGGAATTTTCCTAAATTTTCTCTTATGATCCCAAGATGGCCAGAGTCAGGCATCATGGCTGCCTTCCAGTAGGGGAGTCAGGCCGAGGCAAAAGGCTGCTTCGTGGTCAGCATCTTCCTTTGAATGTTGGGAGAGAGCATTCCCTAAACAGCCAGACTTCTCCTTATATTGGTTCCTTTCCAGCAAGGAAGGCCACACGAGAGAGTCTCTGCCAAGGAGAAATGGGATAGCCGGAAGGACCTGGAACAATCCAGATTCATTCCCAAGGCCTGGGCTCCAAGCAAATCTGAGCGGTGCCAAGAAGAAAGAGCAGATGGGCCTTGGGGTGGGCAGGGCTGGAAGGCGGCCATGTTCGCCTCCTCGGCTTTCTCTTGCAACCCGGTTCAGAGGAAGAAGGGGGCATGGAGATCATCCAAGTGGGGTGACTGTAGGCAGAGGCAGAAAAAGATATTCTAGAAGTTAACAACCCATGAGGATGGGAGACATCTACCTGACCAAAATGACAAATTTTCTCCTGCAAGACAAACAAAACCCAGCCAACGTTTCGTTAGTTCTCGCTTTGCCTCTAGGGTTTCAGCCAGGGCATGGGCTCCTGCGGTCTCCCTGCCGTAAATCACCGAGGTGAGCAGTCCGGGCTGGCTGCCTTGGGGGCTAAGCTGTGATTTAACAATCCGTTGTGTTTCCTCTGCACAGTCCACACAGAAGCCCCATCCGCCGACTTGGTTTGGGGGTGAGAGCGAGGTTCCGAGTGTTGTGAGTTTGGCAAAAGCCAAATCTCTTCCCCAGATCTGAGGAGGTTGAAGTCTAAGTATCCCCTCCTGTGACTGCCCTTCAAATTGAGTTGTTTTACTATGTTTCTACTCATACTACTAATGCACTGGTTATCCATTAATCACTAGTGTTTATCATAGTAATAATGACTTAATATTAATTATTGAAAATCAGATGGTGCTGAGAAAAGAAACAGATTAAAAAAACTAGCAATAATATAAACATTTTGACATTTTCTTTCCAGGACATATGGAGCTGCATATAAATATACTTATGCCACCAAATCATAGCCTATGAAGACTTTTATTTTGGATTACCAGTGGGTATCATATAGTTATCTCAGGCTAACAACATATCCCTTGAATCCTTGATATTTAAGATGCTTATAACTCCATCTAAAAACAATTACATTTTAAAAATTTCATTTTATCAATTACATTAAAAAAATTCCTTTTCCAATTTTCAGTACACCTGGGTTTCTTGCAAAGTTTTCCTTTTTAGTAGGAAGTGTATTACTGTTGTAAACATCTTAACACGCACATTTAAATTCTGTGTCTGTTGGATAATTCATCCCAATGGTAATCCCAGGTTAAAGGGAATGGATTTTTTTTTTTTAATGATTTTAGGGAGTATGTAGATATTACAAACTTAAATGAAGGCATAATTTAAATTGAGGTCATAATTTATATAGAGCAAACTACACAACCCTTATATAGATCAGCAAATATTTTTATATGTATTTGCCAGTTAGGGAACATTGGCATGAACCTTTTAACGTCTTGCATCAATTACCTATGACAAACTGCTTTCCAGGAAGTTTGTGCCAATTCACGCAGCTTCCAGAGGACAAGTCAGCGTTGCTCTCATTGAAAGCTGTCGGCACAGACTCACACCACCCTAAAATGTCCCAAGACTTGGTGGGGAGAAAGATCATACTATATAGCCTTTCTCCCCTGTATTCCTAGTGTGGATTATCCGCTGACATTAAAATAAAGGTCGTTAACCCTTTGTCCGATTTGTTTAAATATCCATTTCAGTTTGTCATTTGCCTTTTCATTTTGCTTCGATTGGCAATTGACAAAAAACAATAAGAGAATTCTGAGATACATTTATCTTTTCCCCCAGTTTCTCCAATTGCTTTTATGCTTAGGAACTCATTGCCCATTGGAAAGATCTCAATGACCACTGACTTTTTTTTTCCAAGAAAAGTAAGAAATGTAGGTGCTCACTTGAATCTCTGTGTGTGTGTATGTCTGTGTGTGTGTGTGTGTGTGTAGAAGAACTGGGGTGGAGGGGTCTCCCTGGTGGCACAAGGGGTTAAGCACCACATTATGCAGTATCCCAGGCCAGGGAAGAGACCCACATGATGCAGCAGACCTCTCCTGCCTCACCCGCTGCTCCCCTCAGCAGTGTGTTTCAGTAGATCTGTCTGTTTTGCTCCTCACTCTGTCTCTGGTGACTCCTCTCACCCCCCGTGCTTCTTGCCTGTACCCCAGTTCTTGTATGCATAAATATTTTTTAAAAACTGGGGTATAGGCCAGAGGCGTGGGAGGTGAGAGGAGTCACCAGAGACAGAGCAGGGCACAGAACAGGCAGATGGACTGAAACACACCGCTGAGGGGAGCAGCTGAGAGACAGGTGAGGTCTGCTGCGCCATCTGTGTCAGCCCCCTGGCCGGGGATTGAACTCAGGCCTCAGCATGATAGCACTAAGACTTAACCGCAAGGCTACCATGGAGGCCCTTAAGATCATTTTTTGAAAGAAGTATTTCCTTTTCCATCTAGTCTTTAATCTACAGTTTATTTTAGCAGCAGGACAAAGAGTGGAATAGATGCCCTATGAGGGTGCACCTGCCCTGGGTGGGGGGCCCCTGGGGCTCCTCGGTGACCGGCATGAAAGGGTCCTCTAAGCACTGAGGAGCGCCCCTTGTCAAGTGTGATCATTCTGGTTCTCTGCTCGACTAAGGTGGCAGCAGTCCAGGTGCTGAGAGGTCACAGGACAGAAGCCAAAGGCAGGTGGCCTGTCCTACGCTTTTGCACATTCCAGAAGGAGCTGAAATCATGGGCACATCTCACTACGATAAAACTTCCATTTCCATTTACCTTTTTTTTTTGTGAATAAGTTTTTTCTCAGCACTTATTCAATGAGAGTAGAAAGTGTCATAGAATGAAATCTGAGTCCTGTCTCGTTCCAGCAGTAAGTAAAAACCATTTGAGGAAGAAAAAGCTCCATTAACCCTCTGAAGAAAAGCACTGAATCTATTAGGTTTTATTTTTATGTCTAATCACTGTTCAATAGATTTGTAATGTGTTTATATTATCGTGATCAATTGTGTGTTAGCAATTAATGGTTAGTTTATGTTATTATGATCAACTGTTTGCTATTGTAATCAATTGTGTTCAAATTTTATGATGATTCATTCAGAAAAAATACTAGATGTTTTATGACTACAGAAATTTAAAAAAAAATCCAATTTTTACATGTATTTTTCTATGTAGAGAATTAGGGTAGGACAATCAATGAAAAGTCTTCAAACATTACAATATATCATACCAGATAAAAACATATAAGGGAAATGTAATGGAAAACAGGATGAAAATTTGAGCTAAAAGATAAATTTTTAAAATGCAATGGAAAAGCTTGTTAATGTACTTTTAAGATGCATGAGCTTTAAATGGCATCTAGTAAGTTATGGCATTTAAATTCAATTGGATATATTGAAAAGTGTGATAGATACCAATTTTATTTTCAAATGTCCACATTAACAATAAGCAGATATTTTTTTTTTGTGACTACTTACATGTGGTTTGAAAAGTATTAGCTGTCAACTCAAAGCACTGGAAAGAAGCTTGCAATTTTTCAAAAACACGTCTGGCATAAAGAAGAGCAAAACGATCGCAGACTATGGATCTAAAAGCACAGTACCCCTGCCCCCACTTGTCCCGAGTAGTTTCTCTACAATCACCCCCTCCGGCTTCCATCTCCTCTCTGCATCTATGCTTCTCTTCCCACTGTCCTTCTCCACTCAGCAGCCGGAGTGGTCATTTTGTAAGCTAAGTCAGATGTTGCTTGTGTCTCACTTGCAAACTCTCCATCAAACACAAACTCTCCTCATCATCTCTGGAGTGCTCTACAGCTTGTATCTATTACCGTCTACCCTCCTTTGTCATTATTCACCTGGTTTCTGTCCTTCTGTACCTTTAGACTTTCTTATCCCTGCAAATCATGCCACGCCTATCTTGCCCTCCAAGTCTAAGCCCTTGTTCTTCCATCACTGTAAGTCTCTTTCTTTCTCATCACTCACTCACTCAGAGAGGTTGCCCCCAAGCCTCTTATTTGAATAACTTTCCTCTCAACTCCCTTTCCCTTTACTTGCTTTATTTTCCGTCATAGAAGAAAGCACTGTTTGAAGTTATGATAGAAAAGATTTCTTCCCGAGTTCTTTGTCTGTCTCCTTCTAGAAAGTATGAACTTCATGAACTTGGTGAATCTTGTCTGTTCGGTTTTCTTTCAGTTCCAAACTCAAGAATAGGGCCTCCCTGGTGGCGCAGTGGGTTAAGCAATGCACTATGAAGCAAACAGCAGCCACCGCAGCACGAGTTCGATCCCTGCTGCCGGCCAGGGAGG